>JBBBDQ010000703.1:2892500-2942500 GCA_037127315.1 Ascarosepion bandense | reverse complement strand
TGAGGATACTATGGAAGGAACATGTGAACGACGACGATGTTTTGGAGAGAATGCTCACGAAAAGGAAACTGATACTTAACAGGAAAAGAGAGTTGAAGTTCCTGGGACATGTAGTAAAGAAAATGGGGCCTGGAGACTCTAATGCTCAAGGGACGGAAAGAAGGAAGGAAAGACAAAGGAAAGCAACACGTGACATAATTGATGAACTTGTGTAGATGAATGGCGAAGAGGAAATTTAAGAGAATAACAGGAGAAGGGATGTTAAAAGCTAGAGGGGATAGGGTGATGTGGATGGCGATGATCGCCTACGTCCTAAAGAGACACAGCACATAGAAGAAAAAGGTATTTCGTTTAATAATTTTTCATTTATTCTTTAAAAGTATATATATTAAAAAATATCTCTTGTTTTTTCTGTATAGTTTTATTTTCTGTTTTCTTATATTATTCAGGCGTGTTTATTTTGTTGCTGTTTCCAGGTCCACCTTGAACCGAAGTGGTAGCATTTGTTTGGGTCCCAGTTATGGGTAAATAGTTGTATCTAAAGCTGGAGTCAAAACACTATGAAAGTACAGAAATATGTTTTATATATTTTTCACACTCCACCCACGTCTATTGAACAGGTGTAGAGGCTCATCCCTTGTTCCCTGTTTAGGATGTGGTTTCCGGCTTTCTCTCTTCTAATCTTTTCACTCTTACGTAGCCCCCTGCACATCAGTGGCGTTAACGCCTTGCTGAGGGTGATATGTGATTAAAAAGAAAAAAAAAGTAAAAATATCAGTAACATATTTGATTCTCGATAAATATACTCTTTACAAAATCACGACAAGGAAAGATGATCTACACATTGATCTGTAATACATATTCTATTCGTATGAACCTATCCTAAAAATATTTTCAGCTTTAAATAACCCATTGGTTATTGATATGTCATAAAATATTAACCCAAATCCTGACGAATATTCGTTTTTCCATATTTTCAATGTCTTTTGCTTCCCTTGATTTCAGATGCTACATTCAAACTAGTCAAATTTCGTTTGAAATAATCAACTTAATAATTTTAATATGCCATTGTCAGAGAAAATAACTGATTGTATTTACGCCATTTTTTGAGCTTTTTTCCTATTTATCACCTAACTCGTTTTTATTCTAATTGAAACTCAAATATTTTATGTGTGTACTTGTAAAATCTCTACGTATTTCTATAAAATTCCCCCAATAAATAATTTAATAACTATATGACAAATTTTATAGGGAAATTTATCTTAAAAGCATTAATGCTTTTTACCGTGACTTCTTCATTACTTTAAAGATATTTTTGCTAATGTACATTATTACTTGTCATCCAGCCAATTTATTACATGTCATAAATCGCTCGTGTAATCAAATATACTTGTTTATTTTTTTCGTATCCAATGAAATCTGTCTCGTTTGTTTTATTCGTTTTTACTTAATTAGTATTGTAATGTGTTGCAAAAGCTTTTTGAAAGGCGAACAAGTTTTATTCCAGTTGCTAATAGAATAAAAACATTTGTATCATCCTGATCAAAAGATTGATGACCTGATACTAGTTTACAGATATCTTAAAGATGACAACATATTTGTGAAGTTTTTTTACCTCCGCCTAGAGGTATTGTATTCGGTCACATTTGTTTGTCTGCTTTTTTGTTTGTTTGTCCGTGGTCAAGATATCTGAAAACCCGTTGAATAGATTGGGATGAAACTTTCAGGGATGTTTAATCTCATGATTAGATTTTCGGCTCGATCCTGTACGAAATAAAGTTTATTTTTTCGTTTTCTTTTAATAATATTTTTTCGTACTTCAAATATGCCAAATACTGATTTATCTCCCCCAGGCTGCGTTTAATCATTACATTTTCTGAACGCACTATTCTCTTCACGAAATTATCATTTTTTATGATCTAAATTTGATATTTATTATAAAAAAAAAAAAAAAAAAAAAGAGAAGTAAAATTCATGCATTTTTTCCTGTTTTAACAGTCATCTGTCACTAAGATGAAGTCGGCATTGACTTGGTGGAGGTTTGTGATCTTTGACTACTCTTGTTCTTATTGAACCGATTTTGTGTGAGTTTTCTTAAGCATCAGTCTAAGTAATAAATAAATTCCGTTACAGGTTATCAATTATTTTCTTCAAAATGTAAAATACAATTAAATTTCATTCAATTATATGCTTAACAATTTTGCAACTTTCTCTCCCTCTTTATGTGACGTGTCCCCTCAGGATATAGGCGGTTATGGCTAGCCACAACTTCCTTTTCCTTGTAGCTCTTAATAATAAACATTGTATTTCTGTTATTTCTCCCAAGCCCTGCCCACAATCCATTTAGTCAATCTCTACGTATGGTACGCATTTTTTTCTCTGTAACCCTTGCTTTCTATCTTTCTTGTGAGTATCAGATTTTCCAAGCCCTCCTTTCTCGTTATGTGCTTAAGAAATCTTAACTATTTTTTCCGGATGTTAAGTATTATTTTCCTTTTTGTTACCATTTTCTTCAAAACTTGTCGTTGATCACGTATTCGGTCCATGGTATCGTAAGCTTCCGTCTTTAGAACCACATTTCTGACAATGTTTGAAGAGATCGAGCGGCACTCACTGCTATAAAGAAATAACTTACTTCCACTTACCAGGCAGTTCTTTGATACATTTTAGAAAGTTACCGCAGGTTTTTTTATGTGAAAAATCTTTCAACGGACTTTGGAAACTTGCCTGTCATTAAAGAAAGTTTTATCTAATCGAAGAACTTATGCAGCGATCAGAAAACATAATTATCAGTTGGCGTAAGGTGAGAAAAAATGGCGAGTGTCGTCAGAACAGACCAACCGAATTCCGAACTGTTACCCTGTGTTATCCTTGCTGTATGTATTTTGTCATGGATCAGAGCAACATTTTCTCGACTGACGATCACGAGGAGTTTTTTTTTTATCAAAACCTTTTATTTCAACGAAAGTGTAAATATAATGTTTCGTAAATTTTAATCACTTTAAATTATTGAAAACGTTCTTACAGGTGCCGATTATATTATTTATGGTTCAACATTTGGCTAAATTCACCACACAAATTCTTTTAATGCGGTAATTTCATAATCTTTAATGAACACTATAATCATTACTAGAGAATTTTATATGAATATAAAATTTCCCAGGTTTAGTAAGAAATTGGCATCCAAAAACACAGAAATTTCACCCTCTGAAAAAAAAAATAAATAAAACACAGAAATCCTAAGGCACATCGAAATAAAGAAAGATGCCTCCCGAAACTTATGAAAGTATTTAGATATAAGAAAAGAGTGCTAAACTGCTATTTTATATCTATACAGCAAAGGATCCTGGAAAACTTCCTTACAGATATAAAAGTGACCCGAACCGTCAAATGTGGTGAGAATGCCATGAACCGTACATGCATTCACTAGTCTACGCTGCTATTCTGTTTCCTGTAGGAAACTGTTCAACCAGTTGTTGAACAAAGAAAAATCATCTTTAACAAAAATTAGATTTCAGATCTTGAAGTCACGGATCTTTTAATAATATATACTTGAAAGAAAATGGAAACGAAAAGGATCTTTGTACTTAAAATCAAAAAGAGAGGGCTGAAAATTCTGATACATAATGAGGAAAGGGATTCTGGAAAATTTAACACTCACAGAGCATAATTGGATAAAAAGAGAAAGAAAGAACAAGTAACCTATCTGTTGTATCGCCGAGGGTGATACGATACACAGAGAAAATGTACTGTGGTATTATTCCGCACCATATCTGGTGCTAAACAGGCATACACAGAAAAGTACAATAATTACTGTTGCATTGCCGAGGTGGCAGGACGATACCCAGAGATGTGTGCTGAGTATCTACAGCACAATATTCGTGATCAGTAATATTAATATAAACAAGATAAACATGAGAAGACAGAAAAACAAATAGTGGAAGAAAGGAGAGGTTAAGTCGTTAGAGTCGCAGAGATGACAATCCGATATTCATTGTCAATGACACTCCGAAGGTATCAACCACTTCCCCACATGGGCAGATGTCCAAGGTAGATGCCGCACAAGGCCATGTAATGAGAACACCGAACTCGTAAGCTCGGACAAAAATTATTATCTGCTTTTCTCCAGACGAGACTTTACCACTCGGCGGAGCCTCATCTAGGTTCTTCCTCGTCCAAATGCAGAGAAATCATCAACAAAATGAACGACTGACACACGCAGTCGATCTCCTCAAAATGTCATGGACGGATATTCGATGTAGATGCGGCACAAGGCCATTTAAGTGCGAACACCGAGCCCGTAAGCTAGGACAAAAATTATCAACTTTTCTCCAGATAAGACTCTACAATTTGTCAGGGCCTCGTCCGCGTTACTTTCCGTTCGAAGGCAGAGAGTCCGACAAAGTGAATTGACACTTCAAAATCCCAGACTGCTATTAGTCTTTATTTTTTATAGCTAACTCGGTTCACAGTCCATTTAATTCTTGTGAGCGTTAGATAGGTAACAGCTGCTCTAGACCAGTTACAATGACAGATGAGACAGGAATTACAACACATAGAGAAGAGGTTTAGATCGCAATAGTGGCCGAAGTAATCAGTCCGAATATTACTCGAATGACACTCGAATACTTCCGTATAAAATACAAAAATATAGGCACAAGACTAAAAATGGGGATTGGGATAGGCTGGTTTTCATTTGTCTTAGATTAACTTAGCTAGCACCATTCGCTGACCCAATAAGACTATACAATATCTCTTGCACCAAAACATCACATTCTTACTTACCATTCTTACTACAAACACCATAATGCCTCAAAGACTTTGAGAAAATCTAATTAATTCTATATGTAAAATCTGTCTGTAGAGAATGGGGAATAACAGTCTAAAATTGAAAACCCCGATGAATATTTATACAATGGATAATATTATTTGCAAAAACTAAAGGAAAATGTTGTTAGTAATACTACCCACCACCAAAATTCTTATGCGTGACAGCAACATCAGTTAGCTGGACGAAATTTTAGCGGGGCGTGTAAAAATCAAACAGTCATTCATTCAAGCATACACACAATTACGCACTCATCCAAACACAACAACAAATATAAACAAACACACTCGAAACGAAAAGTGCCCCGCATCTACCAGGAAACTAACATTTCTGGTCACCTAACGAGGAAGGGAATGTGGAATTAAACTAAAGAAAGTGAGGATAAAAAAAATAAATTTAGAACGAATGACCGTACACACCCCAGCTAAGTTTAAACAGTGAAACAAGAAGAAAAACAAACTAACCTACTTTCGGTAGGGGTTAATTATGTTTAATACAACGTCCCCAATATCCTAATGCCTAACCAGCATCAAAATGACACTTCAAGTCAACTTCTTTCACTCTGCCAAATTATGGTGGAGAGAGTCACTGACTTTCCGTCTTGATTTTGACTGCTTAAAAAACAAGATCATTTGGGAAAACTTCTCGTCTCTAAAGAATTCCTTCTGTCACGTCGTCCATATCACGACTCGCATAACACCTAGTAAGCATACGAACACATAATACTCAGTCACAGTCAATGAGAGCATCACATTTCTACAAACAGAAGCGAAATCGAGAAATGCGAACCATGAAGTCTTCAAGCCACTTGCACAACAGGATTATGACCTTGCAGTAGAAGTCGTGAGAGAGAGTCTCGACCACCGACCCTCCGCAGCGTACGCAGTTGGGCGAACTACCCAAACCCGATGAAGAAAGCTTCTTGCCGACTCAGAGAGCCTTTTGCTACACCATCCAGATGAGTGACACCTCGTTATTAGTGATGCATTTCGTTTCGGGCGTCCAAGGCCATACAAAACGAACCTTCTGCTTCGTCAGACCGAGTTCGTCGATCAGAACATCTTCAACGGCCCCCTCACTAGTACCCGATATAATGCCTGACGGGACAACGCCTGGGCGTTAGTGAGGCCATCCGTCACCCGTAAAAGATACTTGAGTGCTAACGGGCATTTATGATAGAAGGAGCACTAGTCCCGAGATAAACGGTGAAACTCCTCCACGCACGAGTTCACACGTCTAGGAACGCGAGGCGAAGCGTATGTTGACGAATCTCAACGCTAGGCGTATACAGACCGCTTTTAGAAAGGTGGAGGTAACAGATCCTCAGACACACCTTGGGATCCTTGGATCCCCACAAAAAAGAACAATGCTCTCACTAATGTCATTAATATGGCATACTAGAGCCGCTAAAAAAGAATTGAGTAGATCCGCGAAACACATATTTCCACCTTCCCCTTTAAGGAAAGATTCCTCCAAGACCACAAACAACCTGCGGCCTCGTCTATCTCACGTACCTAGCCATTGTATTTCTAAGTAAAGGTCAAAACCGAACAAGGAGCTGAGCATCTTGAACGGTCCGTTCATCCAGGGAAATGGCACTGGAAGAGAAACTCCCTTCAACGAGCGAAGCCGCAAGCTCATACACTTAACGCGATTGATCTTGGCCCCTATCACCGTCTTGTATCCTCCGATTTCTTTGCCGACTTCGTCAATCACGTTGTCATCACAAGCGAATATTTGACCGTGGAGGTAGCACCAGTAAGGAGATTCCGCGTAGGACCGGATTCCTCTTCAAATTGCAAAGGAAAGTTTCTAACGCAAAAACGTAAAGCAGAGTCGAAAACGGACCGCTTTAACGAAGAGATCGAGTGAATAGAAAAGGTTCTGATCATACACCATTCACTTTCTCCAGCGTACCGGGGGAAGCGTACAGATTCGGATCCAATAGCGAAAGTACGGCCGAAAGGACATACTTCAGAAAACGATGGTCAACCCTATCGAATAGCATTGACTGATTTAAATTGATGAGCGCTGCTTCAGTGTCGACTTTCTCAACGATCAAGTGTACCAAATGAAGGATGTCCTGCATAGTTCATGGGTAGGGCAAGTCTGTTCGGGACCAATCAGACTATCAAGGACAGTCTGCAGATGGCTGGCTAAGACCTTGGTTAAAATCTTCAGTTCTGTATTTAAAAGCCTGAAGTTATCTATCCTATCCCCACTGTCCTTTTGGCGCAGCGATTTGACAATATATTTGGTAAAGCGTTCGGGTATAGATCCATGCTTCATCTAGTGGTTGTAAATCAGCGCCAGCACGGGAACAGTACGGCCAATTGCCTCAAGGATAACAATCTAATCCCGGAGTTTCTTCCCGGACAACCAGCTTCAGCGCATCCCAGATCTAAGGCTCTGTCACGGGACCCTCGCACCCAATCGCTTCAGCTTCCTAGAGGCGGGTGAAGTCGGATAAATAAGCTTACTGCGCAGACCGTGCTTCCTGGGAAACAGTTCTTGAAAGTAGTCACGAAGAGCCTCAACTATCCCTCGTTAGTAGTCACGGCCCGCCGATCCGTCATTGTGACGCATGTGATATACCTTTTGCTAGCATTTTTCTGTTTTTCTGCACGCAATTCAACAGCCATATTCGTTCCCCCAGGAGACATTCTTTTTGACCTAGCTCTAACTACGAGAGCCTGATCCCTTTTGTTAAGCAAGGAGGCCAGCACCGCCTTACCTATGGCTACGTCCCTATTAACAAGGGATTTAATCGCCTGATCAATTGGCGCTTCTACTGTTGTTAGTGCTGCTAGCCTAGATAGAATTATTCGATGACTATATTGAGCAGCAAACGACCTAATTTTAGATTTTAAAGAATCCCACTACTTATTCCCAACCACAGCCACCGTCAGTTCCCGTTATATCATCAGTAGCAAATCGTCCTGAAAACTTGCTCATCAAACAACGAAGAATTCAATTTTCAGTATCCAGCCAATTTAACTTTACGCTTATCTAAGTATACACGAACCCGAACAAGCCTATGATCCTAGGAACTATGGAAATAAAACTTGGACAACCTAAGAGCCCTACATCGACTCTCTTAACTAAAACTCGGTCGATGTTGCTATAACGCACCATCGAAGCCGAGCTGACCTTATTAGTCCATGTCTACACGAAGTTCCGAGAGTGCTCATCGACAAGACCGAACTAAACGGCTTCACACCCGGGTTGTTATTACTCTATTTTTCCCTATGCGATCTATATCGGGGCATTCCAATCGCCCGCGAAAACTACCGACAAGATATCGCCATTGTACGCATAAACCCCAATGCGACGAAGAGACTTATTCTTTATAGTAACATCAAGTACGCAAAACCTGCCTGTCGGATCAGTGAAGACAAGCGAATGTGCCACATCCAAATACCTGTTCATTAGCAAAGGAGACACCGCTCAAGCGTCCATCAAAACATGCTGAATAGTGGGTGAACAGTATATATTCATGGTCGCGAATTGAAAAACGGGTCTCCTGTATACAACATATATCCATACCGAGACGCTGAATATCGCAGTTGAGACACGCTCTGCGAGTTTCCGACTTCACGCCCCTATTTACACTAGCCAACCAGAGAGCTATTATCAGTCCCATTTGGGTTGAATTTGTGCATCAGACATATCTGGGGGCAGGACGCCGACGTACTGTCTCACTGAGCCAGTGCCCATTTCACTCTTGATGGATACATCCAAAGACAGTTCGCCAATGTCTCAGGGTAAAGTTAATTCAAGGGCTCTATAAGGGAGGGGTGAGCATATATAGGGGCTCTCCCTATCCAAAACTGACTTGCTTTTTTTTGTCGTTATTCTTATTTTATCGTCATTCTTATTAAAATATGAAAGAAGTGAGAATGTTGAGAGGGCATCATTAGCCTCTCTCAACATTCCCCATCTTTGCTGAGAGCCTTGACATGAGCTTACTACTGTTAGATCCTCTTTGCGTTGGAGATGTTTGTTGGGTCCTCCACATCATTGCCATAGAGATTTTTGAAATTCACTAACGTTTTCAACTCTTTGGTTTTTCGGCTATGTTTGAAGGCTTTTGTAATCTGTTCTTTTGATACTCGGCACATATCTTTCCCTAAACTGTAACTCGGTTCAATTTTTTTTCTTTTCAGGGCTGTCGGAGGATGAAAACTTGGGGTGACGGATGCTATGTAGTTTTTTTTGTGTTGTTTAGGGTGTTGAATGCTTTGTTTTAGTCTTTTTAAGTGTGGTCGTTTTGAACGGATTGGTGGATAAAGATTTTGCGAGTGGATGTGGGGAGGCATTATTTGTTTTTTAGGGAAAGATGGTGCCGCGGAAGATCACGCTGTCTTAAGAGGATTTTTTTCTTAATTCTTCTTGCAAGTGAAGTAATTTTTCTTTTTTTTTTCGAAGCTGGGTTCATATTTTAATCTTTGGTCACGTAATTATTTTTTCGTAGCTGGCCGGATCAATGCCCCTACATCTGGTGGAGAAAGTAGGGCTGTGCGTGTTCTTAACAGTTGACGCTTTCGGGGATCGAGGTTCCGCTGTCCGGCTCTTTCTTCCAGCCTTCCAACAACCAGCCATTCCCCCTCTTCCTCATATTTGGCACCTGGTGAAGGCCTTTTGGACAGTGGGGACTGAGCATAAGACCTAACCGGGCATTTTTCGGCACCAGTCTTAATTGCTGACAAGTCCACTACAAGCGAGTCGGAAATAACAGATTCGCCCGGAGAGGTATTTGGGTCTCCGGTGGCTAGTACTTCAGAGGCCTTTTCTGGGCAGGAAGAGGACAGGTGACCAGTCTGCCCACACTTCCAGCATATTGGTTTACGGCCAGAAACTATTACTGGTATTTTCGCTCGAACATTATAAAATATGCAGCTAAGTGCTCCCTCAAGACCTGTGGATAAAACCTCGCATACTGTCACCTAATTCCGTCGCCTTTCTTCGTATTCGGTCTTTATGATATAATATTTTGTTATTAGGTCACGGTTGCAGGCATCTTTGCAGTCGGCGGGCGTTGGTAACGATACGTCCCCACGTAAAGTAACCTACCCCTTTAATCAATCTTTGGGGTTTGACCGCCAGAAAGGTCAAATCCTTGATTTCTGCTTCCTTTATGTTGCGACAAATTTTTCGTGATCAATTGTCTACCATAAAGACGCACAAAATTCTATTTTCAACCTTTTGTAATTCTTGACGATCCACCAAAAGTTCATCTTTTTTAATAAGATGTGCGTAATTTTTGGCTTTCTCCAAGAACTTCGTCATGTTGATTAAGCACTTTGAGGGGACATCCAGCAAGAATACGTTTTAGCTGCCGCTCCATCAACATTTCTGCTTTTATTTGTCTTTTCGCTCGTTTTCTCTGTTCTTTCCATACCAGTGTTTTGGTTATTATTTGATTCCATCATTATTCTTTTTATTGCATCGTCTTCTGTTGCATTTTTTGGTTGGTCTTTATCAGCTGCGTCTGTTTTAAAACCAAACAGCTTCTTTTTTTTTTATAACGGACGACTTTTGTTGGTCATATTTGTTTGTTTAGCTTCCTTTTCAGAAATATATATATATATATATATATATATATATATATATATATATATATTAGGCACAGCAGAGAAATGCAGAAATAAAATAAAAATAATTGTTTCAACGGAAAGACAAACAATGAATAAAAAAATTAACAACACAAGAATAAAAAAAATATAGAAAAGCATAAGAACTTATTAACGTATCGACTAAACCAATTAAATAAAATATGATTTAACAATAATAAAAAAAATCGGGGTTTACCAGTAGCAAGAAAAGTAAAAATAAAAGACACGCAATTAAACAATACATTTTTACGAAAATAATTCACACACACGCACGCACGCACACGAAACAAAAAACAAAAAGAAAACAGAGACAGTAAAGACTAAAAAGTAATATAATTAAAAACGCCACGTGAAAAAAAAAAAGATTTGCCTAAAACAATCTAACGAAAAGAGATTTAATAAAAATAAAAACACACAGTTAAACTATACTTTCTTTAAGATAAGTTACACAATTATAACAAATACAGAAACAATAAAAACTGAAACACTAATCTAATTAAAAAACGCGCGTGTGAAAAAAAAAAAGGTTTACCTAAGCCAATATGGCAGACTGAAAAATAAACAGAATTAAAACGGTCTTGCTATAAAATGATATTAAGTTACCAACAAAAAAGACGTATAGTTTAAAAAATATATAAAATTATAAAATAAAATAAATATTAAAACAAAAAAGACTAATATAACAACTTAGTACAGGAAAAGAAAAACTACGGACAATAAAAAAACGAGGGTTAAAATGAAATGAACTGAAAAGAAATAAACAAAAAAAAATTAGTAAATAATTATGTAAAAAAAAAAATTAACTTCAAATTTCGTCTTCAACTGAAAAGAAATGAATTTTACAAAGAAAACGTAGGACTGAAATTTGTCGTTTGAAATCTTAATCCGTTGGATTTGATCTAGACAAAAAATGACACTCGAATATTAGGCCTCGAATGAAACTATTCTTTACTTGAACAGACTATTTCAGCCATTGGTTCATTCTACAATTGAGGTTGCTGCAGCGGTGTCAGCCACTCTACAACACTAAAGAATTTGTGCCATTGGATGGCATTACAGTGACTAAAAGTGATGGTAAACAGTTAAATGTTGTTTAGATCGACGTGAGGTTTGAAGTTGTGGAGAGCCATGGTTACCTACGTTCCTAAGGGAGAGGACACATCAAAGAATGAGTAGCCTCTAAAGTAAGAAACTATTACGTCCGTGAGCCAATCTAGATTTTGTAACATTGCCTGAATTGACCTTGCTGATGGAATACCATACGAGCTTTTTATAGGCATACGAGGTGATATGAAGAGCCATGATCGTCAACGTCTTGAAAGAACAAGACGCATGAGAGAAAAGTCAGCTTGATAAATAATAGTATAATTTTTTTATAAAGTTTTTTTTTATATGTTTCCTTTTCTTTTTTCTTTGACATGAATCGCGTGTTAATTTTCATTGTTAATATAAAATCGCCAGTCAAAGAATATATTTTCACGCTTACCCAGAATAAATGGCTAGCAAACAAAGTGATACGATAATGGTAGCCATGACAGTTTCACATTGATGGTTCAGATAATATTGTCAGAAAAAAAAGACGCCAACGCTTCTATTTCAGTTTTCATCATTCACTTTCTCTTCTTGGGACGTGACAATCTAGTCTTACTTCATTTGCTTCGTCACACGGACAAAATTGGAAGATACATTGTATTTACAAGAAGAGCTATAAAGGAAGAAAATACAGATTATTAAAGATTCATTTTGTCACTTATTTATTAAGCATTTTTTTTCATTTTGTCGTTTATTAAACATTTGAGGAAGCACTCAAATTTTTCTGCATTCGTTTTTATGTGAGTCACTTTATCTGGAACCACATAGACTACGATTATGTGTAAATTTTATTCTAGCATTAAATAGTCTCTAGGCAGCGAATAATTTAAATGGGATTCTTATAAGACATATTCTGCCATTTTGAATAACGGGGGTAATAAATATCAGTATCTTCATGCGCGGGAAGTGATCATAGCAGGCAGTGCTTCACTTTAATAGTCGCGTTTGATGTCCCATGTGAAGAGTGTGAATAAAATTCATAATCACTCTTTTCGCGTTGGTGTCACATTACGACAATCAAATCGTTGATGTTATCGATTTAGGCACCAATGCACATCTGTCAATAGAAAGTTATTGATTTTCGCCCAATCTTCATATTAATCATGCCAGAATCTCCTTCCAAGTCGTTTTAGACATTTCTTACTACGCTGCATCAGAATGATGAAGAAAAAAAATTTGATAGTTAAACCTCACATTTCTAAAAGTGGCCATTTTATATGCAACTATGTATCCAAAGAACCAGAAAGAGACGCAGCCCATAACCGAAGTAACATACTTTTCTTTAAACAGACTTTGTTGGTGCTTTTCATCAAACATGGTTGGATTATAGATAGTATACTGATAGAAGATGGCAGAGTAATAATAGAATATCATGCGTGTATAGGCAATTAGATGAATATCAGCGCACATAGTATCACTGTTAGCTAAATAAAGGTTATTGTTTATTGGATATATATATATATATATATATATATATATATATATATATATTCAATAATTATATATATATAGGAAAAACTACTAAAATGTTGTAAGTTTAAAAATGTATTTTTTTGACAGTATTTATTTATTTCTATTATTATTTTTGATATTTCAGACCGTCCTCGGCCTTTCATCAGAAACAAATGATTTTAAAATTTAAATTAGAAGCGTTTTCGCGAGGAGCGTTTGTCGAGAGATTGTTTACATCACGTGACGCAGAAAGCGACAGATTTTTTAAATATTTTAAAATTAAATACATAAAGGCTAGGGTTAAATAGGAACTTAGGTGTTTTGAAACTTTATAAATATTTTAATAGTTAAACATTTATTAGATATACTTAAAAGATTTTCTTTAAAACAACATTTATAAGTATTATTAAAGATAGGTTTACGTTTACGAATATTTAAAGAAATCTATCGCTTTCTGCGTCACGTGATGTAAACAATCTCTCGGACGAACGCTCATCGCGGAAACGTTTATAATTCAAATTTTATAATCGTTTGTTTCTGATGAAAGGCCGAGGACGCTCTGAAATATCAAATATAATATAAATAAATAAATACTGTCAAAAATACATTTTTAAACTTACAACATTTTAGTAGTTTTTCCTATACATATTAAGACAGTATACGTGGATCATCACTATGTTATATATATATATATATATATATATATATATATATATATATATATATATATACGCTCTCACACCCTGATTGAGCACTCTGGAAAAATGGTAGACTTTGAAAAACAGTAGCTACTCTGGCCTGTACGCATCGCTCATTCAGTAATGGATTAAAGTAATCTAGCTATTAGGCGGGTATAATGACAATATACACGCTAAAAAGTCTGTCTTCTTCTACCGAACGGTATAGCCCAGAGGTAGAATCGTCGACTGACGCCAATTCGGTCGGGTTTCAATCCTGTGTTAAAAGCAATCGGTGTCTAACCGTACTGATGATACAGCGAAACAGATCTGTCTGCGGATGACTATACACACACACACACACACACACACACACATATATATATATATATATATATATATATATATATATAAAAGAAAGCTTAGAAGAAAACCAATAAATAATTATCCAAATGTTGGTGAATTTTTGTCTTTATTTCCAACTGAAATTAAAGCAAAATACGACATTTAGAACGGCTCATGATTAAACATAATAGACATTCATTGTCTCTTATATTTAACCGCGTATATTTAGAAAATATATATATATATATATAAATGGAACTTTGTTTGTGTGTGTGTGTGTGTGTGTGTGTGTGTGTGTGTGTGTGTGTCTGCGTGCCCGTTACCTCCGAAACGGCTGAACCGATTTTCTTGAAAATGTACACAGTTGTACTATAAGCGTCTGCGAGTGTTCTTAGATAGGTTTTGTGTCGAGGTACCCCAGATAAATATCGAAAATCGATAATCGAAAAAATCGGATTATAGAAGGAGTGGTCCGATTTTTATCAAATTTGATACACTCACAGACAAAGACATAAGAAACGATATTCAGAAGTTTCAAGATTGCAATTCTTACAATAGTGCAGAAAATCGATAATGTATATAAATGGCAAGATGTTTGTGTGTGTGTGTGTGTGTATGTGTGTGTGTGTGTGTGTGTGTGTGTGTGTGTGTTTATCTGCCTGTATGTCTGTATTTCTTCAGCCCTTTTATTTTAGTTTTTGCTTCGGGTTTGGCTCTAAGTAGGTATAATTGTAGTTCTTAGTCTCAGCCATGATACCATTTACTCACCCTTAAACTTCAAAATTCAGTTTACGACGAAAAAACTTATTTGATATCGATACCAGGAAATCAAAATTTGACTTACATCCATCCTTTCAGTCTACGGTTTCGCTTTAACTGGAAACAATTATTGGTTTTTAGTCTTTCGTGCCAACGTCCAACGAATCTGAGCTCCAGGACCATGGATTAGTTTTAAAGCTTTCATTACACCCGAGTAACACCGGGCTATACTGCTAGTATATATATATACATGTATTGTTGTCTCTGCATATCCATTTTTTTTTTTTTTGTTGCGCACATCTTTTAATAACTGTCTACTGGTTTAACCAGTAGATAATATATATATATATATATATATATATATATATTATCCTACATCTATGTCATTACTCGGATTTTCATGCGTTATGCAATCAACAGGTGCATATTTCACACTGACGGCTTAATAGATTTGTATATGATAAGTAGGATAACATGTATATTTATTAGTATATGTATATATAATACAGCCCTATTCATACAAGGACCACTGTTTTATTAACACCTGAATAATAATGCTATACATATGTACACCCACCTCACATGTATATTTATTAATTTACGTCTTTATATATATATATACATGTGTATATTCATATATATGTATTGAACTTTTAAACTTAAAAAACATTTCTGCATTCATATTGAAATATATTTATATAATGCATAGTATATTTAGGCAGCAAGTATGAGAAAAAGACTGTCAAAGTCCGTTTGCTTAATTATTTGTTACACTTTTCCAACCTTCGAATAAGGCGTTGAGTATTCCAAATTCCGACTGTTCCAAATTTCCAACTCCTCAAATAACACCAGGATATAGACAAACGAATTCTCACTCCCACACAGGCACCACCATTGGTTTTTGATAGCAACTTCGATGGTCAAAATTTCTTAAATAAACAATTAAAAAATATGTATCTCGGACAGTTTATTCACAACTTCTAGCAAAATATTTAACAGCTTGTTCGAAGGCTGGAAAAGTATATTAAATGTTTAAACAGACTTTGTCGATGATTTTACTCAAACTTGTTTAGATTATAAGTGTTGGTCGATACCAAGATAGTGATTGAATATCATGCGTACATAGTCTCTGCTAAATAGTGCTTATATATATATATATATATATATATATATATAGTGTATTGTAACTAAGTTGTTGAACTCGTAGGTTTATTTACCTTTTTGTTCATACATTTACTTTTATAAAGAGTGCTCGATACAAATGTAGAGCGTTATACTGTAATGGTTGTTACGATGTTTTTAAATTCATAGTATCACTACACAAAAAGAATTCTCAAGTTTCGAAGCCAGCCCATTATGTTTTGGCTTCATCCTCAGGTGATTTTTTTAGAAATAAGAATTATCCAGTTGAAAAGACCGTTTATTTGTGTTGGATTTGTTATTTTCGGGTGTAAGAGGGGTTGGTCTGTATTTTGAGTTCCGTTGACCTTTTTACTGGTGTTGGGGTTAAGTGTTTGTTTTTGGCAGAGTTCATGATAGGTTAATCTATTAATCTTGAAAGGGCTGGTGCTAATGGCGCCTTTGGTTTAGGGGTTGGTAGGTGTTGTTTTGTTTTGGGGTTGGTTTCTCCTTAATTTAATGTATGTTATATTGTATTGGGGTGTGTGCTTTTTCTTGTTGTTTTTATTTCTTTGTTCTTTGTAAAATATACCTTTTATAAAATATATCCTTCATAAAAATGTATAGGGGCTGGTAGGTATTGTTTTGCTTAGGGGTTGGTTTCTCCTTAATTTAATGTATGTTATTTTGGATTGGGGCGTGTGCTTTTTTGTTTTTGTTTTTTTACTGTCCTGCCCTTTATAAAATATATTTTCCACAAAATTATCTTTCACAAAAAGAAACATTTCATAATATTCCATAATATTAAGCTATTTTATAATATTATAAAATATAACATTTTATAATATTTAAGAATAATATAATAACACAAAAAAGATATGAGAAGAAAAATAAAAGGTAACGTATATTGAACAAAAGATATACAACCTGTACACGATTAGTAGATTCTGGAATACTTGTTAGTGGAAGTCAAATATATACAAAGACGTCCGGTAATAAGTATATATTTCTTGCGAGCGGCGGTTCAAGTACTCTGGCTAACAACTCAATCCAACTCAACTATATTTAGTTGTCCCTCCCAGTAAGGGCAACATGTGACACATAGTCAGTTTTGACTGGGATTTCCGAGCTATATGGCCCGGCCAAAAAATGTCTGTCTATTTTTGCACAGTCGTGATTCTACCCTTCGGCAGAACCACG
Source organism: Ascarosepion bandense (assembly GCA_037127315.1). Lineage (NCBI taxonomy): Eukaryota > Metazoa > Mollusca > Cephalopoda > Sepiida > Sepiidae > Ascarosepion > Ascarosepion bandense. The sequence continues at coordinate 2,925,413 of JBBBDQ010000703.1, read as the reverse complement.
ACTGGGTTATTGCTCTCCGCTCGGAAGCAGAGTGCGCCCTCTACCCGAAGGCAGAGGGCTGACAGTGTCGTAGTAGAGTGTAAGGACTCGAAATCCAGCTCAACTATATTTAGTTGACCCTCCCAGTAAGGGCAACATATGACACATGGTCAATTATGACTGGGATTTCCGGGTGATATGGCCCGGCCAAAAAATGTCTGTCTATTTTTTGCCCAGTCGTGCTTCTACCCTTCGGCGGAACCACGACTGTGTTATTGCTCTCTGCTCGGAAGCAGCGAGCGCCCTCTACCCGAAGGCAGAAAGCTGACAGTGTCGTAGTAGAGTGCAAGGACTCGAAATCCAGCTCAACTACCCCAATCCCTGTAGGCATTATTATTTGTATACTATGGGCGAGTCCATAGAGTGTGTAAATAGGGGTGACTCCCCAACATATATGCCGTCAGATTAGGGGGTGCTCTTATTAAATATCTATATATTTATTTGATGCCCATGTTATTGTGCAGTATTGACAAAAGAACCAGAAGAATTTAAATGTAAGGTCAATTGCCATCTCCTGTCTCTCTGACTTGCATTCTTTCCCTCATGTTCTTTTCCCCGCCCACTCTAATCTCATCAGCCCTCTTCACACCAGTGTTCTCATCCTTCTCTTACCGATTCTCTGACACCCCCTATAACTTGTTCCTCGTTCTCATTACTATCTTCTTCTTGTGTAACCCTCTGTACACCAGTGGCAGTCAAACCGCCATGCCTAGGGTGAAATGATTATTAAAAAAACAAACAGATATATTCGAATCTGATTGAGAACGCCAAAAGATAACTTTCAGAAGACAAGTAAACTTTTAAGAGATCAAATATAAAACTAAAAACAATGAGAAGGGGTGTTCGATTAGTGGAGTGTACAATTTCCTATATGCGTGTTCATTTGTGCAGTATAACCACGAATAAAGAACTGACTTAAAACTAGGAAGTTTTACTAATGAATATTGAGCATATTGCGATAAGTGCCGGTGACAAATCGGGCAGTTTTAAAAGGAATAGAAATAAAAAAAAAACATTTTTGTTCAGGATCATGAAAGGATAGTTTGAATCTTTGAGAGATGGCGAGGAAGAAAATTTTGGAGAATTTGATACTCACAGAGGGCATCCAGTAAAAACTAAAAAGAGAAGAGATGATTCTTTAAGCACAGCTTAGATGTGCCACAAGGCCGACAGTATGGCCACCAAGTGTGGATCGAACTCACTACCTAATTTTCATGATTCTAGCAAGATACGCTTTCTAACAATTACGTCTAGGTCCCACAAATTAGAGGAGAGTAGCAAATGATATACTCGACAAGTTAGGGTTACTGTATGGATGAACGAGAAATACAATGAAAAAGACGAACAGCAAAGGAAAGAGAAAGTACTTCAGAAGAAAACCACAAAGGATCACGTGGAGAGATATGATCATCGTATGTCCTGAAGAGACATGAGAGAGAGAGAGAGAGAGAGAGAAAGAGAGAGAGAGAAACATACAGAGAGAGTGACAGCTTGGGTGATCATACCTCTAAAGAGACATGACTGACTGAACAGAAGATTTTCCCACAGTAGGTTGCTATTGCTTCTATAGTAAAGTGGTTGCCAACCAAGGCTATAAAACCCATTTTGTCCTGCATTTAATCAATAGCCGAAGGAAGAAGCAACTGATTAATAACTTTCAGAAAGGTATTGCGTGTAAGTGAATGCAACGTATTCAATTGAATTTCGAACTCGGTTCTCCAATTTTACGTGCCGAATCGATATTCACTACACTAAAACGTATATATAGAGAGTGACAGTCATCTTAAAATCTGTAACAAAATCTATAAATACTATATAACTAATATGCCACTATCTCATGATAGAATTTAAGCTTTTTGAAGCAGATGTTATGCATTAATCTCAACCACAAAATGTATTTAACAGTTTAACACAAACGCAATTTAGAAAGGAATTTGTATGGAAACATCTATCCTAAACATACGCACTTAGACACAAACATATGAGCTTATAAACATTTTTTCTTGAAATTAGGTTTAAAGTAGAAAAAATGAAACACTGTCTTAACAAGATGTTTAAAATAATAGTTTGCAATTGTTATATTTTCTTGCGAATATGGTACGTGCCCCAAAGACAATAAATCTTCAGAGCATATTTAATATGAACATTGATCGCTTCTGTCAACTATGAACTATTCAAATTAACGAGATTCGCTTGCGTCAACGATAAATTATTGAAGTTATCAATTTTTTTCTTTATGTAAAGATTAATTATATCAAGCAATTTAACAAGATTCAAAGTAGTAGATGATTTGATTTTTATGGAGAAATACAGAATGCGTTTTTATTATAAGGGGTACGAAAAGGAGGAGATGACGGCTCCAGCTTATATAATAGTTTTCTAGACGAAACTCTGCGGATTGACAAGCATAGATGTGAACACATTCAAAACGAATCTACATATAGAAGCCAGTGTTTCTGCTACACCTTCCCAAGGCCAATGTACTGATGAAGAAAGGATTATATTGAAAACATAAGTATTCATAAATGGGACAAGAATGGTCTTGAACAGAAAATCAACAAATTTTTAACAAGTGTTCTAAGAAATAGGACTTCAAACAACTCGGTGTATAGATAAGTTATAAAAAATTAGTATAATTAGTATATTAGAAAAGTATAATTAGTATATTAGAAAAGAGTTTTCATATAAATATTTTCGTTGGTTAAAAAAACCAACGAAAATATTTACATGAAAACTCTTTTTAAATAGCCTCGTCAGATCGATACTTTTATATAGAAGTTATGCGTCGTTTAAATGGTTTCAAATAGCTTTGAGTAAATGTGAATCTTCCCAAAGACTACCTCTTTTGGAAACGCCTGAACTGACGCTACAGAATCACAAGCAAAGAGCTCATAAACCACATTACTTGAAAACTAACAACAGTGACAACAACTAAAATGGATATCATATGCAACTAGAAAATAAAAAAAGGCATAATTAAGATTTTGGTATTCAACATTCTTTCAAAGAAAATATTCAGAAGGAAACCCCATAAATACTGGAAAGGGCAATAACAGATTCTAGAAATGGGAACCCTATTTTTTTTAAAAATATATTTTAAGAGAAAAATTGAATAAATTTTAACTGGGAATAGTAATCACTGCTCGGTCAATGTTTTCTAATGAGAAAACAGATAATATTATTATAACTGTTATCATTCATAATAATATACTTACATGTGCGTTGTGGTACAGTGGATATCGGCTCGGAACGAGAAACCGGGGAGCCGAGTTCGAATTCCAGCTGAATCCATTGTATTCACTTACGCGCAAATACCCTTGGGAAAGGTATTAATCCATCTCTTCCTTCCATTATGGGTTAAATAGCAGGACAGATTGGGTTCTATAGCCTTGGTCGGCAACCAGTCTACCGCAGAAAGCAATGGCAACCTACTGCGGGATAATCTTCTGCCCAGTCAGTCATGTCTCTTTAGAGACATAATCGCCCAAGCGTGTATCACGTATGGCACCTATACTGACTGACATGGGAAACTGAGTAAATTAGTTACTTTTGCTTGGAAGAATGTGTTCAAATCTGTTCGCAATTTACCTTGCCACAAAAATCTGTACAAACTTAGTATAACATACACACAGATTTTCCATGCTATTCAGCGAATATTAACCAAACTGATATCTATCTATCTCTTTATATATCTATCTCCACCCCCATATATATATATATTGATTGATTGATTGATTGATTGTTTAATTCTTAGTATTTAGTCCTAATAGGGTTAAACCAGTACACATTTTTATTAAAAAGTGTTCTATACAATTATATTGTAGAATATTTTTCATTTTTAATAGTTATTTTGCTACCTTGGTTTCTACCATGTGTGGTGTCTTCAGGCGATTTTTAATAACTCATCCTCATTAAAAATCACCTGAAGACACCACTCATGGTAGAAACAAAGGTAGCGAAATAACTCGTTTAAAAATGAATATATATATATATATATATATATATATATATATATATATATAATATTAACACACACACACATACACATGTCGTGGCGGACAGACATAATCTCGCTGCTGACTTTGAGCGGGATCTACACTCTGTGGTGAACTGGGGCAAGAAGTGGCTTGTCAACTTCAATTCATCTAAGACCAAGCTGTTGTCTGTCAACCATTACAGGCAACCTCTCCTGCCTCCCATAAGCATGGACCAGGTGATTCTCCCGGAGAGTAATACACTACGCCTCCTCGGACTTACCCTGTCCTCAGACCTCAAATGGAACCACTATATTGAATCCATAGAAAAATCTACTGCTAAGAAGAATGGGTCACTATGTCGATCCAGGATGTTTTTTCCACCTGAATCCATCCTGCATATATACAAGTCAACCATCCGTCCGTTCATAGAGTACTGCTGCCATTTATGGTCAGGTGCCCCTGCCGTTCTCCTCAGTGTTCTTGACAAGCTCCAAAGGAGAGTCTGTAATGTGATAGGTACTGATCTGGCGACTCGACTGCAGCAACTTTCCCATCGTCGAAATGTGGGCTCCCTCTGTCTCTTCTATAAATACTTTCATGGCTTCTGCTCGGATGAGCTTAAGTCACTGATGCCTCCTCAACAGGTGTTTACCCGTGCAACCAGACTGGCAACTGGGTCCCACCCATTCACAGTCAGGTTAGCCAAATGCAGACGACAATTCTACTCCTGCAGCTTCCTCTCTCGCACTTCCTGCCTGTGGAACTCACTCCCGTATTCTTGCTTTCCTGACGGCTACAACCTCCAGAAATTTAAATGCAAAGTTAATACTCATCTACTAACCACTGTCCTCTAGCTCTCTCCCTTCCCCTGTATAACCTTCCCTTTCTCTCCACCTATGTATCTGTCATCGCACCTGCTTTCTCAGCTTTCTATTGTTCCTTTCTGACTAGCTTGTACTCCTCGCTGTTTTCTAATTAATCTTTATACATTTATGTAACCCCCTGCACAACAGTGGCGTTTCCGCCTTGCTCGGGGTGAAATGATTAAAATATATATATATATATATATATATATATATATGTGTGTGTGTGTGTGTGTGTGTGTGTGTGTGTGTGTTAATAATAAATATACATTTTGTTTGTCACTGGTAGCACAAACCTGAGATTCGTGACATGTTAGAGGATGTACCCTTGCTAATATGAATACGCACGTGGGTCGTGATGATTCTCCAGCACTTTTTAGTTCTATTTTTCGCGATTCACTGGCTAACATCTACCTTGAAAAATAGAATGGTAGGCGAGGACCTGTTTTATGGCCTGCATGTTTAACGATCTCACTCCTTTGAATTTTTATCTGTGGGGAGACCTAAAACGATTGGTTTGTACAGCAGACATTTAATAATACAGAGACGCTTTATCAACGTGTCATGAAGAACTGAAAAATTGTTCCGCACCGTGTGGGAACGAAAGGGTCAATGATCAGACAAGTGAGTGCGTGTGTAGAAGTAAGCAAAGGACATTTTAAAAATTTGTTATGAGATGCAGTGTTGAGGTACAAGGAGAGCATTTTGGACATCTTATCTTGTTTTGATTTCAGGAACCCTCCCCGCCGCTTTTAAGAGTAATTTTTTTTAATAATGATATTAGTAATAAAAATAATATTCTTTTTTAACCAGCGTCATTCTCTTTGAATTTTTTTCTATATGAAATTTTGTTTCACTATTTTAACATAAACATGAATTTTCGTATATTATTTAATTTATCTATTTCTTTAAATAATCCGAGTAGAACCATCAGCTAGTTTTCTTATTATTCATATTCCCTTTAGTTGTCGATATTTCGAAATAATTCTTTTTCAAACTATGATAATTTTCTTAAAAAAAAAACAACAGGAAAAAATACGATGAAAAACAGTTTGATTATAATTTCTACGGTATTCTTCCTTAGAAAGAATACGTATTTATTTATTTATTCATTTTTTATTTATTCATTTAATTTATTTATTTAAATATTTTATTTTGATAACCCTATTTTCGACGACTTTAATGAAAAAATAACTAAATATACAGTGAACGCAAAAATTATTATTTTTGAACTTCACAGCAATACTAAACTTAAACGTATGTCAACTTTTTCTTTTCCATTAATTTTTTTTTCTTAATCATTTTTGTTACAAAGACTAGTGATGGTAGCAACAATTTTCTTTAACAAAATACTCTAGTGTTTCGTTGAGCGGCTGTTACAACCAATTTTTTTTAACCAGCGTCTTTCTCTTTGAATTCCAATCGCGTCTCTGTCAGCTATCGCTTGGCAACCCATTCAGGAGAAGAAAAACTCCGAACAACAACCCGCAACTCAAGGTGTTAATCGTACCGAGGAGTGAATGGCTACTGCGTTATAAGGTCACAAATGATTCTCTACAGGCTTCGGAACACTGTTTGTAAAAGACCGTTACCCAACTTTGGGTGGACTTTTGGAGCCGTGCGTCACTCGGGGGAAAATATGAAAATTACAAATAGAAATAAAAATGTCCAGTATGGCTCTTCCAGTGGTTAAACAGGGAGCACGTGTTTCAGGAGGGAACCTACCTGAAGTCGAAAAATCTGCCATAGGAACAAACTACTACATAAAGAATGAATTTTCAGGTCCCCACAACAAGGTTAATCCTAATGATGGCCCTAGAAATTTTCCAGCTAGATCTATAGCCGTATATTTAAAGAAAGGAAAAAATAAAATGGTCTCGTAAGGAGTACAAAGTCGTTATGACTGCATTTCATGAAGCGTTACTCAAACCTAAAAAATAAAACATCACTCGCCAAACATGAGATTTTGTGAAAAAAGGTTGAACAAACAAATAGAAAGTACATTGACGAAAATAAATTAACCAATGTACGAAGATACATCATGCGAAATAACCGATTGACAGATGCTGAAATTAATGAGATAAAACGAATTGCAACAAGAATAGACGAATCAATAAACTATGAAAAGGAACCGGAATCAGAAATAAAAGTAGTAACATCACACAAGCCACAGTCCATAATGTAGAAACCATGATACACACAAATCACTGTGAAGATAATGCTGTAAGTTTAGAAGTGCTGGAAAGATGTGATCTGAATCAGTTAAAAGACGGCAATAAAATGAGTTCAAAACACATGGAACAGAATTATTTTTCGGAAAACAAGAACAGTATACAAGAAGCCAAGGAAGAAATCAAGGACCATATAAGTTAAATACAAAATATTGCAATAAATAAACGAGAACAAATCCCAAAATTACAACCAACAAAGCATAACCTCGAAACTATTAAGTTCTACAATGCAGCACTGAGATTAATTTTAGATAAAGACACTCATATAAATCTCAATGAAGCAATATAGGCATCAACAATAGCAGCAACAAAAAAATTGACATCAAATTAAAATCGAGGCAGCCTCGCACCATGAAGATCCACATTGGACAAGAAATATAGAAAAAGAGATCGAACAACTTAGAAGTGAATTATCAGTACTCGATGAACTGTCAAGAGAAATAAATGTAAGAACTAGAAAAGGTATAAGATTCGAAAGAAAATACATTAGAAATGAAAATGAAGTCCTATCAACTAAAGAAAACATAAAACAAACAATACAACTGAAGGCTCAAAGAATAAGACGCTATGAGAAAAGATTCTACATACAAAACAAGATTTTTCAAAGATGCAAAGAAATTCTTCAGGGAAATAGGTATAAAAAGAAGTGAAGTGACAGTCCCCATCAAAATGGAAGAAATTATACAGTTCTGAGAAAAAATATGGGCTTTCCCTAATAAACATAACAAAAAGGCAGACTGGATTGCGCAAGAGATAGAACAAATGAAAAATAAACCAGAACAGACATTGGCTGGAATCACTGAAAGGATGTTAAAGGTGCACTGAAAAAAGCACACAATTGGAGATTTCCAGGAATAGATAAAATTCTAACTTTTGGCTAGATTATTTACATACAGCACATAAAACACTAGCCAAAGAACTTCAAGAAATTGTTAACGATCCCACTAAAATTCCTGCATTGATGACCAAAGGAATTACATTTCTTCTACCCAAGAATAGTGACACAAACAACCAGAAACCTACAGACCAATCACATGCTTTCCGACAACATACAAACTATTAACATCTATTTTAACAAATCAGGCAAATTTCTTCTTGGAAAGAAATGACATGCTACCGCTTGAACAAAAATGGAGCAAACGTGGTTGTTACAGATGTAAAGACCAATTACTTATTAACAGGATGATCTTGGAAAACTGCTACAATGCAAAGATAAAATCTTAAAAGTGCCTGGGTAGATTATCGTAAGGGAAACGATAGTATACCACATTCCTGAATCTTATAAATGGAACCTATAAGTCTGGTGAAATAAACATCAAAAGAGTTATATTTCAAGGCGACTCTTTGTCTCCCTTACTGTTTTGCATAACATTAATAGCATTAACCAAACAACTTAACAAGACAGAATGTGGTTATAAAATAGTTCAAAAGAAAATAAGTCTTCTGTTTTACATCGATGACTTTCAGTTGTATGCTAAAAATTATAATGAACTGGAAGGTCTTTTGCAAACTGAAAAATGCTTCCGTGAAGACATTGGAATGAAATTCAATTTGAATAAATGTGCTAAAGCTACAGTTTTACAAGGATCGCTACAACAAACATCCTCAATTATCTTATACTCTGCTGTAACAATAAAAGATTTAGAGCCATTAGAAGCTTATAAATGCCTAGTTGTAAATGAGAGTGAAAACATTCGCCATAAAAAAACGAAAGAAATAGTGCGTAAAGAGTACTATAGAAGGCTACGAATAATATTAAAAACTGAATTGAATTCTCAGAACAGAATTATGGGCATTAATAGCCTTGCTATCCCAGTGGTCTAATATAGTTTCAACATCTTGAACTGGACTATAAACGACATCAGACGAATGGATTCTAAAACAAGAAAGCTTCTTTCTAAGCATAAGATACATCATCCAAATAAAGAAAGTGGAAGAGGTCTTATTCAGCTAGAATTCTCATACAAGACAACAACTATTGGTTTACTAACATACATAGAAACAACTAACGACTAAATTAGTCAAACAACATAAAAACAGAAAGAAAAATACTCAATTATGAAAGAAGACAGTAAATACAAACAAGATTTACATTTAGTAGATTCTGTAGAAAAGCAAAACAGAAGTCAAGAACTAACTAAAAAAAATATGAAAATGAAAGCCAAGGATAAAGCTCTTGAACAGATGAAACAATGTTGGCAAGACAAACTTCTGCATGGCCAATATCCAGAACGTGCCAATAAATGCAATGTTGATAAAGTTAATACTCATTGATGGTTACGTGCATCTGGATTAAAGTCTGAGACTGAAGGCTTTATTCTTGCAGCGTAAGACCAAAGTCTTTTCCCTAAAAACTTTCAGGCAAATATTATACATAATAATGTGGATCAAAAATGCAGGTTCTGTGATAGATATCAAGAAACAATAGACCATCTAATCTCAGGATGTTCTGTACTTGCTCCAAATGAATATAAACGATAGAGTTGGGCAATATTTACATTGGACAATGTGCAAACATTATGGAAAATCTGTAAACAAACACTGGTATGAACATCACCCAGCACCGGTTACAGAAATAGAAGATGTTACCATTCTATAGGATTACAACATCTACACAAACAGAAAAATTGAAGTAAATAGGCCGGGCGTTATTGTTAAAAACCAGAAAGAAAATCTTTTCTAATAATTGATATGACTTGTCCAGCGAATTGTAACATAGCAACCAAGGAATTCGAAAAACTGTCAAAATATAAAGACCTCGAAATTGAAATAGAAAAAATGTAGAAATTGAAAATAAGAATCATGCCAGTGATAGTAGGTGCAATTGGAATGATAAAAATGGAACAAAACAGGACATTAAAAGAATCCCTGGAAACTCCATCTTAAGAGATATACAAAAAATTTGTCTTGTTAAGTACAGCCCACACACTAAGAAGAACTTTGACTATATAACGCTAGGGATGTCAGGGAAGATTGAAAAAACATGAGATGGAGCCATAGCAACACACCACAACCTGCTTTAGGTCTTCCCACGGACTTGGATGGTAGTGCGACCATAGCAGAAATCGAAGTATGATGAAAAATGACAACATAATAATAATAATAATAATAATAATAATAATAATAATAGTACATAAATATATATGTATGTATATATATGTGTGTGTGGGGGAAGTTGCATTTAAATTACCTGTTAAATAGAATTTTAAGTTATTGCAATCTATTTCACCTCTAAGTTCACTATCACTTTCTGTTTATTTTTCGCGTATTGAGGAAATTTAAGTTTAGTATATATATTTGTTATATATTTCTTTATAAGTATATAATTACTTTATTTTATATATGTAAATGAATGTAGTTTTTGTGTGTGTGTTTATAGAAAGTATTTTGGTAGATTTGTATACGTGTATATATATGGTGTGTGTAGATGTGTGTGTATGAATTTATATATATTTATAAGTTATGCATGTATATATGAGTGGTTGTGTGTGTATATATGTATATACGTATATATATGTAATGATATATTTATTTATTTGAACATTAGTTTTAATAGATACTAGTATCTGAGTAGATATTTTGCTTTTATTAAACAGACTATAATATTTCCCCGAAGCGAATCCTTAAAAATTTGGTAAGTCTGAATTCTGAAGTTTTAAATTTTTTCTAATTTCATTTTTTTTCATGCCAGAAGCCTTCAGTTTGCATGCGCTTTTCTATTTGTTTAATTACTATTGTTTTTTAATATTCCCAATTGTTTTTATCAACTTCAATTTCTTTCGACATGAATGGCTCACTAAAAATCCTCCATACGTTCCACAACTGATTTGGCGGTACTATTGGATGAGGTTAAGATAGAAATAAGCTTACTTTGACTTTTACTGAGGCTTGGAGTAAATATCAATGAGAGGTTTGATAAGTACTGACATAAGATTATCTGATAACAAAATATAAACGCAATAAAATAAAATAAAATAAAATAAACGTTCACTTAGATAATAAAATAAAATAAAATTTATAAAATCAGAAATAAATTGATTCCCTTGAAAATTGTAAAGATCATTCAGAGAAATATCCAGGTTAGAATAAAAAATATAACAATAGAATAGAATTATGAAGTTATCCAAAACATGACAGAAAATTTAATGGTAAATATTTGGTTCAATGATAATGTTTAAGCGTATTTTAGATGTGGCGCAAATCCGAAAGTATGAAGCACCTAGTGAAGACATAACTTACTAAATCGTTCAAGCGTGCTGACCTCTACGACACATCAAAGTTTCCTAAAAGCTGCTCAATGTATTCAAGGTCAAAAATAAAAAGAGAAATATATTTCATTTTTATTTAATAAAATGTCTGCAGTTCTCATCTGTCGGTGTGATTGTAGTGCAAAATGAAGGTCGCACTTTCTCCAAATGGAAATGAAAAATCGATTTCAAATTTTTGATACCAATTCATATTGTCATATTCTTTTGTAACGTATTAACTGACATTAACGCATTCAATCTCGTACGCTTTTCCACAGCACATATCGTTTACTGGTATGAATAACATGAATGGACAAAAATCTCGTGTTATTCTATGCAAACGAGCCTCAAAAGTATTTACAAAAGTACCTAAATAGTAATAACCTACTGGCTAAACTCTCTAAGTATTACGTCAGCACGAGGTATCTAAAGATATTTACTTAGCATTACAATGCGAATCCTGGGATCCCACCGGAGTAAGAGGCGCAGTTTAGGTGGATATATGAGAATAACTATCAACTCTAGACTTAAACAGGTTAAAATTTATAGCGATCGAGAAAACATTCTTAGGAATTGATTCCACAGTACAGTGTTTTGTGGGAATAGCATACTCAAGTCTAACTTACTTTTAACTAATGAGATACGAAGGGAATGAGAGTTGTCTAAAACAATGTGCATAGAATGGTGGGGCCTATCTGTGACGGATCGAAACTGGTGGAGCTAAACAATGTAGTTCGTTTGAGCACTTTCCATGGAAAAAAGTGAGAGATTTGCGATATCTCGTCTACGAGAAAGGGGTTAAAGGGAAGAAAATTTGTCACATATTGACACGGAGACGCCTTTAAACTCTATCGAGAGTAGGGATTGAAGACTAAGCTGCTCCTGCCAAAATATAACAACAGTTCTCCATTTTCGGCCTGATCTAACTCTTTTAAAGGTAGAGGATGGCAAGATAAGTCAGGTACTACTGGGGCAATACAGGAACATTTTTCCAGCATTTTCAGAGATGGATCGCAAGTACAAGTTTCACTTGAGGTGTGAATTGGCCTAATAGTCTATTAAGGCACGGAGCCTCTCTGATCGGACCTCTATTCAGCGTGCATGATCTAGTTTTGGCAGAAGGTTACAGATATGTATCACTTTTATCGGACTCAGTACAAAACTACATCTCTGGTCGAGTTTGTTTTTTAAACTCTACGTTTAAGCGACCAAAACTTTACTATTTTATATATATATGTGCTTAAGGAATATCATCACCCCAAACATTTTCTGTATAAAAATACATGTTCCTAATAGTATTTAATATTTACTGTCCACATCTGAAATAGTTGAACGTAGGAATTTGTAGATTTTGAAAGATATAAAATATGTCTACTTGATAACAGCTGAGAATCCTCATAGTGGTACAAGAAGCGTTCGAAAAGATGATAAAATGTTATTTGAAATTGTCATTAAGAGTCAGGCAGTGTTTCTATAAAACATGGTATCTATTATGGAGTACTGCTGCCAATTATGGTCAGGTGCCCCTGCCGTTCTTCTCAGTGTTCTTGACAAGTTCCAAAGGAGAGTCTGTAATGTGATAGGTACTGATCTGGCGACTCGACTGCAGCCACTTTCCCATCGTCGAAATGTGGCCTCCCTTTGTTTGTTCTATAAATACTTTCATGGCTTCTGCTCGGACGAGCTTAAGTCACTGATGCCTCCTCAACAGGTGTTTACTCGTGCAACCAGACTGGCAACTGGGTCCCACCCATTCACAATCAGGTTAGCCAAATGCAGACGACAATTCTACTCCTGCAGCTTCTTCTCTTGCACTTCCCGCCTGTGGAATTCGCTCCCGTATTCTTGCTTTCCTAACGGCTACAACCTCCAGAAATTTAAATGCAAAGTCAATACTCATCTACTAACCACTGGACTCTAGCTCTCTCCCCAACCCTGTATAACCTTCCCTTTCTATCCACCTATGTATCTGTCATCGCACCTGCTTTCTATTGTTCCTTTCTGACTAGCTTGTACTCCTCGCTGTTTTCTAATTAATCTTTATACATTTATGTAACCCCCTGCACATCAGTGGCGTTTCCGCCTTGCTCGGGGTGAAATGCTTAAAAAAAAAAAAATGACCACAACTTGAATCTAATGTTTGCTTTGGTACCAATTTTCTGGTGTAATCTAGATGGAAATCTTGAATCGTTCAGTTGCGAGGGATTCTTCGTTGAATGCTGGCGTTTCATCCACAAAGATTGTCTTGAAGTTGAAGGATGAAAAGTTTCACTTTTGCCATATTGAGCTCTATGAATTTTGGAAAGGTGTAAGCATCGAAACTGTGACAAAAAACTATTCAGAAGGTTCCAATCTCTCCGACAGTCAAAAAGTTGTTCTACAGATTTTATCAAGATTATTTTAAGCTAAAGTTTCAATTCTTTATTTCTTGTTATCGCAACATAAGGAGCCGTTCTTGGGCAAAATAACTACATGCGATGAAAAATGGATCTTTTAGGATAATATTCGACATAAACGTGGCTGAAAACAAACTTGTAAGTGTTCAGAACTAGTGGTTAAAGCAAACTTACATTTAACTAAGTGTTGCTGTACGTTTAGTGGAAAAGCAAAGGGATAATTTCAGCCGGCGAAACAATATCTACGAATAAGTATTGCGAATAACTCACCAATCCCAATGTGGTTATTTAAGGAAATCGAAAGGTGTCATTTTTCGCCATGACAACGCAAAACCGGATGTTGCAAAATAGACCCTTTAGAGATTCAGAGATTTTAAATGGAAAGCCCCCCCAGAAACAACCTGAGCTGGCTCTTTTGGATTTTCACTTGTTCTAGTTTCTCCTACACGATTTAATTGACAAAAACTGTGTACACAGTCACTCGAAAAATGTCGTACAATCTTTGTCTAAAAAGTCATCCACAAACTTGTAGAACGAGGGTATAAATTTGATAAAATAAAGGAAACTATGTACTTGAGTATTAAGTATTTTTTTACGGTTATGTAAAGTTTTATTTAAAATTCTTTAATCAGACACTTTTGTAATTATCTATATGTAGTTATTAAATGAATAAATCAAACTTTTTTATAGTTTACATTGAACAAAACTAAAAAAATGTCTTCGAAAAAATTAATTACAGGAGGAAATTAAAAGCTGTCCTATTATTTAGCCCATAACTGAAAGGAAGTGACGGATTAATACCATTCCTGAGGGTATTTGTGCGGAAGTGAATGCAAGGAATTCAACTGGAATTTGAGCTCGGCTCCCCGATTTGTCGCTCCGAGTCAATATCCACTGCGCCACAGTGCACATATACTCTCCAAAATAGCCAAACGCCAACGGCCCGAAACCAAATTTTGGGAAGAAACGTAAACAGGTAAGTGTGCACAAAGAACAGTTGGTTTTATTATTGGTGGGAATCTAAGTACAACAAATGTTTATATCTTTTCATAATTTTGGGGGAAAAGTTAAAATATTTACGTATGGCAAGCTGTATGTTGTATGTTTAAGTGTAAGTATTCCCAAGAGTTAATTATTCGACCTTAAAAAGGAAAAATTGTTAATTTAAATTCCTAAAAAATTCAATTAAATTAAAGTAATTATTAAACCGCGAAGTAGGGTTTTTTTGTCAAAATATTTTTCCAAGAAAATCAGCTTATTCAAATTTCATCGATTGGTTTGCAAAATTGAACAAACCGTAGAGTTTGTAAATTTCGACAGAAATGTTAGCGATAACTTTAACAATACTAAATGCTTGCGTCAGCATGTTGCAAAAATTTCTAGTTTAACAAAAAGGGGGATTCGAATAAGAATGTTTCAGATAGATTTTTCTCTAAAAACGAATAATCGACCTATTTCGTCTGTTTAGAATTCAAAGGTACTTTTTTTTTATCTAAAATTTTGTTATGTTTTTTTGTTGTTGTAATATTTTGCTGAACCAACAGAAACGTCTGTAGGTCTATTTTTGCCAGACTTCATGTGAATAATTTTGATTATGTTTCAGGACATTATTTATTTTTGTGTTCTTCAGTCTTTTTTAATTCGTTCCAAAAAATTTCATTTTGATTCAATCCGGAATTGGTGAAGGCCAAGTTAAAAACATTTTCATTCTCATCCTGAAGATCTCGAGTTCTGATTCCTGCAACCACTAAGGTGCGACAATTGCGTTGCAGCTCTATTATCAATAGGTGTGCCACTGGCATGACAATGCCCATTTCTCTTTAGATCTTAAAAAAGGGTTCTTCTTCTCCTCGACAACCTGCCACCGAAGACGAGAGACTAATCTAATTTGTTCTTTAATCCATATCTGGGTGTAGAAAATGTTTTTAAGCATTTATGCAAAAGTGAGAACAACAGACGCCCACAGAATGTGGTTGCCGTCTTCACTTTACACGTGTATATCGTATACATTACCTGCGCATACAAAGAGAATATACTTCAGAACTAATTTAAACGTATGAAGTGAATCGTCGTCGTTGATAATGCTTTAAGTTCAAGTTGCCGTACGATATATTTTTTAAATAACAAAACTCACTTTTCATTAAACCGTTAACACTTGTCAATCTATCATCTGAAAATTACAATAATGGCTTAACGAAATCTTGAAGTCGGGATAACTTAAATAACATTCTCAGTTAAATGACAAACTTCTCCAAATTAATCCTTACGAACACTCGATACTTACCTTGATATTCAGCACTTTATGACAAAAAATCTAGTTGCTTAAAATGCTTTTCTACCAGTAAACTATTGAAAAAACAGCAATTTTGTCACTAAAAATAATTGCAATTTAACACTGCGTGTATGTATATATATATATATATATATATATATATGTGTGTGTGTGTGTGTGTGTGTGTGTGTGTGTATCTGCTTGTGTGTGTATATATGTGTGTCTGTGTGTGTAAGAGCGTGTAATATGAACAGAGTCGTATGTACATGACGTGTAAGTTTTGAAATTTTGCATCAAAATATGCTTTAACTCATTTCATCACATGAGCCAAAATAAATTTACAATAGTACGATAAGTAAATATGGTAGATAGTGTAACTTGGTTCTCATTTACTGTTGTTTTTTTATAATCATATCTCCTCAAGCAAGGCATTTTACTGCCACTGTTTTGCAAGGGATTTACATAAGAGAATAGTTATAAGAAAGAGTGACAGGTTATAGGGGGTGTCAGGAAGTAGATAAGAGAAGAATGAGAATAATGATGAGAGTGGAGTGGACGGAAAAAGAAGCATGAAAGAGAGGATGCAGGTTGGTGAGATAAGGGATGACTATTGACTTTAAATTTAAATTCTTGGAGCTGTCGCAAAAAAAGTAAATGGAAGGGAATTCCACAGTCGGGAAGTGCGAGAAAAAAAGCTGATGGAGTAGAATTTGCATTTACAATTTATTGGTTTTACAGTAAAAGGGTGGGGCCTAGTTGCTAATCTTGTTGCTCGAGTAAATTTATATAAAGGAGGCACCAGTGAGCTAAGTTCGTCGGAGCAGAAGCCGTGAAAGTATTTGTAGAAGAGACACAGGGAAGCCACATTGCGCCGGTGAGAAAGTGACTGTATCTGAGTTGCCATGTCAGGATCTATCACATTACAGATTCTCCGTTGTATCTTGTCAAGGACACCCAGGTGGATAGCAGGAGCACCCGACCAGATATGGTAGCAGTATTCAATGCACGGGCAGTTGGTAGATTTATATATGTGCAGGATTGTTTCAGGCAAAAAAAAATTCTTGGCCCTACACAGAGAACCGACTTTCTTAGCAACAGATTTAGCTATGGTTTCTATATATTCATTCAACTTGAGGACTGTTGTCAGAGTTAAGCTGAGCAGGCCCAGTGTTTTGCTTTCAGGGAGACTAGCCTGATCAATGCTCATAGTGGGTAGGAGCGATTGCCTGTGATGGTTAATAGATAGCAGCTTCGCTTTGGAAGCATTAAAATTCACGAACCATTTCTTACCCCAGTCAGCCACGGATCGGAGGTCCTTTTCAAGCTCGGCAGCAAGGTTTGCTTTGTCAGCCTCAGCAGATTTTTGATCGATGCGAGAGGAAACTAGTGTCGTCAGCGTATATACCTACTTGGGATCTTATTACATCTGGGAGATCGTTAATGTAGATAAGGAAAAGCATAGTACCTAGAATAGAGCCTTGAGGGACACCCGCGTTTGTATGATAGTTTTGTAAGGCATATCCGTTCAATAATACCTTCATTGTGCGATTTGAAAGGAATCACAGGATAAGGTCAAACAATTGTCCAGTTATACCATAACCTCGCAGCTTGCATAGAAGGCCAGCATGCCAGACTATGTCAAACGCTTTACGCTTTGGGGATATCTAGGGTAACAGTTCGGGCTTCGCCTTTCTTGTCGTGAGCCTGGTGTATATATTCAGTGATGGTCGTGACCATATCAGCAGTACAAATGTTTTCAGTAAAAATGTATTTATGTCCTACTACCAAACCGTGATCGTGTACTGATGAAATTCTAGCTTCGATGTGGGCAAAATGTGCTTCAAGAAAATCTTAATTAGAATTTCTTATTAGTTTGAAAGAAGGTTAGCGCGAAGATTATTTAGAAAAAAATTAGGACAAAAACTTCCCATGTATGACTGAAATAAAATTATCAACAACCAATTGTAATTTTTTATGTAATGAAAGATAAATATAACTCTTTTTGCAGAATGAATATCTTCACATTTTATTTATTGGTTTTATTAAAAAATATTTTGTTTTATATATTTTTTAAAATAATGTAACCTATCCTTCAGTTACAAAGTTGTTACCGATAATAGGATAGTAAAATAGAAATAATCAAATTGATATATACTAAATCCTTTTTCATCTTAGTTTATATTAAAATAGAAAATATTTTATTTTATCATAGTTTTATAAACCAAGCTGGTTCTTTTCTACTAGCTATGATAATTAGAAATATAAAATTTAGCCCAGATTAATAAAACAGTCAAAGTATAGATTTGAAAACACACGACTTTGAAGAGGAATCGTTTCTTTTATTTCAGAAGATATTATTTTTTGAAATATATTTGACAAGTTTGTCTATCACCTGGTTCACACTCCTTTCCCGTCATTTGAATAGGAGTAGAAAGTTTGACCCTTGTTTCCTTTTTGGGATTAGGATTCCTTCTAAAGTTGATTTCAATTCTTCACCTCTAACATTTCTGCTTAACCCTCTAGGGCCATTCGTATCATATTTGATACAGTATGAAAACAAGCCTTGAAAGAAATATTTTCCTGAAAAAATTTTTAAGAGAAATATTTTATAAATTTCAAATGAAAGCAGTACTGACTGCTCAGTCAATGAATACCAAATGTTTCCTTATAGGGAAATACCAAATGTTTCCTTATAGGGAAATACTGTATCAAATATGATACGAATGGCCCTAGAGGGTTAAATTCTGAAATTTTATTCCCTATTTATTTATTTAATTTATTTTAATTTTTTTCTCTTCCATAGAAGTATATAGGTTTTGGCTATCGTTGAGTTCATCCCCAGTACTTAGCATCAAGAAGAGGCAGTTGAAATTTCAGCTTAATGAGGAAGAAGAGCTTGGAAAAACTGAAACTCACAAGACAAACTGAGGGAAAGTGGGACAGAAAAAAGCAGTGAATAACAAAATTATTTAGAGCTACAAGGCACAGAAAGATAAGGAGGGCCACGATCGGTTACGTCCTGAAGGCACATAAAATAATAAGAAGAAACCATTATTATCTTCCTCCTAAAAATGTTTTTACTATCTAAAAATATTTTCTGGATTTAAATAACCGGTAAAGGGTTGATAAGCCGTAGAAGACGACTCAATCAAAACCGTGTAGGAAATAATAGGGGAGCATTTTACTAACTTTCTCAATAACAATCACTACCATGCATAGTTTATAGATATTACAGAAGAGGAAGCAGTGGAGATCTATGATCATCTAGGTCCTGAAAAGAAATAAGAGAGATTATAAGTTTTATGCTGAAGTATATTAATACTTTATAATGTATTAAATCCCGGTGCCAATTTCTTTTATAGACGTAGCATTTCTGTCAGACAGCTATAATAGTAAAATGTTTTGGTGCCGTGTTACCGTAAGCGCGTAAGCGGATTAAGGCTATTTAGGTTCAAGGATAAGTCTGGGTGTGTTTTATCAACGCCGCTTTCTCGAAATGGATATTTTCATTACGAATAGAGTTTTAATCTTGTTTTATCTACTCGCATTCGGTTAAATCTGACAGCAAGGGAGAAAAATAGGTCCATCATCACATCCGTTATTTATATTAGCAATACTCAAAGGCTCCTTGGGGAGTCTCACAAAATCTGGAATCATAACCAGTGTGAGTGTTAACACCTAATTCGCTTTTCCGAATATTACATTGTCGTGTTCTGTTAAGTCATTTTCAGTTCCAACGTCTACGCCTTTGACAAGGTGCCGGACAACGCAACATCGCTGAGACTACTCAGAACCGAGACAGCCCAACACCAGAAAAATATAACATTTTTATAATAAAATAAAAGTAGTTTATCAAAGATTAAAATCTTGATTAGTCAATATTTTTACATTCTTAAAAATATATTTTTTTTATTATTTACTTTATTAAAAATATTTAAAAAGTATTCACTAATTAAGGTTTTAATCCTTTTATTCGGTTATAAAAAGTTGTTGTTCTGGTGTTTAGTTGTCTCTGTCTTGGCTGAGTTGTCCCTGCTTTTGTGGTGTTTTGTTGTCGCTTCCTGCTTTGACGGTTTCGCATAAGATATTCGTTCACACAATGGTTGCTGGAGTCTATCTTTGTTGAATTTGGCAAGCCTTCTGTCTGCCGCTTGTCATCTACAGGGTGCAATGGGTAAATTTTTGTTTAAATTACGCAACAATGAATATAACATTTACATATTATTTTAACAGATACACTTACCAAAATTGAGACTACAATATATTGAAATGCTAAAGAGTAAATTTAATCAAGGGGGATTACAGTCTTGGGAGTTAGGTGTCCAGATGTCAGGGGTGATGTCGTCGCAGAAATTGCTTGATAGCCATATCTGGGTACTTCTATTTGTATGGCATGGTGAAGAGTTCAGTTTTCAGACATACACGCCCGGCCATAATTATTAGGCCACCCCAGTTTTTAATAGAATGGTTCTTTTGTTATAATTACTTTGCAAAACTTTACAAGTCTTTGCTTCGCCCAGCCAATAAAAACAGACTAGCATTGGAAAGAGAGCACAAAAACTGGACGCCAGAAGAGTTCATTTGATGCACATGTTATTGTGCAGTATTAACAAAATAACCATTCTATTTTCATTTGGAATTATCCACTTGGCAATAAATACTAAAACAGTATGAAATACATGATTTCTTTTAAAAAACTCTCTTGACACTGGGCAGCCTTACCTTCTCAAGGTACCTGATGTAACCCTCCGCGATGAATCTGAGGCCCTGTATTTCGATGAGTCTGAGGCCCTGTATTGCGATGAGTCTGAGGCTATGTAATGCAATGAGTCTTGAGGCCCTGCAGTTAGATGAATCGCGGCCAAACGTCACCGTCACTAGTGATAACTCCCAACAACATTGTAATAACCAGTAAACTCATGCAACTTTTTCTGAATCCTCTGCACTGTCCTCAACTTGACACGCGAACACTCTGAAATGTTAGTATTAGAGCTTTCGGTGCAAATGCCAACCAGTACAGCATGACGTTTCCAAATTTCTGGAGAAATGAATTGCGCCATTTTGATGTTTTTCCATAGACGATGTCTTAACTAACCCTATTATCCTGTGCAGTCGACAAAATCAAATGTAAACAACACGCATCGCGAACAGGCATCGCGAAATTTAAAAAAATACAAAATGGCGACAGTTTATCCATCGCTTGTATAGTTGTACGTCTGTCTTGTTCAAAACAAATTTCAGCAGTCAAAGAAATTTTTGTTAGAGTAGACAGTATTTTTGATAGTTTTCCCCATTTTCGCCAGGTGATATTCATATTTCTGCTTCAATCGATCCTTACAGCAATGCGTAAAGCAGCCGCGTTGTCTTAGGTCAGTTCTGAGTTCACTGTAAATCATTTGCAACAGGAGCTTTTTGCTGCTCATCCGCAGCTCATGGTTTGGCTGACGAAAGTGGCGTTCGACGACTGTTGGCTTAAGCTTTCTTAAGGACACCCAAGTTGTAAATATAAAACTTTCAGTTAATATTCATAACTGGTGCGAGCATTTGCTGATGGGATCGCTCAAGATTATTAATGTCACGGCTATACGGGGGTCTATGTCTTGCACCCGAAGAGTAAGCTTGAAATGACGTTCGCTTTGTACACCATGAGCTTAATATTTTTTTTTCCTAGAAAGACGACACGACTGTAAAGTTTCCTAAATAAAATACGTTTCCTAAATAAAATACGTTTCCTAAATAAAATACGTTTCCTAAATAAAATACATTTTCTAATACTTGTAACCGGTGTAAAAAAATCGTTATTAATATGGTGATTTTCTAAGGATATCTTAGATTTGGCACAAGACCGAAAGTATGGAGTACTCAGTAAGGATCGAACTCACTACTCTGTTGTAACAGGTTCTAGCGAGACAAGCATGCTAACCATTACACCACGCCAAGTTGCCCAAATTTCTAAGCACCGTTTAGATGTGGCACAAGCCAGGAAGTATGGGGCACCCAGTGAGGATCGAACTCACTACTCTACGAACTCTAGCAAGACAAGCTTACTAACCATTACACTACGCCGAGGTGCGCAATCTTTATTTATATGTCGGTAACTTAATAATACATATTTATTCAAGTATTTCATCTTTTCGTTAAAATAAAAGAAAGTTGCACATAAAATCAATACTCTTAAGTGATACTGGATGTGAGATTATTTTTTTAAGATAAAATTTAAAAAGCCGTTAAAATATTGCACATGTTTCATTTCTTTCATTGGAAATCATGCAAAAATATTTGTTTTTTAAAATGCTTTCCGCTTTGCGAAGTTTTTACATGAATACAAAGTGCTAACAGCGTTTTTCCCACAATAAACATTGTGTAAATTTGGAAAGGCAAAGAAGTCAGGTAGCATAAAGTTTTGCATAAAAACAAACTCAGTTTAGCTATTTTTCTTACAAAGATATATATATACCATGAAAATGGAAACTATTTTACAAGTAATCTATTGAATGCTAATAAATAATGCTGTTGTATAGATTTGAAAGCAATATATTTATTCGACGGGATATAGCTAATATTCTTCTTCGTGTTTATTTGCTGTATCCTGTTCAAGATATGGTTAATCAATGCTATTCCGAACTTTATATCCTTTGTAGCACTTAGTAACGTTTGCCTTGTACCAACCTTCTTATTCTCTGTTCTGCAATCCAATCTCGTCAGTTATATGGTTCGCTGCCTCGTTCTGACATTTCCTTTTGATATGTGCTGTGAATGTCGAATTGTTCAAGCCCTCCTTTTACATGATGGGTTCATGAATGGTCAGCGGCCATTTTCTGATTCTTAGTATAAATGTGATTTATGAGAACAAAAAGTGGTTCGGTTAATACAGTAAAAAGAAAATACATCTTTATTTTTGGCATTGCTTTTATTTAACAACCTGTTTACGACTATAAGATTTGCTATCTTTCTGGCAACTTTATAATTCTATCTTTTTTCCAAATGCGTAACTTTCTCGGTAAAAAAAAATTTCTACGGGCGTTTAAAAGTCTTCTTTCGTTAAAAAAAACTGCTGCAAAAGACCAGACCAAAGGAAATTAATCTGAAGGCAGCAATATTTTCTTAATATGGCAATAATTACAAACTTTCTAGCTAATTTGTAAGAACACCATTTTGGCTGATTTCTGCTTTCAGTTGCTCACACTTGGAACAGTTGCTGTTCTTTTAATTCCAACATATACACGAGATTACCTTCTTTGGATAAGATGAAGTCTGTCATCTGGGTAGCGACTGAGAAGTCGGTATGTTTCATGTTGTTTGTAAGGTATCAACATCACATGGACAGTTATAGTCTTTTTAAAAAAGTTAAAATTTAGGAATCTTATTTCGAATGGATTTAAGGCCATGTAATTGTTTTTTTGTTTTGTTTTCGTTAAACTTATTCGGAAGTTATGTAGCAAAACGACAAATATAAGCATAAATATGCAAATGATTTTCAATGCATGATTACGATATTTTGAGTGTGTTGGTTGCTTGTTGTATCTTAAAACATTGATTAATTTTCAAGTAATGTTTTGATATTATAGCTGTGTAACTCATCTAGCCAAACTGAGCATGTAAAATCTGTCAGCGAGTAACTTCGGAAACAGCTTTTGACACGTTCACTTACTTACAGTCAGTCAGTTAAGTGCCATACGTGAGACACGCTTGAGCGATCATATCACGAAAGAGACATGACTGACTAGGCAGAAGATTATCCCGTAGTAGATTGCCATTACTTTCTTCGGTAGACTGCTTGCCAGCCAAGGCTATGGAACACAATCTGTCCGGTTATTTAACCCATATTTGGAGAGGAGAGACGGATTAATAAATTTGCAAAGGGTATTGGCGTGTAACTGAATGCAACTGAAATTCAAACTCGGCTCCCCGATTTGTCATTTCGAGCCGATACCCACTGCACTACATTTCTTATTTATAGTCTTCTTCTTCTATGTGCCCTGTCCATTCAGGACGTAGGCGATCATAGCTTTCCACGTTTCCCTATCCCTGGTGGCTGTGAGCACGCCTTCTCCTGTTACACAGGGCAATCTTCGTTCTGTCATCCACCTGATTAGGTCCTTCAAATATGTTATCCGTTGCTTTCCCCTGTCGCTTTGTCCCTCTATCTGGCCTTTTAGTGTCATATTCTCCAGGCCCTCCTTCCTCATTTCGTGTCCCAGGAACTTTAGATGTCTCTTCCTGATGCTCATTATTAACTTCCTTTTTGCTTCCATCATTTCCAAGAACTCATAATTGCTCACACCCTCGGTCCATGATATTTGCAGCATCCTTCTTTAGAACAACATTTCAGTTGCTTCAAGTTTTTCCTTCATCTGAATGCTGAACATTCACTGCCATATTGAAGGACGGACATCACGTAGCAATCTACGTCCTTTCTTGTTACTTTCAAACCACACAAAGTAAGTTTTGCCTCTTAGTTACATTGTTATTTTTCTTCAAATGAAAAACCAAACAATGACAAAATGCAGTCTTCTGTCATAAATTTTAGATTAAATGAAAACATACACCAAATCTAGAACAATATGGTTATAGCTAAGCAAAGTATTTAGGAAAAGGTCAATTCTGCTAGAAACAAAGAAAAGAGTGATGAAATCAGTGCTCCAATATGGCAGTGAATGTTGGACAATCTGCTTACAAGTGAAAAAGAGATTTGAGACAGCAGAAATGTAGTTCTGCAGAAAGTTACTAGGAATACCATCAATCATAGGAATAATGAGAAAGTTTTAAAGACAATGGAGTCAAAAGGAACACTTACTACCTATTTGAATCAGAACGGCATAACGAAAATTTCTAGAGAACTCAATGAAGAAAGAGAGCTTGGAAAATTTGACACTTACACAGTGCCTAAACGAAGAGAGAGAAAGTAGTGAGTAACCTACTTAATAAGCTTACGTAGAGATTGGCAGAAAAAGTGATTTCGCTTTAATCATTTCACCCCAAGCAGGGTGGGACAGGGGGTTACAATCAGAGAAAAAACTGGATACAAGCAGTATTTTAAAAAGGGTAAAATATGTGCGGGATTCAAGAAAACAGAAGATAGCAATTGATGTTAAATTTAAATTTTTGGAGATTGTATCTATCAGATAAAAAAGTAAACGCAAGGAACTCCACAGGCGGGAAGTGCGAGAAAAAACTGTTAGGTTTGAGTTTGAGTTTGAGTTTGAGTTTTGTTTAACGGCATATCAACCTGTGTGGGTTATTTAATGCCAAAAACATCGGATTTTAAGGTATCTTTTTAAATGTTAAGTTATAGTGAGAAGGTTGATTTTGTCAGATTTTGATGAAAAAACATTTTTAAAAAATTTTTTTTCATTTTAGAAATCTGAAGATGTCTTCTAGTTTTGCATTAAAAGATGTATTACTGGTAATTTCTTTCTTCAAAAATCTATTGTTGGTAATATTTTTACTTCACAAAATGTATATTTTTCTATAAAAGTCTATTTTTCTAATTTCATAGTGTTTTGATCCCAGCTTGGTGGGGTTAACTATTTAGCTGGGACCCTAACAGGTGCTACTACTCCGGGTCAGAGTGAACCTGGGAACAACAGCAATTAAGAGATGGTTTTATGCTCCTCACAACCTCCCAATCAGAAGGCTTGCTGCCAGATGCAATTTACTGTCATATCTAGGACCAGAAAAAATGTTGGAGAAGTGATGGTTACTTTTAACGATTTCAACAGTAGAAGAGCCTCAGACTTAGATGCCGATCTAGTAGCTCGCATGAATTCATGTGGTCGAGGCATCGGGAAAAAAACCCTCGTTTCTGTGAAAATATTTATACAAGAGGCAGAAGCCATGCCACGTCGGCAAGAAAATTACTGGAGTTGAGATGCTAAGGTAGGACTGATTACACTGCAGATTATGAATTAGTGTGTACGCACTTTCCTATTTGAACCATATTTTTATTCGTCGGTGTACAGATTTTATAGTATATTCAATCAGGTTTAAACAATGTTTCTAGTTATACGATGGCCTTTGGCAAGAAATTTAACAAAATCTGATTTTTTTTTTATCAATCTCTTAAACAATCTTGGCATTATTGCTCAGGGATGATTAACGGCTTTTCTTGCATAAAAGTTGGAACGGTGACAACAAAGCAGTATTCTTAATATGAGTGCCATTTGTTTACAGCTGAGTAGAACCACGTGTTATTCGAGTACATTCTGTCAAACTCTGATAGAAATAATTCGAAATATATATTTGTAAAATGCATAAAACGTTGAAACAAACTGCACATACGAAGAAGTGAGATAGTATAACATATATCAACACAGAAAATGTAATCGAACGAACTGATAATAATTCAGTTAACATCTTCAAAAATGTCTTGTCTCTGGTATATCATGATCAATAACTGAGAAAAGAGTGTGTGGGTATATATCAACTCCAAACACTTTCCTGTCTATTAATAATTTTAAATGATTTCTATTCACATTGTCAACATTAAAAAAAAAACATGAATGCATGTTCAAATATAAATGTTTATAGAAAATACTGAATATGAGTTATTCTGTTAAGTGCCATACATGATACACGCTTGGGATATCATGTCTCTTTCAATCCATGACTAACTAGGCAAAAGATTTCTCCGCTGTAGGTTTCCATTTCTTTATGCGGTAGACTGGCTGTCAACCAAGGCTATAGAATCTAATTTGTTCTGCTATTCAGCCCAGATGAATTAATATTTTCCCAAGGGTATTTGTGGCAAGTGAATACAACAAGAGGATGTGCGTTGTGGTACAGTAGATATCGGCTCGGAACGAGAAACCGGGGAGCCGAGTTCGAATTCCAGCTGAATCCATTGTATTCACTTACGCGCAAATACCCTTGGGAAAGGTATTAATCCGTCTCTTCCTTCCAGTTATGGGTTAAATAGCAGGACAGATTGGGTTCTATAGCCTTGGTCGGCAACCAGTCTACCGCAGAAAGCAATGGCAACCTACTGCGGGATAATCTTCTGCCCAGTCAGTCATGTCTCTTTCGAGACATGATCGCCCAAGCGTGTATCACGTATGGCACCTAAACTGACTGAATACAACAAATTTGAATATCCGTACTCGCAAGAAAGTGCAGTATCCAAAGAACGTTTATTTTTCCGTTGATACCGCAATTATTTTAACTACCTTCACTTCTCGGCAATGTTTATCGTTAAAAAATGCGTTGATTAGAATGTTAATATAAACTTAACACGTGAAAGTGAATTTACAAATTCTATTTGCTCTTGAGAATTGAAAACAAAAATAATAAACTCGATGTATTATATCGTTTATTGGACTGGTTGGCAAAACATTGGCTAATTGCCAGATGATTCGGACATTATAAAATGGTAAATAAGATTTTCGTCACAGTTGATTCACATATTTTAATAATTAATAAATGGTTATATATTTATGAATAACAATCGTTTTCATATTTATTTCTTTATAAATTGTTTAATGATAAATATTGCATTGCATTAATTTTAAGTTCATTTTTCTTTTTAGAATGTTGTATTTGAAACTGCAGATATGCGTTATCGTGCAGTGGATATCGGCTCGGGACGAGAAATCGGAGAGTCGAATTCGAATTTCAGTTGAATTCGTTGCATTCACTTACGTGAAAATAACCTTCAGAGAAAGATAGGGATCCATCTTTTCTCCAGTCATATATGGGATAAATAGCTGGACAGATTGGATTCTTTTGCCTTGGTTTTGCAACTAGTCTACCACAGAAAGTAGTAGGAAACTACTGCAGGAAAACTTTTTACCCAGTCAGTCATGTCTCGAAAGAGACATGATCGTTTCACCGTCTACGGCACTGAAATGACTGATATATAAAAACTATTCTTGTAAATAAACAATCTAACAAAGTGTGTTTTTTTTTTTGTAAATTCCCATAAAAGAAAAAAAAGAAGATTCGCTTTTATTTTATTTTTGGGCTTCATTAAAATTCTACTCATAGCTTTTTAAAACAATATTTACGATGTAATTAAAATGATAGCGACATCAAGAGAAAGACTTTCTTTTGGCAATCTCTTTTTACCGGGCATGAAGCTCCAAGTTTGCCTAATTTTAATTGTTATTTTATTTTCAATTCACAGACACAAGTAATCAGAAAACCACTTAGTTAATATTGCAAACATCACTGACTTCATTGACTAGACATTGAACTCTATAATAAAATCTAAATATAGCTTGAAACAATAAAGAATGTTTAATAAATAAATATATTGCAAATAAACATATCTATATAGATACAATTAAAATAGTGGCGTCAGACTCATTTAATTCTTAGCATCTCGGATTTTATAGAAAATCGGAAATAGCAGTTGCCTTTGGCGTTGATGCTGGAAAGAAACACAACTACGCTTTTATTGATTTAATTATTTCAATATTATTTCTTCCGAGGACAAATATGTCTGCTTATTTCAATTTTGTATAGTCTGTTTCTCTAAAGATAGTATGCGCATTCATTCAAGATGACATCAACGTCAGGTTCCCATGAAATAGAGTTAAGTCTATCAATGGATAAATATTTTCTTTTTTATCCATAATTATTTTGTTAATAATCATACAAAAAACACAGAATCACAATCGGATTTTAACATTTTTCTAAATATCATTGCAAGCTTTAGTTTGTATTCGGATTGTTCCGAAAGTGTTAACGAATATTCAGAATATTTAAATATGCTTACTAAAATTTTACTACTTTGCTTAAAAACATTTGAGTATTTTCATGAGTTTCATTGCTTTTTTTCTTAAGTTTTCTCTCGAAGACTTGAGGCACCATTACACGTACAATTTGGGGCAAAATAATTGAAACAAAACAGTTGTCTTCCTAGGATCTTTCACACTTTCCCTGATTATGTATATGTCGTCTCTTGGCGCTGTTTTGCTCTTACGACCGCATTTTTTTATTAGGTTTTCGACTAATGGATCAAATTTGTTTCTTCACCTTGATGACACGACTGACAACTGAAAGACTGAAACCAACAATATCCGCGATCTTTCTGCAAGGCTTGTCAGTGTATTCGATTGTTGTATGCTTATTTGGAGTAACGCCCATCTCAGACAATGGCTGTAAGCCAACTAATTGAAAGTCGAAACACTAGTGTCTAGGCGTGATAAAAATTGATGCAATCACAGATGATGCCATATTTTTGAAGGCCGAACAATACATCCTGAAAATAGATTCATATTACAGCACACCACAGCAAATTATACAATCTCAGACAAAAACAGAAATCGATTACACCCTGTCACTCCAGTATGTAAAACTGACTAATTTTTCTTGCTTTATTTCATTGCGTTATTTGCAATAAAACACCCCACCGAGAATTTGATAGATTTTATAATTTTGATAGCTAAACGCTATTTAAAGCATAGACAGGGATATTGTAATGGATATCAGAACAAAAAAATGGAATCAGTGAAACGAGTTCAGGTTCTTGGAAATTCTTCTGTATGAACCTTATTCGCTTATTTACATGCGGATATGTGTAGGGGAAAATATTAATCCTAGACTTTATTAAATTATTAATCCTATCTACCTGAAGATTTTAGTTATCGGGGAGCATCCACTTGGGTGTCGGTTCCACAAGGCAGTGCTTCGTTTGTAGTGTCATGAGGAACATGACATTAAAAAAGTTAAAGATAATAAGGGATTCACAAAAAATCATCACAGTTTCAAAATCGCCATGTTTCATAAGAAGAATCGTCTTTTCTAATTAAATCCTTGCAATCCACATTTGAAACCCTATTGTCTTATGCACATAAACTAATGTTTTTATGTTATTTGATGATTTTTAAAACGTCGCTGTACAAGTCTTGTAGACTGAAACTTTTAAAAGATTCGATAAATGACATTTAATTTTCGTGTTGTTTATATGAATACAAACATAATATATTCAGAATGTATGTCCAAAAACCAAATATGGATACATTTATAATGCAAAGGAAATCAATATGGACTGACTGTCAAGTTGTAAAAACGAAACAGGATGGTTATTGTTATGTCGTGAGTAAGAATAAATAACTCAACAACAGGAATAGGTTAATTGTTGTATTCCGTGAAAATAGTATTTACAAAGGTTATTAGTATACAATACAAGAAATAAGGTTAATCGTCTGCACCGTCGTAAGACGTAGTATGAGCAATGGGTACTTCCGGGTCGTCACCGGAAGTCTACGACTGACTTGTCGATCGGCTGCTCGGCACACCCTCTTCTATGTAGATGCCACCATTACTTTACATAGTAATGGAATAGTCCATTATAGCCGAATAGGCGCGAGCGTCCCAACAGTTATCAATTCTGTTTATCGATTTCTGGCTTTCTGTTGTGATAATCTTCTAAAGTAAGGTTTGATCCTAGTTTCACATGCACTCTACACAACCATCGGTTTTAAGGACTAATCATATCTTGACTAAGCCTTCAAGAGTCTTTCTCTCCTTTCTGTATTTCTTTCTTGTACATAAAAAAAAAACAGAGAGAGAATGACATTAGCTGGAACAAGAAAATATTTGCTTATATAAAGTCTAGAATTTTAAAAATAAATGCACAGAAAACTAGTAATAAGTATAGTATATAAATATACTGTTGAGTTGTGATAATACTTAGCGCCGACGTGGTTGTTTTTCAGTGATTTTACTGTCAAAATTGTTTTGCTAAGCAGGTTTTTTATCGTAAAGTGCTCGATATCAGGGTGGAGATAGAACGTTAATAAGTGCAAAGAGTTAGCCACTTCAACTGAACAGGTTCATGCCGATTTTGAAGTTTTGTAAGGACACAGTTATGACACAGGCCTATCAAGTATGTCCCGCGCTGTTTCCCCCTGTCTTTCTTTCCTTCTATCCGTCCAGTGCGTATTAAATTCTCTAGCCCTCCTTCCTCATTACGTGTCCAAGGAACCTCATCGTTGCTCACGTGCCCGGACATGTTATCCTCAACAACCTTCTGTAAAATCACATTTCTGCTGCCTCAAGCGTTTACTTCATCCTTGATGAGATTGCCTAACATTTACTTTCATATAGAAGAACATATATTACAAAGCAATCCAGCACTTTTTCTTTGTTTGCAATTAGTTTTTCCTGTCTCTCAGTACTCTGGTTAGCTTTTAAAATGCGTTTTTAAAATGCGTCTTTGGATCTCAACGTCGCACTTTCTATCATCTGTCAGAGCACTTTGCAGGTATTTATAGTGGCATCTAAAATTCTCAGTCGGACATAAGTCACTGATAATTTATGTCTGAATATTCAATACGATGACTGATTTCTATCATACCCTGGATGTCTTCTTTTATCATCTCCTTTCCATTTATCAGTCATATTTACCGTGTTCTGTCATCCTGTCACTGAAAAAACCTTAAATCGTTTACTCAATGCTTTCTGTTGTTTCCCGTATCCTGTAAGAGTTATAGTTTCCAGTCCTTCTTTCCTCATGGATTTTCTCGAAATTTTAGCTGTCTATTTCGGATTGTAAGAATTAAACTTTTTTGTTGTTGTTGTTGTTGCTTAATCAATTCACACCAATCAAGACAATAATGCCACTAAAACAGAAGGAGCTACTGGGTGTCAAAAAGAATGAAAATACGTTAGAGGAGACCGGAAACCCAATCCTAAACAGGAAACAACGGATAAACCTCGACTCATGTTCAAAAAACTTAGTGTGAACAGGACAGTCTTCTCATTTTGAGAGAAAAAATGTATAAATAGTAAATAGAATTTCGTTCTGCACACAACTGTTGAAAAATTGTAATTATATCAAAAATGAGAAAAATTCTAACAAATCACCTTATAATCGTAACTATATAGAGATATATATAGGTAGAAATATATAGATAGATATATAGATAGAGAAAGATAGATACATATATAGATATTTTTATACATTTGCACATGTGAGTGATTGGCCAATCATGAAACCCGCGTTCATATATCAACATGGTCGATTTGCCCAGGAGGGGAGTTTTTAATATTGGCAAAACAGTGCCTGAAAATCATAACGCTGGTTGAAATTTGGCGAACGAAGGAGCTCAGAAGCCGTCGGTAGTTATGCTAGCAGCTAGTCAAAGGTCATCATGACTGACTGGCCCTTTGCACTGCGAGTGTTAATACAAAACAAATGTACAATATAGATTAGCTAGTCAACCATGGAGATGGAAATACTAAGATACGAAAGTTACAGATAAATATAAATTGACCCCCAAACCTAAATGTAAACAATGTGAGAGCATTTTCTGCATGTCTCTTGAAATACACTTTTATAAAGTACTTAAAATATATTTAGGCAGTAATTATATATAAAAAAATCCGGATGGACGAGTTCGAATTCCAGTAGAATTACTTGCATTCACTTACTCACAAATACCCGGGGGAAAAATATTAATCCGTGTCTTCCCTCCAGTTATGGGTTAAATAATAGGACAGATTGGGTTCTATAGCCTTGCGCTGTCTGCGGGATAATCTTCTACCTAGTCAGTCATGTCGAGACATGATCGCCCAAGCGTGTATCACGTATGGCACTTAACTGATTGATATATAAAAAAGAACCGAAAAGGTTCGACTGCTTAATTTTTGTTATATTTTTTCAACCTTCGAATGTTGTTGAGTTTTTTTTTGTTTTTTGTACGGCATCGTTATCAATAACCGTCACACATGACGCCAAGCCAGACTGTTCTAAACTTCTAACTTCTCAAATAACATCGGGATGGAGACAAAAGAATTCTAACTCCCACACAGTCGCTCCATTGGTTCTTGATAGTAACGGCGATGGTCAAAATTACTTGAACAAACAATTAAAACATATGTGCCTCGGACTGTTTATTCACAATTTCAAGCACAAAATTCAAGAACTTATTCGAAGGCTAGG
>JBBBDQ010000703.1:2832500-2887500 GCA_037127315.1 Ascarosepion bandense | reverse complement strand
GAATGGATGATGAAAAGGGGAATTAAAAGCTGAGAAAGAAAATCTGAGTAACGTTACAAAGGGTTTTTCAAAATTAATTTCGCATTGTTTTTGTTCATAAAAATAATTAAGTATCTGTAGTCATCTCGCTACGCAACAAATGCGCTTCTTTCCATTTATAAATATCAAATCTCATAAGGAAATGACCCCTGACGCATATATATATATATATATATATATATATATATATATACAAATGTAAGAGAACGAAGAATAAAATTGCAATGCTCATTTTATTAATTTAAAACAGGGCTCAATATAAAAATAAAAAAATAAATATTTATTACTCAACTTTTAGATCAGAACATGTAAATAATTAATATAAAATTCTACATTTTGTTTCGATATTAAAAAAACAATTTTTCATCAGGTAATTCACAATGATGCTAATATATATATATATATATATATATATATATATATATAAACTGAGGCTTGCCAAAAAACAAACATAATTGCACTCATACATACGCTGACACATATATATCTATATATATATGTATTGGATTTACACATTTAACAAATTAATAATATATTTATAGCTTATGTTTGTTTATTTATGTTAATGCAGCTATGTAGATACATATTAACATGTATATGCATACTTATATGGATATGCACACCCAGAGAAATACGTATACTTACTCAAATACACAGACTCACACATGTATATTAAATGTATAGCATCTCTAGTATATATATATATATATATATATATATATATATATATATACTAGGTTCGTTGTGTAAATTGTCGACATTTGATATTTTTTTCATTTTGCACATGCGCATTGTTTATTTTTGACTTTGTCAATACCATTATATAGTAAGGTCAGTTGGGCCCCATCTGTGAGAAAATTAGTACCATGTCCTAATTTACTCTTCCGGAATTTGGAAACGGTATACTGTACTGCTTGACATTCGTGTCAAAGGTTACTATACTATATTTCAGAGTGTATTGGTGCCAATCTGATGACATTCCTGATATTTTGGAAAGAATTGGGTGATATATCCAGTCCATGGTGTTTGAATGTTCTGTAGTGATGGTGGCATTTTACATACATTCACCTTTCCACAGGGCCTAAGACTCAAAACAGGAGATATATGCTTAGGGGAGTTGGTGCTTCCCTGTGTTAAGAGGGTCGCTGCTAGAAGAAGATATGTAGGACTCTGCACCATACCAGACATGGAGGAGAACACAGTCATGGCTGTCAAACAATTTCTGAGACCATATAAGCCCTTACGTCTGGCCATCTAACTCCCTAGACTGCAACATACTTGAGTATTATATTTGGTGCACAATTGAACGAGGGATCAACAAGTCTCTATGTAACACTAAAGATGCACTAAAAGCAAACATTATGACAGCATTTACTAAGTTAAATAAGAAGATAGTGGAGAAGAGATGCAGGAGATTCTGAAGTGGTCCGAAGGCTGTGGTTGAAGCAATGGTAGTGTTATTGAATAAATTTACTCTTTAGTATATCTAGAATTTTTTCCGTAATTTTGGTAAATATAAGTTATAATGAGATGTCAGTGTTATATTCATTTTTGCGTCAATTGCACAATTTATCGGTGAATGTATATATATATATATAGGAATGATAAGATTAAAAAACAAATCGAAGACGTTTATCGTTTCAACATATTTTACGTTTAGTAAATCGTCATCAGAGAATGAAATATAAGGGAACAAAGAAGCTTCAACAAATGTGGAACGTGGTAGATGGATAAACGTTTTCTATTTATACTTTGTCTTGTCATTCTATTGAATTTCGATCCCTATTTAATTCTACCTCATAAATATATATATATATATATATCTTTGTGTGTGTTTGTGTGTGTGTGTGTGTGAATTTCGGAAATAAAATATTTGTAAAAAGGACAGTGTGAATAAAGACTTATAAAATAAGTTTTACTTTTGTATATATATATATAAATATACATATATATATGTGAGTATTTTTGTGTATTTTGTGTGTGTGTGTGTGTGTGTGTGTGTGTGTGTGTGTGTGTGTGTGTGTGTGTGTGTGTGTGTGTGTGTGTGGCTGTAAAAATCTTACCATCCAAATCCTGCAATTTAGAAAAAACAAAACAAAAATCATAATTTTTTAATTTGGCTAGATTTTTGGAAGTGTGCCGGGTAAACAAGTTTTCAGCACTCGTTCCTACGTAACCATTCACAGACTCACACACACACACACACACACACACACACACACACACACACATACATACACACACACGCACACACACACATATATATATATATATCTATAAATATATGTAGAGACATGGACGTATATATATATATATATATATATATATTGAGAGAGAGAGAGATATTAACAAACTGATAATTTGATATATATATATATATATATATATATATATAATGTGCACTGGTCTAATTTTATTATGACCAAAAACCAAGTAATTAAACAATCAATATATATATATATATATATATATATATATATATATAATCAATATTTTTTCGGAATCCTAACGTCTCACACTTACATCGTCAATAACCGGTTTGTTTTGAACGCGGATAAATCTAGCAATTACTGTTGCAAGATGCTGGCAGATTTTAACAGAATGACTGGCCGTAAAATATTGGTGCGTGCAACATAGGCAAGCAAATATAAGAAATGAAATAGTGATAATAATCAAGAAAAATATATGAAAGTTTCTGCAGTTAAAAGCCGGTAGTGTTAAAATGAGAACGTACCTTGCTTTAAAAAATAACGGAGTATCAAGTCCATCGTTTGCGTGGCGATTATTGTTATACCTACTCGTGAATTTGTATTGACAGTTTCGAAGAAAAGTGGAGACTGTCATTGGTTGTTCATGCGAACGTGTAAGTGGAAAGGATTTTTTTTTTACATGAAAAATAAAAATAAAGAAAACTAGAAATAAAACTAAGAGTTGGATATTTGAACCAGAGTAATATTAATAAAACAAATCAAGAAAATATAGAGTGTTATATCCTGAGATGAAAAAATATGCAGTAAATAATTTATAGTTAAAACGATATGTAAGTAGGTATATGTGCAAAGAGAGTGAGGGTTGATAGTAAGTGTACGTGAGTAAACAAATCGTTTGAATGTCTATGTTTATATATTCGCGTTCGATGGATACATTGGTAAATGCTGGAAAGACATCGAAATTTAGTGGAAAGGAAAAAATAAAAAGATTAATGGAGATTCGTATAATAGTCGGGAAAAAAGGTAGCGGCACACCTCGACCAAAACCCGAGAATCGCTGACTTTGAGAGCATAAGATGTTACCGCTACCGTGGCTAGAGAAATACGTAACGTGGAGACAACATCAACAACAGCGTCGATTTAACTTAGCTTAGTCGATTCGTTTGTACCACGATTCTTATTACCGTCAACTAAGAAATCTGTCCCTTGAGATACCAGGAGGTTTTTTTTTTTTTTGTAGGTGACACTTTTTCTTTCTTCATTTCTTAATCCGTTATTTACTTTTTTATGAATTTTCTTAATTTTTTTTTTGTTTTTTCCTGTATTTTTCGCATTTATTTCCGTCTTTTTCCAAATATATTTTTTAAAATTTCTGCTAATGTTTTTTCTATATTTTCTATAGATTCTTTTCCGCACCAAATTATTTAATTTCATTTTTCTCTTTACTCTACAATTTATTCTTGATGCTATTTTTATTTATTTATTTATTTAGGGGTTTTCAAATCTTTCTTCCTTTCTCGTTTCTACCAATTTCTACCAATTTCTACCAATTTCTACCGTTTTATTGTTTTTTTCCCTTTTTGTTTATATTCTTTTTCTTTCTATCATCAACATATTGGTAATTCCTTTAAAAGATGATATTCTATTTTCTTGTTTCCCTCGTTTAAAATATTCAACATTAAATCATTAATTCGATTTTTTTATTAATTTACATTTTACTTTCTCTTGTGTACGTCATTCATTCATTCCTAATTACATTTGAAATATGAAGTTTATTTCTTTATATCGTCATTTCTTGTATTTCTGTTCATTTAAAAATTAAAGCACAAATTCGTTTTCATTGTTTCACTTTTCCTCATGTGCACTCCTTTTTTTATCCTTCTCACACCAATTCTAGTACTGGCGTATGAATTCCAATTTTAGCAGATATATTCTAGTCTATAACCAGCTTCAAATATGTGAAGATAATTCCCTTAAACGTAACAATACAGAAAAATCAAACTGTTTCGTGCATAAACACGAAACTGTACATATATGTTGCAATATTCAGTTTATGTCTACATTGGCAACTACAGACGTACGAGGTGTAGCTGAAAGATTATTTTGGCCCGTCACATTTTTTAAAATCTGACCCATAAACGTTATTGTTTTCGCATCAGATTTTGTTGTGGAACCTCTTTTGATTGGGTTTGGAAACTTTTCAGCATCTACTCATATATATATATATATATTGTCAATTATATAAATGATAAAAGTTAACTTACTTTGATATCGGGTCGCAGTTGAGGATCGCACCAATAAAACAGGCAAATTGATCGGCTAGCCGAGCTTATACATAATTACGCTACAGTAAAGGACTTTGCTTATAATAGCCCTTATACCCCAATATATATGTATATGTGTGTGCATGTTCGTGTGTGTGTGTGTGTGCGTGTGTGTGTGTGTGTGTGTGCGTGCGTGTGTTTCAGGGCATCATGGGAGGTAAATTGCGTGCAATTTCCTTAAGCTTTAAACTAACGGATTGAACATACTGGTAATAATATCGAAGTGTTTGATCAAATAAATGCATGGATTCTTCTCCATTGAGAATATCGATACAAATACAAGGTTTGTCTTTAAAAAATATTTCGCCATTTAATATTAACGAAAAATAGCCTACCTAAGTAATAGCGTTACAATCCACTTCAAAGTACTCCCTTTTCGGTCGGCGTGAAAACAATACACCAAGTCATATTTCGGAATCGCCATCAGATGCCCGATCACTATAGGAATGATCAAGTGCTATTTTACCTTTGTTCGAAAAAATAAAAAAAAATAAAATAAAATAGAACAAAAGTCGCAGGGAGGCAAATCTGGATTATATGTGAACTGACAGGCCTGGATAATTCGATAATTATCAAAGAAAATCATGTAAATCTAGCTCTATAATTGAAAATAGTGCAGTCACACATTACGCAAGCTCACTCACTGGCAACACATTTCCGAGAGAATTTAGCCTCACGCATGCGCATTATGTTCGCCTCTTAGTGGTTGCCAAGTTACATCACGGTTATACAGCTGGCTCTCAATATATTCAAAATGGATGGATAATTTTCAGGCAAAGCTCGTATGTAAACTTAACTTTACAACGTCATACACACATTTTTAAAGAATTTAAGAATTAGAAGCACATTTGTCTGTAGAATTTAAATTTAATTGGAAGAAGTTTGAAAGTTGTCAAAATTTTTTCAAGATTCTACGGAAGACTGATTTCAAGGAAACAATACATAGCGTAAATAATATAAGAATTTACATTACAAGTCAATATTTTACGATTAAACAAACTCTATGTGTAAGTATTTCACGATATGCATGTTCGACGTTCAACATATCTCTTAGTTATAAATCTTGATAATGTATATTTGAGGACGTAAAGTTTCACAATATCCAAAATGACTGAAATAATTAAAAAAAAACTAATAAAACTTTGACACCCACAGGACATATTGAATGCAACAGGAACAGAAGAAATAAATGCCTAATTTATCTAACAAACTTGTGTAAATGGTTGACAAAAGTTTAGCAGAAATAGCAAAAAGATGAACTTTACTAAAGATAGAAAGAAAAGGAAATTATGGATAGTCATGATCGCCTGCGTCCTGGCGAGCGATAGCACAAAGAAGAAGATGATGAAAAAAATTTAACAACTTGACCCTTTCTTTTTTTTTTTTTTCATTTTACCTCAGACAAGGCAGTACTTCCACTGATGTGCAGGGTCTACATAAGAGAGTTAAAGTTTTAAGCAGGAAGAGAGTGAAGACAAAGACGAACCAGCTACAGGGAGTTAAAGAGAAAGGGCAAGAGAAGGATGTGAACGCAGGAATGAAGGCATTTGCGAAGTTAGAGAGAAAGGAAAAGAACATGATACACGGGGTGATGTAGAAAGGGCTGGAGTTAAGTGGATAAAAGATGGGAATTGACTTTGCATTTAAATTCTTCGAAGTTGTAACCGCCAGGAAAGCTAGTATATTGAAAGGGTTTCCACAGGCGGGAAGTGCTAAAAAAGAAACTGCTGGAGTAGAATTGTCGGCTGCATTTGGTTGATCTAATTATAGAAGGGTGGGACCTTGATGCTAGTCTGGTTGCCTGAGTAAATTCTTGTGGAGTGGGCACCAGTGACCTAAGTTCGTCAGAGCAGAATCCATGAAAATATTTATAGAAGAGACAGAGGGAAGCCACATCCCGCCGATGAGAAAGTAGCTGGAGTTGAGTTGCCAGATCGGGACCAATCACATAACGGATTCTCCTTTGGAGCCTGTCGAGAACACTAAGACGAACAGCAGGGACGCCTGACCAGATATGACAAGTATTCCATGCACAGTCGGATGGCTGATTTGTATATGTGCAAGATGGATTCAGGCGGAAAAACCTTCCTGACCCGACAGAGTGACACAACCTTCCAAGCAGTGGATTTAGCTATTGATTCAATGTAATGATTCCACTTGATGTAAGGCCGAGAAGGTGCAGTGTATTGCTTTCAGGGAGACTTGATTGGTTCATTTCTTATAAACAAAACGTCTCACGCCTATCGCTATTTTATATGAGAAGTGTTCAGACAAGCTATATTGCTTAGTTTTCAGAACTCCATGCCACGTACCCAGAGTTCGTATTCTATTGGTAAGAAGTAAGTTCCACTCAGGCAGTTCCACATCTGCCTGAAATCCGCTACTTTATGGGACAGGCTTAACAATGATGTTCACTCTGTAAAAGGTCCAAGAACCTCTCAAAGTAGCGAGTTACGAAGTTGTATCACTTCAAGAAATGTGATAATGCCACTAAAATTCCAGAAGCCACCTGAAGTAAAAGAGAATGTTGTTGGTTGTTTTTGTTTCATGGCATATCAACCTCGGCGGGTCATTTATTGCCAACTAAATTTTTATTTATTTATTGCTGGTAATACCTTTTCTTTCAACAATTTATTTTTTTTTATATAAGTTTTGTGTTTAGTAATACTTTCCTTTTCGAGTACCAAGATTCATTGGGGATTTGTTTTTAAGTGCAGGGTCCCCAAGTCATATCCTTGTTATTTAACGCATAACTGGAGGGAAGGGAAGGATTAATACCTTTCCCAAGCGTACTAGTGCTTAAGTGAATACAGAGTATCCGAGCCGATATCCACTGCACCACAACGCACATCCGTTACTAAACGCTTACAGCACCTGGTATTCCCAAGCGGTCACCCATCTAAGTACTGACCAGGCTCAACGTTGCTTAACTTCGGTGATCGAGCGAGAACCGGTGTATTCAACGTGATATGGCCGTAAGCCGAGAGAGAAGGAGAATAGCTTTGAAGTGATCGGATACATAATAATAAACAAGGCATAAACCTCTACTCCTGCCCAGATGACCGAAAATGAGTATAGACTGCACGGTAGACGAACCTATCCGAGAGGATACTTCTTGATCCCTACGAACTTAAGTCGAGTTGTTATATATACTACATATCATCATGAACTTATTTCCTCCTTTTATATTCATGCAAAAACTCCATTCAGAATCTTTCTACTTTGAGAGGCTCTTCGACTTTAAATAAGGCGAAAATATTTAATAGTATAAAATAATGTCACCATGACGATCTATGAGCTTCATTAATCTTCTCCTCATCGAGTTTTAATATTATTTTCAGGAAGTATTATTGTTTCCCAAATATGTGTACGTAAATACTGCTTTCTCGGCACATGAAAGAAAATTTAATATTCATAAATACTGAATATGCACAACACCTGTGACACAATATACGCCAACTCGGTAGTCCATCTCCTGTCAAACACGTTGTAGCATGTCTTGCGTAACATTCTCCAGCCCCAGTGATTCTCTGCTTAAGTTCATCTAGGCTTGTAGGAAGACGAGGATATAAACACGTCCATTCAGATAGCTCCATAGCAATAAATCGCAAAGTATCAAGTCAGCTAAACGTGTTGGCAATTTAAACAGCACATTGTCATTATCATTGGAACACCCGATCCATCTTCTTGGCCGATTCACATTGAGATAAGTCCGTATAGTCTGCTTCCCTTGAGGTGCAGCCTATTCTGTTGAAAAATGAATTGTTCATGCTTATTAGCATTAAGCTAAAAAATAACCAGTTCTGAAGGATTTGCAGATAAATATCACCTGTTACTTTACCCTCAAGGACTATCTTTGGAGATTGTGTAGAACAATGTGCTCATGTGCTCAACTGTGGATTTTCTTCCTTCCAAATGCGAAAATTTTGCTTGTTGACTTTTCCATTTGTACGAAATGTGAACTCATCACTGAAAACAAGATTTTGTTCGAACTCTTCATATTCAAGTTTCTCTTGCATAGCGACAAAGAATTGCTTGAGCTTTTTCCTGTCATCTGTGTTTAATACTTGAACAAGCTGGGGATTATAGGGTGCCATTGGCAAGCGTTTCCTTACTACACGCCAGAGTGTCGTACGAAGAATCTGGATATCCATAGATTCACTTCATACAGATTTTCTGGTGCTTCGCACAACTGTTTTACGAACGTGATTAATGATATCTTCTGATAATAGTGGCTGTTCCGTTTCCCTTTTTGTCCCTTATGAGATGTCCAAATCTGCTTTCTATTTGCATTTTTCTTGAATTTGGTCTAAAATGCACGCTGCACAGTTTTGTTTGACTGTATTCGAGTAGACTCAAGAACTGCCTTTTTATTTCGAGTGAACACCATCTCTCACTCTGAAAAAATAAATAGTCAATTTAGTTTTTACGCATCTGTTTAAAATTTGAGATAATTTGATCGACAATCGGCTTTGTTATTCAATATTAAATATTGGTTAAAATTTGAATGTTATTTGAAATATTAAAGTTGGATGTTATTTTCTGTTATGTAATGATAAATATTGGTCAAAATTAGAGATAATTTGGTCGAGAATTAACTATCTTATTTAATATTAAATATTGGCTAAAATTTGAATTTTGTTTAAAATATTTAATTTGAATGTTATTTATTTTCTATGTTGGTTAATATTAAATATTGGTTGAAATTTGAATGTCATTTGAAATATTAAAGTTAAATGTTATTTAATTTTTATGTTATTTAATAATAAATATTGGTCAAAATTTGAAATCATTTGATCGAGAATTGGCTTTGTTATTTAATATTAAATATTGATTAAAATTTGAATATTATTTGAAATATTAAATTTGAATATTAATTACTTTCTATGTTAATTAATATTAAATATTGGTTAAAACTTAAATTTTGTTCAAAATATTAAATTTGAATGTTATTTATTTTCTATGTTATTTAATAATGATATTGATTAAAATTTGAAATCATTTGATCGAGTATTGGCTATGT
Source organism: Ascarosepion bandense (assembly GCA_037127315.1). Classification (NCBI taxonomy): domain Eukaryota; kingdom Metazoa; phylum Mollusca; class Cephalopoda; order Sepiida; family Sepiidae; genus Ascarosepion; species Ascarosepion bandense. The sequence continues at coordinate 2,877,904 of JBBBDQ010000703.1, read as the reverse complement.
TATTTAATATCTAACACTGGTTAAAATTTGAGATCAGTTGATGGAGAATTATCTATGTTATTAGACTGCAAAATCATGTCAATTCTTTTGGATACCCTGTATATAAAATAACTAACATTGCAGGGATTTAATTGTGAAGATGGCAGTTCATAAATGTGTCTGTATAAATCTATTTGTTTAATTCCATTTGTACATTCTACTACTTCTTTTTCGAAGTCTGCAAGACTCAAGTGTTAAGTATTTGCAGTAGAGAACAGAGAGTGGCAATAAAATTGCATCAAAGATGTAACACTTTACTCATTTAAAGACTCTCCAGTGTGTCCATCAAAAGCGTTGAGTGTTTACCGAAACGCACATAAAAAAAGATGAACAAACCGGTCTCTAGCACGTGTCATTTTCCCATCCATTGCAAGACATGTTTGCTATTGTGGTCTGATTGGTGTAATATCTTACTATGATATTATGGTGGAATTGATAAATATTTACCTATATTACCGCGTTTGAGGCGACTTTTAGATAAGACGAGCAAAAAAAATATAGCAAATTTTCATGAATTTATCCTATACCTGTAGTATAAGACGACTGTTTAATGATTATATAAAAATGATGTTATTGGAAATGTTGTTAATTATTGTATTCTTAGAAATAATATTTAACGAAATGACAAAACCATCATTACACAAGGCCCGTAAAAGTGAAACCATTGTTTATCACGTGATCTTTGGCGAATACAGATTCTTCTTCTTCTTCTTCTTCTTCTTCTTCTTCTTCTTCTTCTACATTTACACTGTTAAAAACAGCTTGGTTTGCTAATTGCCATTTATTTATAGTTCCTCTACAGTCACAAAATACCGTTAATAACAATATGATAATAGTACATTTCGTTTCTGTAACGACAATCATAACACGATGTTTTCATTTTCTCAGTGCATGAATACCAGTTGATTTCATTGATAGGAAATTATTCTTTGAACAGGTATTTATTATGCCTTTAATATATAAGGTGGGAATGGTTTTATTACTTTTATTATCAGTTTATTTTACAGTGGGGATCTTTTCATGTACGCTATTGGTTATCAGACAGAAGCCGGAAAGAGCCAACCACAAACATCACATTTCAGAATTGTACAGGACAATTTCGCTAGAAACAAGGAAGAGAGTACTGGATTGCTTTGTTCTGTTTATCCTTCAATATGGCAGTGAATGCTGGACAATATCATCAAAGATGAAAGAAAAACTTGAAGCAACTGAAATGTGGTTTTACAGAAGGATGCTGCGAATATCATGGATCCATTATGTGAGCAATGATGAGATATTAGAAATGATGGAAGCAAAGAAGAAATTAATACTGAGCATCAGAAAGAGACAGTTGAAGTTCCTGGGGCATGCAATGAGGAGGGAGGACATGGAGAACCTGATAGAGGGGAAAAGGGGAAAGCAACGGATAACATATTTGAAGGACCTAATCAGGCGGATGACGGAACGAGGGTTGCATGGTATAAGCGAAGAAGGCGTCCTCAGAGCCACCAGAGATATGGAAACGTGGAAAGCCATGATCACCTACGTCCTGAAGGGATAGGGCACATAGAAGAAGAAGTATAAGACGAACACCAATTTTAAAGGTGATTTTGAGAAATTAGTGATCGTCTTATACACGGAAGGTTACGGTATATCTGATTCCAACTTCAGTCTTTCCAAAAAAATGTGCCACTTGTGAAAATTCACAATTACTATATCACCAAATTGATGAACTAATTTTGTCGTCCACCAGGTACAATTTTAACACACACACACACACACACGCCCCCACACACGCATATATATATATATATATATATATATATATATATATATATATATATATGTCTTAATGGCTTCACCGCAAGCATTGCAATAAGCCACAAAAACGAAAGAGATTACTGAACGTGAAAATATATGAAAAAGAAAAAAAATCTTTAACAGTGAAAACAATAAAACAACAGACAAAAGATAACGATTGGCATTTCATTAAAACTTTTAAAGGTTGACTGGAAAGCAAAAGGCTGAAAGAGGCGTTACACAAGCCAGAAGTGCTAGAGAAGAAACTCTTTGCATAGAACGTATGGTTCCATCTAGCCATTGTAACTCTTAAATGATAATACCTTCTTCTTCTTCTATGTGTCCTGTCCTTTCAGAACGATCATGGTTTTCCACATCTTCCTATCCCTGGTGGCTCTTAGCACGCCTTCTCCTGTCACACCATGCAACCCTCGTTCCACCTGATTATGTCCTTCAAATATGTTATTCGTTCCTTTCCCCTGTCTTTTTCCCCCTCTGTCTGACCTGTTAGTATCAGGTTCTCTAAGCCCTCCCTCCTCATTGCATGTTCCAGGAACTTCAGCTGTCTCTTTCTGATGCCCAGTATTAATTTCCTTTTTGTTTCCATCATTTCTAAGACCTAAACATTGCTCACACGCGCGATCCATGATATTCGCAGCATCCTTCTGTAGAACCACATTTCAGTTACTTCAAGCTTTTCCTTCATCTTTGATGGTATTGTCCATCATTCACTGCCATTATGAAAAACCGACAACACATAACAATCCAGCACTCTCTTCCATGTTTCTAGCGAAATTATCCTGTTTCTTAATACTTTACTCAACGTCTGGAATGCTTCCTTCGCCGTGCTATTTCAGCTTCGGATTTCTATGTCGCACTTTCGGTCTTCTGTTATTACACTTCCCTGGTATTCAATTTTTTATACCTGCTTGTTTCTAGTATTCCCGACTTGTATTTGGCATATTGGGCTGCCCTTTTTATTGATGACCATGCATTCGGTTTTCTTGCAGTTTATTTGTAGTATTTTCTTGTCACTCTCTTCAGCTACCTTCTGTAGGATGTCTTGTAGTTTCCTTTCTATCAGCCTGCTATCAGCACTGTAACTTCTGCGTACCTTAAGTTGTTTAAATTGTGGCCTCCGATGACAAATCTAGGTATAACTTCTAGGGTCCTCAAAATATTCTCGCTGTACAAGTTGAACAGATCCGGTGAAAAGACACATCCTTGTCTTACGCCCCTTTCTATCTTTGTATATCTGCTGAATTCGTTATCTGTCCGTATACAAGCGGTTTGTTGCCAGTAAAGATTCTTGATTAGGAAAGACTTAAGTCTTTCCTAAATATGTCAATGCTGCCGAGCATCTCAATCAATTCTTTGTGGCGTATTTTGTCAAACGCTTTCGCATAATCAATAAAGCACAGGTATAAGTCCTTCTTCATTTGTATTGCCCTTTCAGAGAGCATTCTAATCATAAATATGGCATTCCTTGTTCCTGTGTCTTTGACGAAACGGCATTGTTCTTGTCCTATCTCTGGCCTGATTCTGCTTCTCGCTCTATTCATTAGGATTTGGACGATCAGCTTTGTTATCTGGCTCATTTAACTGATGGTTTTGTGGAATTTGCACTCGTTTGCTCCTAGCTTCTTAGGTAGTGTTATTGCACCACTATTATAAATTTCATTTAAAGTGTGAAGTGGAATCAGCAATAGCCAAAATTAATAGGATCAAAACAGCTGGACCAGACGGCATAGTCATAGAGCTGCCGATATCCCTGGAAGAATTTGGAATAGAGAAAATTACAGATAATACCTACTGTGCTTAAATTTGTAAAGTCAAACTATCAAAGAGTAAAGCTTATAAGAAAAATTACCGTGAAAATATTCATAGAAAAACCACGGTTAAAACAAATGGTTGAAATTAAATTCAAGCAATCATTAAGAATATCCTCAAATAAAAAAAGAAGAAAAAAAATGGAAACAAATTTGTGGCTTCACAAGTAGCAATAATTATTTTAAATGATTAAACAGCTTTTAAGTTCGTCTTTAAGTAGATATGAAGTTGATACTTTTGAGTAGAAAAGAAGTAAGAGTCGTTCACTGCTGAAAGTAAGCCATACAAATGATCTGAGAGTAGATGTGTGCGTAGATAGCTTTCATAGTTGACCTTTTGAGTGGCCGGTCTGTGTAGTTGAATGTATAGGTGTGTGAGTGTTCATTTGTGACGGCGTCGAAGAGACGAATGAACTCGACTCTGATTGAACTGGCGGATATTGTTCGGCAGAATGACACAACAAAATCTAAATTCGCACTTGTCTTATTTTGGCCTATTGGATAATGAAGCAAAGTATGGTAAAATAAGATTAAAAAACGGCGTCTCGGAAAATGCGACACTGAATACCGAAAACGCATTGGGATAACCAAAGATGCATTTAAAAAAACTAAACAGAGTATTAAGAGATAGAAAACTTCGTTATAAACAAAGAAAAGACTAATGAAGTGTTACGTGATAACAATGTTACTGTATAGCAGTAAATACAATTTCCTCAAAGATGAAGACTGGACTTCAAGCAACAGAAAATTGGTTATACAGGAAGATGTTGAGGATTCTATAGACCGAATATGTGAGCACCGACGAGATTTTAGAGAAAATGGATACAAAATGTAAAGTTATACTTAATATCAGGAAGAAACAGTTGAAATTTCTGGGTCACATAATGAGAAAGACCGGCTTGGAAAATCTGCTACTCACAGGACGGATTGAGTGCAAGAGTAAAAGAGGAAAGCTAGCCATAACAAATTTACGAGCTTGACAAAATGGATTGCGGAACAACGTTTAGAAATAACAAAAAGTCAGAATTTAGACACGAGACAGGAAATTGTGGAGAGCCATGATTTCCTACACTCTGAGGGGAAATGGCAAATAAATAGAGATAGAAATATAGAGAGGCGTGGTTGAAATAGGCTATTTTTGGGAGTCGGCGTAAAACGTTCCGTTGAGTTAGTAAATCTAAGAAAGCCGTTCTATCTATCTATCTATCTATCTATCTATCTATCTATCTATCTATCTATCTATCTATATATATATATATATATATATATATATATAAGCCTTTGCCCTGACGATCCGTAGTGTGAAACCGCGGTAGGTTTTGGCTCACTCTAGATTTTTGTGTGTTTTTGCTCTGCTATTGTATCTTTTCGTACTTTGTATTGAGCACTTTTTCTTGTGTTTGGTTCCGTTTGGGGATTTTTCTTTACTACGGAGTATTGAATGTTTTGTTCTTGTTCCGCGGGTTTCTTTTTTTCCCCCCATTTATCCGACGTCTTAGTACACCGGATTGTAACGGATTTAGGTTCTGTTTGTTAATGGTTTTTTCGGAGGTTTATTTTAGTATAAATTTACGGCCTGCATACTTACAGAGTCTATGTAGTTATTATATATATATATATATATATATATATATAAATGGATATGTCTGTCTGTCTGTCTGTCTGTGTATGCTTGTGTATCTCCATTCTAACAAACCTTCCTCCTCCGAAACCCTTGGTCCGATTTAACCAAAACTAGGTCGCTTGTTGATCATGACATGGCTCTTTTATGTACGCAAAATTTTTTTGAATCGATTTACAGGGTACGGTAGAAATCACCGAGACGCTTAGAATTTACGAACTCTTCTCCTACGAGAAGCTTTATGCGAAATCAACCAAAATCGGGTAACTTGTAAATAAAGGTCCAAACATTTGATGTACACAAAAGTTTTTCGAATCAATGTAGAGGGTTTGTCAAAAATCAACGGTAACATAATATCAGGTGGTCTTTTGCGCACATTTATGCATTTCTCCAAGATGATTCACTCGAACTCAACCAAAATCGAGTCAATGGCAGATCAAGTTCTGATGTCTTCATAAGAGAAGAAGAATTTCAATTCAGGGTGTGGCAAAAATTAATAGAAACTGTGACTTTTTTATGATCTTTTATTTCTCCGAAACACTTCGTTGTATTCCAACCAAAATCAGGTCTTTTTTGTAGCTTCTCCTTTATCATATGCCATAAAAATTTCACGTTTTCTATAAGATACCAACCCCTCTGACGTTACAGGGACAATAAATACACTTCTGTTAAGTTACAATGACATCGCATTACATTATATACTTCCGTAACACCCGTCCCGGTTTTTCAAATTGTAGATACATCATATCCGTTTATTGGCAAAATTGACTAAGCATGAATCTTGTCTTACAAATACAACAAAACCAATACTTACTTCTTATCTTTTAACTAACTCGTCATGGCAACCCATACTGGAGCTTTTTGAATAAGCACTTGACCTTACGATCTCAACATTACCACTAAAAGATCCCGAGCAAAGCCGGTTTCAAATATAAGTAACTTATCCAGATATCGTCGGCCGAATCCTTTGAAGATCAAATCAGAAAATGTTAGTTTTGAAAGAATATTTTTTGATTGGTTCTAAAAACCTGTTTCTTAGATTTGAATATATACTGAGCAATATTTGATGGGTTCGCTTCAAATTACTACAAAATGATTTCATTTTATCTAGATATGAGGATGAGCTACAAATGTTATTGGTTGACTATGTAGAAATGATTGTAGAGCTATGAAACATTGCAGGCATGAATTTCAACTCTTGTTATAGATATTTTCAGGTAAAATGGCATCTGACTGTCCAAAATAAAATTTGGCATGTTGGTGTTATCAAAGGGTTTAATCTTTAAAGACATTTATGCTAATATAGATGTTATATAACGGGTTGACACCGAAGTACAAAAGTGGGCAGCTGAATATAGGAGAGAAAGATGGAATTTGAAAATTGACCCAAGGTCTAGACATCCTGCATCTACCACTGAAGATAACATTGATCGTGTTTAAGGCATGGTGATAAATGACAGGCGATTGACTATAAATAAAATAGACAATGATATAAGCATATCCCGTGAGAGAGTTGAGAATATGTTGAAGGTTTCTGTTTGGCCGGTTTTACGTCTTCTGATAAGTGATCAACAGCTCAACAGTAGGAAAATATGATATTGTTTGCAGCAGATCTAGTTGGTGCCTATAAACGTCACCTAACCCAAGATGATTGTTAGGTTCATCACTTTGAGCCAGAGAAAAATTGACAATCCATACAATAATCTTTCGCGTTCTCTAATTAAGGAATAATTTCATTCGCAAGGAAAATGAACGCCTCAACTTTTTGGGATATGAATAGCATTGTGTTTATTGACTATCTTCATGACTATCTTCATAAGAGCCATACCATCAGCAGACAGTACAATGCCAACTTTCTGGGGCAGTTACGAAAGGGTATCAATTTCAAATGCCCAGAAAACTGAAGAAAGTGGTCTTGTTTCAGCAGGTCAATGCTCTAGCATACTAGTCCTTCGTTTCAATGGCTGATATGTGATTGTGGTTTTGAACTGGTCGACCATCCTCCCTATTCTGCTTTGATTATTGTCTGTTCCCCAACATAAAAAAAAAAAATTGGCTGAGAATGAGTACCGCAGATATGATGACGTCATATCTTCTTTCGATGTCTTTTTTGACAGGGTGAACAGTCTCTTTGAACTTTCAAATATCAGTTTATCTGGAAAAACAATGCAGTTATTAAGAGTTTAAATTAATGCTTGAAAGATTTCACAGTTCTAGCAGGAGTCATTTTAAGTCATTCTATAAATCTTTCAGTCCACTATTGTACATTGAAGAAGATAAAGCGATTCTCTTGTTATTTTGTATAAAGCAAATAACAACTAAAATTGCATTGGAAACATATTGTTCAAAATTCTGGCTGAGTGCTGTTAGAAGTGCATATTGTTTTATTTGACATCAAGATCACTGAGTCCACAAGCCGGCGCTTTGGATAATGTTGAACGTCACAATGTTTTTGATGGCTATATAACATACACCTTGCCAGGGCGACATACCCAGTATCTCAAGGTAGAGGTTTTTAATTCAGAGTTTTTAACCTCCTAGACTGGTTGCCAAGGACAATAAAAAGCTCAGCCTGATATTTAAACCAAACTTGTTCGAAGAAGAAATAAATTCGTACTCTTTGCAAAGTATTGGTACGAAAGTGAATGTAACAATATCAGTCGTAATTCGAACTCGCCTCACAGAGTTTTCTTTCCAAACTACTAACCGTCACTCTACCAGCACTCGGACCTAATCATTCGGCTTGCTTGAAACAAAAGTGGTTTTAATATTAGAAAAAGGCAATAATCTGGAAATTTTAATAAAGCCTGTCTCTGCTGTCACTTTTATAGTAGAATCTTTTAAGTTTTATAGGATAGCCGGTTATGTTTGAGCATTTCGACGTGATGTAATGGTTAAGCTTGTTTTGCTAAATCACTTACAACTGAAAACTGAGTTCGATTCTCTCTTGGTACACCAGACATTCGGCTTTGTGCTACATCTAAGCTACATTTAGAAAACCACTATCTAATGAAGCTGAAGGCTTCAGTAGCTATGGCAGACATTCTACAAGTTAATACAGCATATTAGTTGAACCCGCTATCCACAGGCTTGTCACTCCGTTCCGAGTCGATGTTCTCTGCAGTCAATCTATTTACGTAGCTGCAAATCACACAATGCTTGGTGATTAAATGTTTACAAACGTGAGCAAAAATAACAACGAGCATTTTCTTAAACACGTCGTGTAACAGACAAACGTAGAGTACACTTTAGACGGCGCCATGGGAGTCAGCTCAGTATGCTTTTCTAGTGAGAATTTTTACATGTATAAATAATATATCTGTCAACACTATCAGTCAGACGCTAACGTGTAATAACATTTATAAGACTATTAACTGTTATTATTTAATTCTGCTTATCTTCGTTGTGTTAATGTAAGCTGAATGATGATTTATAAACATTAAAACATTTATGTTAACGCAAAGAAGAGCATTTGAAAAAAAAAAACAAAAAAAATGCTGGCATGATTGCATCTAAAAGATGCTTTAATTCTTTGTGGATTACGTTCTGAAGCAACCCGTGGGAACAGAACTGATTTAAATTTGAATAAATTTGCCAAAAATAAATTGTGTTTATGCAATTTCTTGATGCGTGCTTAAAAGCATATACAATATACGCGGACAAACAACGGTTCTAAGTAGATCAGATTCTAAATATAAACAGACATCATTATCTCGTTTCTGACCGGCATATCTTTTTTTATAATTCTATTACGAACAAAAAAAAAGTACTGAACTTTTATGTAATATCAATCCTCCCACTTGACAGCGATGCCTGGACAATCTTCTTACAAATGAAGAAGAGATCTGACGCAAGAGAAATATAGTACTACAGAAGGATGTTAAGAATGTCATATACTGAAAATACGAGTAAACTGAAACGAGTAAAGACGCTAATAATCAGAATCAGAAAGAGATAGTCGACGTTTTTTAGGAGCGCAATTAAGAATTTGACACTCACGACATTCAATGCAAGAGGGAGAGAGAGAAATGGACGTGACGCGGCTTCTCTTCGTCTTTTCTACAAATATTTTCATGGCTCTGACTAGCTTTTTCTCCATGTGCACTAACTGCAGGAATTCAAGTGTACCACTTGGCATCTAGGCCCCACCCGTTTACTGCTGCGATCCAAAAAGAAAATATAAAAAGCCGATACAGAAAGACAGACGGACTCTAGAGAGACGAATGTAATTAGTATCTCCCTTGACCTAGTCAAGTGGCTTACTATGCTCGTCGCCTTCACCTCTCTTTTCTTTCTTCCCTGTCTCAAAAGTACTTACTGACCTAAGGAGAAGATACATCAAAGACATTACTTACTTACAGCGCTACCACATTCCTAAGCATTAATTCTCTTTTCAGCTTTTTATTGTCATGAACATTTTAACGTCCGTTGGACCTATAGTTCAAGTATTACTTTAATTGTAAAAACCTTAATTGATATGTGTATATATAAAATGCTGTTTTTCAACTCAATTTGCTTTTCTTGATTTATAATCATTTTATGACATATAGTGAGCTATCTACAACGAGGCCAAATTTCGTTAATCTGTAACAACATAATACTACCCTTCACTAGAACGGATTCCCCACTATAAACTGGAAAATTATGGATAACCCACTATATTGTCACTGTTTTTTAATTTTATTTTGATTTCCTTACATTTACTTTTTTCATATTCTTTAACACATATAGTTTATCAGATGGAACTATGTTATCTCTGAGAAAACATATTGTGTTCGCTGTCTTTTATTACTAAAATGGTCACTTAGCTTTAATATATATCAGTACGAATAGTCAACACGCAAAGTGACAACTTTTCAGAATGTGGCGCGTTGTAATATTGACATATTTTCCTACGTGTATACTGTGCAATCTTATCTTGTCGATCTTTGTATTCCTTCGGTGTCAAGATTGGACAACCAGACACTGAGTGATCAATAGTCTCAATATGCTGTTCCATAATCTACATATTCGCTCCTCATTTTTTTCTTTTATATTCTTGGTGAATAGGTTTTGGTCTTGTGAAGCCGTTGTAAGTGTCTCCATCTTTGTTTTTACTCCTGCAATTTTCAGCCACTAATGAGGTTAATGATTATCAATATTGGCATTGTGTGCATATTGAACATATAAGGGTTTTTGTTCTCAGGTTTTTAATTTTCTATTATTTTACCAATTGGTTAAAATGGAATAATATTTTCTCCTAAATATTACCAGCAATACATTTAACTATCCTGCAAAAAACATGTTTACAAAAATACGTCAATGAAATTTGTATCTAGAAACTTATTTCTTACAAAGAATATATATTCTATTCATACGAACCTATCCTTGAAATGTTGTTGGCATAACCCATTGGGTTTGATATGCCATAAAATGAAATAGACCAAACCAAATTAATTCTCTAATTGTCTTAATATTAAACCTGCTTTTAATACTCGATAGATGGTTTCGCTATTCTCTTGTTTTTTTTATTTTTACGGAAATTTTCTGGACACTCTTAGTGTGAAAGTAATTACTAGAACAGCATCTTTGCGTCTGTTTTTAGTGATTTTAGCTGCATTAGTTAATTTTATATTTTAACATATCTAAACTTATTTATAAATGAAACTTTGTCTGTGTGTGTGTGTGTGTGTGTTTGTGTGTGTGTGTGTGTGTGTGTGTGTGTGTGTGTGTGTGTGTGTGTTTTCGTTACCTATAGATTCCGAAAGGGTTGAACCGATTTTCTTGAAAATTTACATAGTTGTAATATAAGCGTCTGCGAGTGTTCTTAGCTAGGTTTTGTGTCGAGGCATCCCGATAAATATCGAAAATCGATAATCGAAAAAATCGGGTCCGATTTTAATCAAATTTGATACACTCATAGACATAAGAAACTATATTTAGAAGTTTCAAGGTTGCAGTTCTTACAATAGTGCAGAAAATCGATAATATATATATGTATATATATAAAAGGCAAGATGTTTGTGTGTGTGTCTGTTTATCTGTCTCTATGTCCTTTATACAAATCCACAATTTTTATCCGATTCTCACGAAACGTCACACAAATATTCTTGAGGTAGAGTTTGAGCTCCAAGACTATGGATTAGTTTTAAAGCTTTCATTACACCCAAGCAACGCCGGGCTATACTGCTAGTATTAATATATATATACATTATTTACATTGTTCGGACAGTTGTCCACATATTTATTGATATATTCACGAAGTTTCGGTCGTTGTACACTCTATCATTCTTTAGGTGAACCGAATCATTTATTTCGATGACTGGGGTATATATCGCTCTCGTTCCATGAGCCATGTATTTCTGGATGCCTTAGTTGTTTCCTTTTAACTCAACTCTCTAAGTTTTTTGTTCACCACTGATGTAGCCAGGTATTGAACTCACAACTCTTTTGATCAAGTCACTTGACCTAACCGAAGCATTAATCCAATGGACCATGAGTTCTTAATATATTTATCCCTGATTTCATTAGTATTGTGTGAGAAAACAGTACGTCAACAAAGTAACGCTGGGGTACAAATATACGAATCCCCGTATACCTATCCTGACACCCAGTCTGACGAAACGTAGTTAGCACAGTCGTGTGTACATGATATGGTAACATATTTTGATAAATGAAGGGACTATTTTACTAGTACCGGTAAAAAAAAGTAGACATAGTTTTAAACTTATTTCATCTGTTTTGGTAAAATAGACCCCGAGGCTATTTTACCACTAAATATTTTTATTATTATAAAGATACGTTAAGTTCCATACGTCATACACGCTTTGGACGATCATGTCCCGAAAGAGACATGACAGACTGGGCAGAGGATTATCCCGCAGTAGGTTGCCATTGCTTTCTGCTGTAGAGTGGTTGCCTGTCAAGGCTATAGAACCCAGTCTGTCCTATTATTTGACCCATAACTGGACGGAAGAGACGGATTAATACCTTTCCCAAGGGTATTTGTGAGTAAGTGAATGCAAGGATTTTAATTGACATTCGAACTCAGCTCCTCGATTTGTCGTTCCGAGCCGATACCACTTGCACCACAACGCACATCCTAGAAGGATTTGAAGGTAGGCACATCTTACAAGAATTATGAAGTTAGGCAATGTTAAAAATAGCAACAGAGATTTAACTCAGAAATTTATTTATTTTCACCATTAATTGTTATAACAGTTTAAACTCTTTTCTACCATCATTTATTCATCATCAATTATTAAAAGAAATATAGAAATCTCTAAATATTTTTTTCAATTCAGGTATAGCAGTCTCTGCAAATGCAAAACTTGCTCTTGAGCATGATATTTTTGTCATTACACTTCAAGTACACAAACTGAAGACAAGAATTACAAACCACAGGATTTATTTTTCAAATTCTGGCTACACAACTCATACAACCAATGCGCTGACGATCCGAAGCCGCCATAAACATGATAAAATCTTTCTTTATCAGACCTAAAGGTCCAACCACAGCAAGAATATTTTAATTTTTTAATGCCACATTTTTATATTTCTGAATTCAGGCAGATGTAATGTCGATCTTTGTATTCCTTCGGTGTCAAGATTGGACAACCAGGCACTAAGTGATCAATAGTCTCAATATGCTGTTCCATAATCTACATATTCGCTCCTCATTTTTTTCTTTTATATTCTTGGTGAATAGGTTTTGGTCTTGTGAAGCCGTTGTAAATGTTCTTCATTCTTCTTCTTCGTGTTCTTTCAGGATGTTGGCTATCGTGGCTCGCCACAATTTTTTGTCCTTTGCAACTCTTAATAAATGTTGTATTTTGTTGTTGTTGTTCTTCTTCTTCTTCTATGGAAATTGTTCTTTCAGGACGTAGACGATCATTGCTTTCCACGTCTCCCTATCTCTGGTGGCTCTTAGCAGGCTCTCTCCTGTTACACCACGCAATCCCCACTCTGTGATCCACCTGCTTTGGACTATCGAATATGTTACAGCCTGTTTTCCTCTGTATCTCCTTCCCTTTATCTGGCCTGCTCGTACCAGACTCTTTGATGATATTGTCCAGTATTCACTGCCATATTGAAGAGGTGACATCACATAGCAATCCAGTACCCTCTTCTTTGTTTCTAGCAAATTTCTCTTGTATTCAAACTCTGACCATAATTCTCTGCACAAATCGCAGTTATATAGACCTTTAGTTTTCTGGAAAAAAGACAGAGTGAAAATATTGTTGCTTTTATTAATTTCTTAATTTTTTTTTTTTGTTATTTTTACTCAAATTTCCAGAGATTATTATTTTCTGCGAGGTAAGTGCATGAGAAATCGTTTTTGTTTTGTTTTGTTTTTTCCCTCTCCGTTCTGTCTGCAATAATTTTCTTGGCTTATTTTTTTTCTCTCTTACTAACATTTTCGACTTTATGCTCCGTTTGGACTTTAACTAAGTTAAAACTTAGTTAAATCGTCACCTCTAACTTTCTTAATTGGAGTAGATAGCCCAAACTAACGCCCGGTTCACACTCCTCCCACGTCTATTGAACAGGAGTAGAGGCTTGCCCCTTGTTCCCTGTTTAGGATGTGGTCTCCGGCTTTCTCTTCTCTCACTTCTGACCTTAGTATTGGTGCTTCCGTGATTTTCCTGCAATCTGTCTGGTTGGTGGCAACGGCTCATTATTGTGAGGGTACCGGGTTGGCAGTTTCTTGGTTGCTGCTACCGACTGGTAGTTAGGAGCCCTAACTCTATGAGTGGCTTAAAGACTCTGTTACTGATCTAGCGGGCGTCCACGCCATGAACTTCGCTATTTCCCAATCCCTTACGCAAGTGGTGGACTTCCCCACTCGCTTCCCAAGCACTCCCTCCGGACACTCCTCACTACAAGATATATGTTTTACCTCTGCCCCTGACGCCTGTCAAGTCTCGCAGCTTTGTCCGCTCGGCAACTCCGACCATGCTGTTGTCTCTCACAGTATTTCTTTCCACTCTCACTCTCCTCAGGAGCCTCCTACCTATAGGACCTTCTACCGCTACCAAAAAGCTGACTGGGATGCATTTCGCGATTTCCTCTGCGACATCCCTTGGGGAAAAGTGTTCGATCTCCCAGTTGATGACTGTGCCTCTGAGGTCTTGTCATGGGTGAAAGCTGGCATTGATGCCTTCATATCCACCAAGAAGTAAAACCTCATTCCTAAAACCTCATTCCTCGCCGTGGTTCTCTCCTGCCTGTTCGGCCGCCATTGCCCACAGGAACCATTACTTCCGACTATTCAGGAGTCAGTCATCTGATCACAATAGGCGCCTATTCACGTCTACTCGCAATAAGTGCAAGAGAATCCTGAATGACGCCAAACGGTTGTTCGCTGAGAGAATGCGACAGTACATAGCTGACCGCAAGTTCGGCTCCAAGGACTACTGGCGGATATGCAGACGGGTGCTTAACAACTGCAAATCATCTATACCTCCTTTGATCCATGAATTTGAGGTTCTCACATCATCTGCGGACAAAGCTGAGTGCTTTGCCTGCAGATTCTCATCCAACTCCACGTTTGACTCATCTGGAGTATGCTCACCCGACTTCCCCGTTAGAACTGAGGCCAAACTGCACGACGTACATATTACCCCGAAGGTAGTATCCCGAGTAATTTCAAAACTTGACCCCCATAAGTCGAGCGGCAGCGATGGAATCCCAGTATTTAAGAGGTGTGCCCCTGAACTCTCCTCTGTCCTTTCTAAACTGTTTAACTATTGTCTTTCTGCTTCCTGTTTTCCTGCATGCTGGATGTTCTCTTCAGTCGTTCCTGTTTTTAAGAATTGTGGTGAACCCTCGGACCCATCCAACTGTCGCCCTATCAGTCTTCTACCGATATTCGGGAAAGTGTTCGAGGCCATAATCAATGCTGAAATAGTTCAACATCTTATTGGCCACAAACACTTCTCTGACAAGCAATATGGCTTCCGTTTTGCCAGGTCCACTGCCGATATGCTAACAAACTTTACGGAGTACATGCTCCAGACCCTCGATGAGTCAGCCGAGGCTCGTGTAGTTGCTCTGGAGATCTCCAAGGCTTTTGACAGTGTCTGGCACTCTGGCCTCCTTTGCAATCTACGGGGTTACGGCATCGCCGGACGCCTGCTTGACCTAATCCAGTCCTTTTTAAACAGCCGCAAAATGAAGGTCGTATTGAATGGGCATGCCTCTTCATCCTACAGCACGAATGCCGGTGTCCCCCAGGGCTCTATCCTGGGCCCGACGCTCTTCTTTATTTTCATTAACGACCTCCCAGACGAGATCAAGTCCCAAGTAGGCATCTTCGCAGATGACACCACAATATACTCCCGCACAAGTAAGAAACCTGGCATGGCAGACAGACATAATCTCGCTGCTGACCTTGAACGGGATATATACTCTGTGGTGAATTGGGGCAAGAAGTGGCTTGTCAACTTCAATGCGTCCAAGACCAAGCTGTTGTCTGTCAACCATCACGGGCAACCTCTCCTGCCTCACATAAGCATGGACCAAGCGATTCTCTCTGAGTGCAATACACTGCGCCTCCTCGGCCTTACCCTCTCTTCTGATCTCAAGTGGAACCGCTACATCGAATCCATAGCTAAAACCACTGCTAAGAAGATTGGGTCACTGTGTCGATCCAGGATGTTCTTTCCGCTTGAATCCATCCTGCATATATACAAGTCTATCATTCGACCCTGCATGGAGGACTGCTGACATTTATGGTCAGGCGCCCCTGCCGCTCACCTCAGTGTTTTCGACAGGCTACAAAGGAGAGTTAGTAACGTGATAGATGCTGACTTGGCGGCTCGACTACAGCCACTTCCCCACCAACGAAATGTGGCCTCCCTTTGTCTGTTCTATAAGTACTTTCATAGCTTTTGCTCAGACGAACTTAAGTCACTGGTGCCTCCTCAGCAGTTGTTTACTCGTGCAACCAGAATGGCAACTGGGTCCCACCCATTCACAGTTAGATTAACCAAATGCAGACGACAATTCTACTCCTGCACTTTCTTCTCTTGCACTTACCGCCTGTGGAACTCGCTCCCATATCCTTGCTTTCCTGACGGCTACAACCTCCAGAAATTTAAATGCAATGTCAATACTCATCTACTAACCACTTGACTCTAGCCCTTCCCCCACCCCGTATATACTTCCCTTTCTCTCCCCCTTGCAACTGTCATTACACCTGCATTTTCATCTTTCTATTGCTTTTTTCTAATTGGTTTGTAATCCTCTTCTCCCTCCTCTAATTGTCTTTCAGTTATGTAGCCCCCCGCACATCAGTGGCATTTACGCCTTGCCCGGGGTGAAATGATTAAAAATTTAATACTCTCTTCTCAGTTTCTGGAATGCGCACTTTGCCATCGCAATTCTCTTTCAGATCTCTGTTTCGCACATTCTGTCTTCTGTTAAAACATTTCCCAGATATCTAAATCTTTGAACCTGCTTGATTTTAGTAAACCCCATCTGTATTTGGCATTTTGGGCTGCTCTTCTTGCTGTGATCATGCATTTGGTTCTCTTGCAGTTTATTTGTAGTCCTTTCTTTCCACTTTCTTAAGCTACATTCTCTAGGAGGTCTTGTATTTTCCTTTCCATATCTTTTATCAGCACTGTATTGCATGTCCCAGGCACTTCAGCTGTCTCTTCCTGATTAGTGACACTACTTACCATATTTGCAGGAATACCTATGACAAGAAGTGACATTTTTCTCTTTAAGCTGGGATTTCCATGGATTTTTTTTAATATGTTTTAGTATTCCTTTTTTTATCATTTGAAGTACACCTACTAGGATTGATACTATTCTTGTTTTCAGTTTCCACATCTTGTTACAGTCCGTTAGGAAGCCATATCAATTAATTTGCAAGTTTGTTCTTTCGATTTTTGACAATTATATCCGGACTTTCTGCTTCCATCTTTCTGCTTATGAAGACCGTGTAATCCTAAGAATTGTGATGTCTTTTGTTTCTGCAACAAGGTCTTATTAAAATCTTTTTCTTCGTATTTTTAACATAACTATTACTACTACTATAATAATATTTATTACTATTATTACGACAATAATAATAATTATTATTATTATTATCATTACTATTATTATGATTATGTAGTCATTTTTCATCATATTTCGATTTCTGCTATAGTCGCACTACCAACCAAGTCTGCGGGAAGCCCTAAGGCAGTTCGTGGCGTCTTCCCCATCATCCCTAGCGTTACATAGACAAAGTTCCCCTTAATGTGTGGGCTGCACTTAATAAGACAATTTTTGTATATCTCTTAAGCTGGGGTTTCCAGGGATTCTTTCAATGTTTTGTTTTGTTCCATTTTTTATCATTCCAAGTGCACCTACTATGACTGGCACAAGTCTTGTTTTCAATTTCCACATTTTTTTCTATTTCAACTTCCAGGTATTTATATTTTGACAGTTTTTCAAATTCCTTGGTTGCTATGTTACAAACCGCTGGACAAGCCATATCAATTAATAGACAAGTTTTCTCCTTCTGGTTTTTAACAATAATGTCTGGCCTGTTTGCTTCAATTTTTCTGTCTGTGTAGATGGTGTAATCCCATAAAATGGTGGCACCTTCTATTTCTGTAACCAGTGCTGGGTGGTTTTCGTACCAGTGTTTGTTTACAAATTTTCCATAGTGTTTGTATATTGTCCAATGTAAATATTGCCCAACTCTATCGTGGCGATTTTTATATTCATTTGGGGTAAGTACAGAACAGCCTGAGATTAGATAGTCTATTGTTTCTTGGTGTTTATCACAAAACTTTCGGATCCATATTATTATGTATAATATTTGCCTGAAAGTTTCTAGTGAAAAGAATTTGGTCTTGCGCTTCAAGAATAAAGCCTTCAGTTTCAAACTTTAATCCATATGCACGTAATCATCGATGAGTATTAACTTTATCAACATTGGATTTATTGGCACGTTCTGGATATTGGCCATGCAGAGGTTTGTCTTGCCAGCGTTGTTTCATCTGTTCAAGAGCTTTATCTTTGGCTTTCATATTCATATTTTTGCCGCAATAGTTGGTTCTTGGCTTCTGTTTTGCTTTTCTACAGAGTGTACTAACTGTAAATCTTGTTTGTATTTACTACCTTCTTTTATTATTGAATATTTTTTCATTCTTTCTTCATGTTACCTTACTAATTGTATCATTCAGTCCTTTGTTGTTTCTATGTATGCTAGTAAGCCAATAGTTGTTGTCTTGTATGACAATTCTAGCCGAATAAGACCTTTTCCACCGTCATTACGGGTATGTATAGACAGTCTACATCAGCCTTTGGATGATGCATCTTATGCTTAGAAAGAAGCTTTCTTGTTTTAGAATCCATTCGCTTGATGTCGTTTAGAGCCCAGTTTAAGATGTTGAAACTATATTTGACAACTGGGATTGCAAGGCTATTAATGGCCATAATCCTGTTCTGAGAATTCAATTCAGTTTTTAATATCATTCGTAGCCTTCTATAGTACTCTTTACGCACTATTTCTCTCATTTTTATGGTGAACTTTTTCACTCTCATTTACACCTAGGTATGTATAAGCTTCTTCTGGCTTTCTTTTATTGCTACAGCAGGGTCTAAGCTAATTCAGGATGTTTCTTGTAGTGATCTTGCACAATCTCTGTTGGAACGGTTAACTCATTTCTTCTTTTGCAGCGGTTCCAATTCGCCATCTATTATCTGTTCGATCCTAACAAACATATACAGAACCTATTGTTAGCCCCGTATCTCTTGAGAGATCTGATCGTGTAGCAGCCCAGATCAGCTTTCTCTCAGAATATACTTGAGTATAGTTTAACCTAGTGTAGATTAATCCTGTGTATGACTGTGTCTAACCTGGTTCATAACTCGGCATTTTTAAATGCCGAGTTATGTCTAGGCTAAATTATATACACTTAGACTAGTTTGCATCCCATTTTACTATAAGGTTCAACAGCAGTTTTTCTTAACAAGAATATTATGTAAAGATTCCATTCTACGAAGTTGTAATAATGGCTGATGAGATTCCTTTAACAATGTTTAAATATTGATGTTTCTAAAAAGAAGTTAATGTTGTTCCATTAATCCAGCTATTACGTGATCTACAGTTTACGGACTTGTTCAGAATAAATTACATTTTTGACTACATAGACAAAATAACAGTGGTTAATCACAAACATGACCACTCTTCAACTCTAGTTTCAAATAAATAGGCGTCAAGTACTAAGGTCCATTACCGGCGAAACCAATAAATCGGAATGAGTTAGACGGCTGTAGAAAGCACAGAAGAAATATCCATTGACATGTAACATTGCATGATTCATAGTCTATCACCTGTGGATAAAATAATAATATTATATGATAAAAAAGAGGGGATCTATTCTCTCTTTCAGTATATTTTAGTCCCGCTAATTTTATATTCAGTGTTATACCACATGTATAAACAGTTGAACCTGGGTATCCTATGAACTAGGGCTATAATCGACGCTGAGGGTAATTTCTGAGCTGTTTCATTGATACAGATGCGTTTATAAGTTTTGCATTGTTTATATGTAATTCAAAACTGTCAGATCCGCTTTTCTTGTATAGGGTTCGTTGTCCGTCTGGATGTCAATATTCGAATGAATTTTATGGTTTGTATTTCCTAGATCGTTCTCTATTTTGTGGTGAATTAAAATAAGTCCAAATGGTCAACTTATAGTCTTTAATAGACAGACGAAATGAAAAAAGTACGGGTTTGAATATGTCGCATTAGACACTTCATTTTTTTATTTCTTTGATTGCTTTTCTATCGCTGAAATTGATATCTCATATTTTGCACATTCTGCTGACGCATTCTTTGCTGTTTCTTCCCCTCAATATTATCGTTGTTATTTGGTATTCTCTTCGGCTATTAGATATTTCAGTCTGGTGATAATGTCACATCTCGCCTCCCAGCCATAGCTTAGAAAGAGAACGCTTTCATTAGCTTTTCCAACCACTCCCGCCACTTGCGAACTGCCAATGCCATCAGGTATACTCAATGATGTCAGATATTCCCAATGCATCCAGCTAGAATGTAAGATTCTTGGAAAGAGTCCAGAGTACAACAACAAATTGCTGAAAGAAAAATTTGAATTGCTGCTTGGTATATTTCTTTGGTTAGTCTTACTAAGTTTTGGTACTTCTGCATTTAGCATGCTCTGCCATCACGATGTTCTTATCCTAATGTAGTGAAACATTATTATGGCCAAATATATATTAATGTCTTCTCTTATGCACAAGTTTGATTAAAAGGACGATTGCTTTTTAAGCTTTTGTTAGTGGAGATAGCAGTATAAGTGTCACTTGTTCATTAGCATCGACTTCCAATGGTGAATGATCGTACCATTTCTTTGCGCATTATTTTTATTTTATATATATTCTGCTTGTGCTTTTCTCCCTGATTTAGAATGTACATTACGCTCTAGTAAATACTGGATTTGTCATTGGAGGCCACAATTTAAACAACCTAAGGTACGCAGATGATACAGTGCTGATAGCAGACACAGAAAAGAAACTACAAGACCTCCTCCAGAAGGTAACTGAAGAGAGTGAAAAGAAAGGACTACAAATAAACTGCACGAAAACCAAATGCATGGTCATCAGTAAAAAGGGCAGCCCAATATGCCAAAAAACCCGGTGTGGGTGACAAAGCGAACCTCGCTGCCGAGCTTGAAAAGGAACGCCAATCCGTAGTGGACTGGGGTAGGAAATGGCTCATGAATTTCAATGCTTCCAAAACGAAGCTGCTATCAATCAACCATCATAGACAACCGCACCTACCTCCCATTAGCGAGGAACGGGCTTGCCTTTGTGAGAGTAAAACACTACGCCTGCTTGGCCTTACACTCTCGGCGGACCTCAAATAGAATGACTATATCGAATCCATTGCTAAGTCCGCTTAGAAGGTCGGTTCTCTGTGCAGGGCCCGTAAAATTTTCCCGTCTGAATCTATCCTGCACATATATAAATCTACCATCCACCCGTGTATTGAATAATTCTGTCACATCTGGTCGGGGCCCTGCTACTCTCCTGCTACTCTCCTCGGGCTTCTTGACAAAAACAAAATACAACGGAGAATCTGTAACGTGATCGAACCTGATTTGGCGGACCAGCTGCAACCATTCTCTCACCGGCGTGATGTGGCTTCCCTGTGCCTCTTCTATAAGTACTTTCACGGCTTTTGCTCTGAACTTAGATCATTGGTGCCGCCTAGGTACGAATTTACATGAGATACTAGATTAGCAACTAGGTCGCACCCTTTTACAGTGAAACAGATAAGATGTAACCGTAATTTCTAATCCAACAGCTTCTTTTCTCGCACTTCCCGCCTGTAGAATTCCCTTCCACATGCCTGCTTCCCCGACAGCTACAATCTCCAGGAGTTTAAATGTAAGGTCAACAGACACCTCCTAACACACTAACTTGCATCTATTCTCTCAAACACTCTCACCATCTACCCAACCCTCATTCTCGGTATCCTTACCCGTCTATCACCCTCCTTCTGACATTCCCTATATCTAACCATCCTTTCTCATCACTTCCCCGATCCTATGTAACCCCCTGCGCAATAATGGCAGTGGAATGCCTTGCTTGGGGTGAAACGATTAAAAAACAAATGCAGTTCGGGGATCCTAGAATCAAGCAGGTACAAAAATTTAAATACATGAGAAGTGTATTAACAGAAGAGGGAAAGTACAACACAGAAATCCGAAGGCGAATTGGCATGGCGAAGGAAGCATTCCAGAAGTATTAAGAAAAAGTATTAAGTAAAGTATTAAGAAACAGTACAATTTCGCTAGAAACAAATAAGAAATCACTGGATTGCTATGTGTTGTCAGTTCTTCAATTTGGAAGTGAATCTTGGACAATATCATCAAAGATGAAGGAAAAACTGGAAGCAACTAAAATGTGGTTCTACAGAAGGATACTGTGAATCTCATGGATCGAGCATGTGAGCAATGATGAGGTCCTAGAAATGATGGAAACAGAAAGGAAATTAATACTGATTATCAGGAAGAGACAGCTGAAGTTCCTGGCACATGCAATGAGGAAGCAGGGCTTGGAGAATCTGATACTAACAGGTCACATAAAAAGACAGGGAAAGCAACGGATAACATATATGAAGTACCTAATCAGATGGATGATTATACGAGGATTGCATGGTGTAACAGGAGAAGGCATGCTCAGAGCCACCAGGGATAACATGGAAAGCCATGATCACCTACGTCCTGAAGAGACAGGACACATAGAAGACGAAATACTAGATTATTCCGTTTTAATTAAGTGTAAAAACCAAAAAGACATATTAGAGATGTTACTTGGTTTCAATGAGAAAAATGAATAAAGAAATAAATAAAGAAATAAATAACAAAAAAAAAATGCCTTGAAAATACCTAAAAAAATTATAGACTGTTTCGTTTTGATCGCGAGGAAAGGCGAAAAAGACATATCAGTGACACTGTTTGATTTAAAAAAAAGGAAGAAATCAAGGCCAAAGGTACTACTTTTTATTATTATTTGCTCATCGACCGTTCAAATCAGTAGTAACTGGTGTCTTGCCCTCGAGAATAAGTGAGAATAAGTAATTTCAACTGTTTTCTTATTAGTCTACCAATTATCAGGGATGCTGACTTCTGGGCGGCTTGGTTAACTACGCTTGGCAGAATTATTCTTAGTTCTCCGATTGTGATTGATACAACTGTCCCTCTATGTTCCACAACATCCTTAGCTCTTTGATAATGTCTTCATATTTATCTTTTCTCTTTATTTAAAAGTTACTCTGTGGTAGATTAAATCTGCAAAAATTCATAAACTAGTATGTTATTTCATTGTTTCGCTGAAACTTTTAGTTAAGTAATTATCATCAAAGCTGTTTCGACTTGAAAGTACACTGCTAATCTGTACTGTTATCATTTTCAATATATCTGCTTCTTTCCAAGAATGACCATCTGCTCCAGCCCGTTTCTACTTCTTCCACACGCATATAATCAGCCTGTGGTTGATAGTACAACTATGCTTTGAGGACCTTTGTTACTGTTCAAGTATGTGCCCCCCATAGCAAAAATTACACGTTTGCATAAGAAGACCAGTCACCTTGGAATAAATTTTGCATACGATAATAGATATACTTAAAATATGTTCCAGAATTAAAAAAAACAATAAATGATACAATATTTCAAATTCTGGGTTTGTTTTTCTTCAATGGTGTCAATTTTTTATTGCTCCTAATATGTAAATGAACAATAAAAATATTCAAACTTCAAAAATATACATTTATATTGTAAGGTAATCAAATAAAGCAATAATCTAGAATCACTGTAGACTGGATCATATTAACTTTCATACTTTTGGAACACTGGGAATTCTAAAGGTTAATATTACCTAAAAATAAAGAATTCATAAAAAAACAAAACTTCTATAAATTGAAAGCAAATATTTATTTCTAAGTATCAGGCTTGTGATCAAATCACGCTGAAATAACGATTACCACAGGATTACCGAAGTTAAGCAAAGCTGAGCCGGGTTAGTACCGAGATGGATGAAGATATGGGAATATTAAGCGCTCTAAGTTTGAATATCCGTGTAGTATAATGGATAATGGAGTCGAGTTTCAATTCTTATTATTTTCGTTATATTGACTTAATTCTCAGATGTCCTTGGGTAAGGTACAAATCCTCGTCTTCGAGTTTTGTTTAACAGCATATCAACCCCTGTGTGCTATTTAATGCCAAAAAGGTAGAGTTTTTAGATATTTTTTAATGTTCGGTTATAGTAAGAAGGTTGATTTAGTCAGATTTTGCTGAAACATATTATTATTATAGTTTTTTAATTTTAGAAAACTGAAGAAGTCTTCTAGTCTTGTATTCAAAAATATATTATGCCAATATTTATTTCCTTCAAAAATGTACTGTTGGTAATATTTTTCAATTAAAAATGTATAATTTTTATTAAAAAATGCATATTTTTTTAAAAGGCTATTTTTATATTATATTTATATAGTGTTTTATATCGTGTTTTATATAGTATTTATATTATATTTATATAGTGTTTTGACGCGAGTTTGGGATGAACTATTTTCCCATAGTTGAAACCCTAACAGGTGCTACCACGCCCGGGTCAGGGTGGACCTAGAAACAACAGCAATTATGAGGTAGTTCCATGCTCATTGCAACCTCCCAATCAGAGGCCTTGCTGCTGGATGCAGTTTACTGTCATAACCAGGACCCCTTAATTAGTAAGGTTTGTATCACTAAACCATTATTTTCTATATAAAAAAGTCAGTACAAAAAGTAAAATACTTATTATGTAAACATTATTTCTGGTTTTTTATTACCTACAAAACGTTAATAAGCTGTAGAAAACGAATCACTCAATCACTCAATCAATCAATCGAAACAATGATCTAACTGATCTGTGCAAACAAGATTTTTAAAAGTTGTAAATCACGCGTTAAAATAAATACAATAAATTAAGCCATCAGCAAAGTAATGATCTTACAGAAAACAACGGCTGTAAGACAAGGCTGTATCTGCTCACCGAATTTATTCAACTGTTCCTCTTCTTCTATGTGCCTTGTCTTTTCAGGACGTAGGCGATCATGGCTTTCTATGTCTCTCTATGGTGGCTCTTACCACGCTTTTTCCTGTTACAACACACAATCCTCTTTCTCTCATCCACCTGATCAGGCCCTTCAAATAGGTTATCCGCTGCTTTCCCTGTCTCTTTTCCCTCTGTCTGGTCTGTTAGTATCAGGTTTTCCAAGCCCTCTTTTCTCATTGCATGTCGCTGGAACTTTCGCTGTCTTTTCCTGATTCCCAGTATTAATTTTCTTTTCGTTTTCATCTTTTTCAAAACCTCATTATTGCTCACATGCTTAATCAATGATATCCGCAGCATCCTACAGTAGAACCACATTTCAATTGCTTCCAGTTTTTTCTTCATCTTTGAAAACTTTGTCCGGCATTCACTGCCATATTGAAGAACTGACATCACATAGCTACGCAGAACATTTTTCTGGAAAAAATTGGAAATCAAAATAGGTATTGCAGCTGAAGTACTTATATTGAAGCCGAAATGACAAACAAATCCGTAAACGACAAGAAAATGGTAGCAATTCAGTATAAAAAAGCAGGCTGATAAATGAGACTTTCAAATATGTGGCAAGTTGAAAAATGGCTAAATAACAAGTCGATGAGAAGAAACTTAATATCCCTCAAATCAAATGTACCCTCAGATTTCTTTATCAGTGAGGAGATTGCCCTGTTTTTATTATCATATAGAAGGGAGATATTGTAAAACAGTTCAGCAGACTTTTCATTGTTTTGCTGAAATTTTTCTGTTTCTTAATACTTTGCTTAGCGTTGCTAGCCCAATACTTCATTTGATTCTTTTTTTTTTTTGCATTTTCTGTCCTCTGCTAAAATAATGATGAGCTATTTGAATTTCTGTACTTGCTTGAATTGTTGTCTGTAATTCATAGTTCGTATCTTGGGTTGTTTTTTGTTGACAACCATATACATATAAAGTAAATATTCTATCATAATGAAGACCGTTATATATATATATATATATATATATATATATATATATTAGTCATACACATACAAGCCTGTTTCGCTGTATCAGAGCTCATCAGTGTGGCTAGACACATCCACTTGCTTCTGGTCGGAATCGAAACTCGACCGATTTGATGTCAGTCGGAGTCGCTACTCCCTAAGCCATCAGCGTGTGGAATCATAGAATGGAAATTTTAACGTCTTGTATATAAGCATTGTATACAGACGCCAGTCATCGAGAGAACCCAATTAATTTCTGAAGAGCCATGCATATAGCAGAAGTGGAAACTGTTTTTAAAATTTTCTTCTCCACAGAGCTCAATCGTAATGAGAGCATAATATATTAGTCATCAACATACAAGCCTATTTCGCTGTATCACAGCTCATCAGTGTGGCTAGACACATTCACTTGCTTCTGGTCGGGATCGAAACTCGACGGATTTGGTGTCAGTCGGAGTCGCTACTCCCTAAGCCATCAGCGCATGGAATCAGAGAAGTTAAATTTTAACGTCTTGTATATAAGCAGTGTATAAAATATATATATATATATATATATATATATATATATATATATATATATATATATATATATATATATATATATATATATATATATATATATATATATATATATATATATATATACAGAGGTTTTTCAAGCGAGAGAAATTGGTATAGGAAAAAAAGTGCGAGAAGCAGTTTATGTTTTGTTTAACATGTAGATTAATTGTTGTTATTATTATTAATATTACTTCCTTTTTGTATGATATATTAAGTGTCTATAATAATATTTTTGTCGCTGCAAGTCTCAAATCTAAAGTTGACTCTCTTCAGGCGATTAAAT
The DNA here is from genome assembly GCA_037127315.1 of Ascarosepion bandense. Lineage (NCBI taxonomy): Eukaryota > Metazoa > Mollusca > Cephalopoda > Sepiida > Sepiidae > Ascarosepion > Ascarosepion bandense. Next base: position 2,851,231 of record JBBBDQ010000703.1, on the reverse strand, counting down.
TTGTGAATTTACATATCGAGATCCGTTTGTTTTCTGATGGCCAAAGTATCGTGTATAAATAGATACATCAAGTGGTGAAAAGTTCAGAAAGTAATTATGCGTGCGTGCGAGTTGAGGTTTTACACTTGCACGTTAAATCTCTCTCGTCACCTCTATTAAAATTATTAAAATTTTTTCACTGACTTGCGAAATTTAATTTCGTCTTTATACTTCAAAATTGTTTTCAGCGATTTTGATTCAATTCTACTTTACGGCTCATAATTATTTTGTTCATTTTATTATTTTTGGAATACTATTTGAATTTAGTGTGTGTCTGTGTGTGTGTGTGCGTGTGTGTGCGTGTGTGTGTGTGTGAGTGTGTGGGTTCTTTTTTATTACATTTGAATTCCGTGTGTCTATGTGTGTGTCTTAGGTTTTTCATATTGTTTTGTTGAGAGAAGGCTTGTATTTTTTTATAAATATTTCTTCCTGCATCATGAGCGTGTCATAATCTACATTTTGGTAGATAGGCATTACTCTGAATTTACTTCCACCGCATTCATGTAAATGTTTGGAGACGTACAATTTCATGCTTTTAGCTCGTTTAATGTTACTTCTGGGCAGGGCCCCTTTTTTATCCCTTCTGTCACGCTAATAATAATCTGTCAGATAATCTGTGAGAAGAGAGCTAATAATCTTCTCAAATATTTTTATGGTAAAAGTACACTCGTAAAAAATTAGAAAGTGTAAACACTTGAAAAATATTTTTAAAAATTTGGTGTGAAATGATTCGTATTAAGCTTTTTAATTTTTGATTCAAAATGTACTTTTCACTTATTAACATTACCAGATAAAAGTGTTATATTTAACAGTTAAAAAATTAAAACACTCCTTGTGAAAATTTATTATTTATCGTATTCTTTTCTTAAGACAATAGTGTACTTAATACAACTTATTTAAAAAAGCAATCAAATGCTTTTTAATTAGATAATATCATAGTTTTATTGCATTTTTTAAAATTCTATGATTAGGAGTAAATTTTCAGGAAATGAGTTGTCACTTAAAGACAAATGGGATTTACATTCTCTAAGGAGTCCTGCTTTTAACTAATAACAATAATTCTTAGTTATATAATTTTACAAAGTTTTATGAAATTAGGAAAGTGGAGGTAACACATGTAAAAATATTTTTTACCAAGATTTTCTAAAGAATAATTTAATTCATTTGTTAATAGCTCCTGAAATTTTCATTAAACTTTGACAATTATTTGATGTTTTGCAAGAATTCCCAAATCAATGCTGTTTATCACCTGAAAAACGACGCTAAAACGTTAATCTAAAATATTACATATCCCGCTGACGTAAAAAAAACATGATTTCTATCCAAAATTTTGAACGTGATAAAAATTAATAAAATAATAAAAATATATTGATCTTTCCTCTTAATAAGATGAACATTTTGACGATAACACTTTGGTCTTTCCTCTTAATAAGATGAACATTTTGACGATAACACTTTGTTTTCTTTTGTTTTTTGACCTTTTTTCATCATGTCAGCGGAAAAATGGAGGTACCGATTTTAAAGCCGTGAATGACAATCAAAAGAAAATGACTATATGATAACTAAAAGTTCTAATGATTTTACTGAATGATTTTGAAGCAAGTTAATTGAGACGAAACACATTATAGTGAGAAGAGTTGATAGTCGACTCTATCCTTGGATACTCTAAAAGCTCAAGGTGATCAAGGTTATCCAAAGAGTACAAAAATTAATTGTTAGTTTTTGTGAAAAGTGAGCGTGACCCTCAAAGTAGATTTAAAAAGCTATATTCCAGTAAGAATGCTCGACTCGCCTGTTGTTTCTCGTATTCAAGATACTAGTGACTATCATTGTGAAGTAGAGTAACAATTTACGCTTGCGACGAGAAAATCATCTCCAGAGAGGATCTCAAAGTATTGCGAAAGGGATAATTGAATTAGAAGACCTGATTAAAAGATGAATTATTGCGAGCACATAGCTGTGGGATTTGGTTTAGAAAATTGTGCTGTTGGTGATGAAAAAAAGCACATAAAATTGATTGCCAGGTAATAAATCACTTCAAGCATTAAACACAAATGGCCGCTAGATATGCATTGGAAGACTTGCATACGATTTCATGAAAAAAGCAAAAAAAAAATGAAGGCATGGCTACGACTAACAAACAGAAATTGAATAGAAAAAGAGTGAACGCATGAGCCTATGTCTAGTAAAAGAAGAGGACTTGGAGAATTTGCCACTCACAACACATATTGAAGACAAGAATGATAAAAGAAAGCAATGAATAATCTATCCTATGTAGATGATTAACAGAAAAGGAACTGGGAGGGTTGATAAAAATATGAAGCCTATTAACAGAAACAAAGAATAGGAAGTTGTGAAGAGCCATATCTTACCACCTTTTTAAGGGACATGGCATAAAGAAGGAGGAGAAAATGAAAAAAACTAGTATAAGAAAATAAGCAATCGCCTTCCTATTCTGTAAAGTAGAAGAATTTTAATCGTTGTAATGCTGACTCGGAACGAGAAATCAGGGAACCGAGTTCAAATTCTAGTTTAATTCCTTGCATTCACTTACTCGAAAATACCCTTGGGGAAAGTATTAATCTGTCTCTTCCCTAAAGTTATGAATTAAATAACAGGACAGATTGGGTTCTACAGCCTTGGTCGGCAACCAGTCTACCTCGGAAAGTAATGGCAGATAATCTTCTGCCTAGTCAGTTATGTCTCTTTCGAGACATGATCGCCCAAGCGTGTATCACGTATAGCACTTAACTGAATGATCTACCAGAAATTTACTAACGATACATAAACAAGGCTGAGATGTACTCTTTTTTTATAATCGTTCCACTCCGGGCAAGGTGCGCAGGGGTGCTACATAAGAAGAAGTGAAGAGAAAGAGGAACAGGTCACAAGGGTATTCGAGAATTGAATACCCTTGTGAGATTAACAATTCGGTATCATTATCTATTATACCACCCGTACCAGCACCTGGTATTCTCAAGCAGTCACTAATGCAGGTACTAATCAAGCTCGACGTTGCTTAACTTAAAGGGAACTTGAAAGGAAAAACAGAATTGTGCATTATTTCATCTCGTTGTAAGTGTGTTAGAACCAAGTATGTCAAGATTAAATACACGAAGCACTAAATACTAAATATTTTCGTGGGGACAAAAATGAAACAGTAAATACCATTTTAAGTTTTGCAGCAAAATATTCCCAAAGGAATGTAAAGCATAAACGGTTAAACAGATGTAATATATTTCTGTAACCCGAGAGAAATATGATTGACATAAAAAGCAGTGACCAATGGTCAACATCAAAGACAGAAAATATAAACATCGATCGACAAAAGTGTAATTGGCATCATAGGCAACCGGCTTGAAAGTCAATAGCAGGCGAATATGATTGATAAATATCCTGGTCATAGATGATACAATTAAGCGAAAACCCGAGAAGGCAAAAAATGCGTGAAAATATCAGATTATATAAGTTCGGGGTTTTTCTGGCCAAAATCAGAACACCGAGAGAACGCAGAGAGAACACAGAGAAGCGACAAGAAAAGAAGACAACTCCGGTTACTCAACGACTCCTGACAACTCCCTCGTATGTGCGTGATTCTCTCTGGCTACATCCTCCTTCACACTCACCAAACATCTGCTGTAAACATATAACAATTCAATAACTTGACGCTTATATACGCTGACATTCATTAAGGTGGCAAGGGACAACAAAATTGGAGTAACCACTGAGAATCGAACCCAGTAGACAAACAAACACTTGATTATAAGGTTTGCTAAATCATGGCTCACGTCTTCTGGCACTTGCATAGCATTATTTGCATATTGATTTTTTGCTATTTAGAAGAAAGGAAACTGAAGCATTTGACAGTTACAAGATAATGAGTTGTGATAATTTCAGATAAGCCAGCTTATTCCTATTTGTGAAATAAATATCATAAACAAGTGTTAATTTGTTGTTTAATGTGTTATCGTTCATTTCTTTTGTAAATATTTATGTTTATGCATCTGCATTACCTTAATAACGCGACAATCATTTCATAATAATTTATGACTTGTTTTATGCAAGTCTCATGCTAGCAGAAATAAAATTAGACATTATTTTCATAATATAACCTTCAAAAAAATAAACGGTGATGATTTAATATAAATTTGAATTAGAATTAACACCATCGTTATTTATGTCAAAGGCAAGAAGTCTTAAATTGCATCTCATCACTGACCTCGAAGTACGATGGTACGAATAAAAAAATACTATTTAATTTGAACGTTTAAGGACTGTTTTGATGCTGGTAGCTTATAATGAGATAATAAAAGTGTTTGAATCGTTTTAACAGAAAGTCTAATCGTTTTCAAACGAAGTGAATTCATCACTTATGTTGTGGGTCTTCGGCGCCAATTTGTTGTGGAGTTGTGACGAAACTCCGCCGCAAAGTTATAGTGACTGGTATTAGCCGGAAGTAAGACACAGAACAAGAAAATAGGTTCAGTGCAGTATATTAGTATAACAAGATATTCAAATGAAGTATTAATAATATTAATATAGAAATAAGTAATTTCGAAGGTATTATTACGCTGCTTGTTGCCTGACTAGTAGCTGCCGTCAACTGCCGTACTTGCTACTTTTTAACTGCTCTCGTTAACTGCTCCTGTTAACTGCCATAAACTTGTTTTCGTTAATTTTATTTACAATGTAATACATTGTTGTGGCACAAGGCCAAATTGGGGAGGTTAAACAAAAATTTCGGATGGTCTTCAGTAACTATCCTATACTTAGCTAATTCTACTCACGACCCAATCACTCTTTACAATATTCCATTCACCATAGGGACTCATCCATCGCTAATCAATCGACCATACACCATATACATACTTGTTTTTGTTAACTGCCCTTTCGGAAGTCACGCAGGTCACTATATATGACAAGAGGACAAGTCCATTCCTCGTAGGAGGGCGACATAACAACTTGCATAATGTTTATTATATTAAATTATAAGTATTTTCTGTAATAAACTTTTATATATATATATATATATATATATATATATATATATAAAATAAAACATATCTATCCATCTATATGTCTATCTCTTTCTCTCTTTCTCTCTCTCTCTCTCTCTCTATATATATATATATATATATACACTGGGTGCGATGGGTAAATTATATTTTATAATTTCAATTTCGCGCATTTGTTTATTTACTTTACAGTATTTTAGGGTCAGTTAAACACCGTCTGCGTGAAAGAAATTTGGAAATGGCATGCTGTACTATTTGACATTTGCTTGGAAGCTCCAATACGAACATTTCAGGGCTTTTTTTATATCTTTTTGAGAACATTACAGAGAATATGGAAAGGGTTTGATGATTCAATCAACATCATGATGTTTGAAGTGGTCGCTACTGAAGGCGACGTTATGCACCGAATTCATCTTCTAAAAGCGCCTCAGACTCATCACTGATGCGTACATCAAGTGTAATGCGCAGGTAGCGCTACCCAGGTGCAAGAGAGTGACTGCTAGAGGACCCTATGTCAGACAAACACGAGAACGCAGTTATGGCTATCAGACAATTTCTGCAAAACACATCAACCCTTACATTTGGCTACCAGATTGTAGCTTCTTGATTATTTTGTGTGGTGAGCACCAAAAACTCTTTGTGTCACCAAAGATGAACTGATGGCAAGGATTATGGCAGAATTCACCAACTTAAATAAGGAGCACGCAAGGAAGAATTTCAGGAGATTATAAAGTCGTCCGGAAGTTTGGATGAAGCCAATGGCGTTTTTATTGAATAAATTCACTCTTTAGTATTTCAAAATATTTTTGCGTTATTTTGTTTATATATCTGTTAAAATAAGATATCAGTGTTATTTTCATTTTTGCGTTATTTAGATGATAATTTATTTATGACACCTTGCATAATGATAAAAATATAGTTGTAAGGTTTGGTATATTTATGAGAAAAGGGCTCACTATCATGAATAGAGTTGATGTTTATATAAAATCTAAAATTAAACACCGAGGGTAACAATCTGTTTTATGCTCTTGAATGCTACCTCCGGGATATGAAGGTAGCATTGACGCATTAAAAAGAATTGTCGCCGCTCACTTTTGTCCCCGCTCTCAACTTCTGTATTATATATATATATATATATATATATATATATATATATATATGTGTGTGTGTGTGTGTGTGTGTGTGTGTGTGTATATAACATGATGAGCTTTGACATAGTTGAGCCGAGCTTGTTCGTACTTTATCATATATAAGTGATGATCCACGTATACTGTCTTAATATGTATAGGAAAGAATATTAAAAGTTTTGAATTTAAAAATGTATTTTTGGACAGTATTTGTTTATTTTTATTATTGTATTTTATATTTCAGATCGCCCTCGGTCCTTCATCAGAAAATCACTTGTTTCTGATGAAGGACCGACAACGATCTGGAATATAAAATACAATAATAAAAACAAACAAATACTGTCCAAAAATACATTTTTAAATTCAAAACTTTTTAATATTCTTTCCTATATATGTATATAGTATGGGAAAAAACATCAACGCCGAAACTCGACGGTTTTCTTCATTCTTAAGAGCAATCATTAGCCGAGAAATTATGATCAAGCTTGAAGCAGACTGTTGATTTCTCTATCCACGTTGCTTTTACTCCATAAATATATCATACTTGAAAACTTTTTACTCCATAAATATATCATACTTTAAAACTTTAAAACTTCATTTATACATTCGTCATCCATCCACATACAAGCCTTTTTAGCTTTATCACAGCTCACCAGTGTGGCTAGAAATCCACTTGCCTCCGGCCGTAATCGAAACTCGACCGATTTGGTGTCAGTCGGAGTCAGTAACCCTTAACCCATAGAATCAGAGATGTAGAATTTTAGCGTGTTATATATAAGCGGCGTATATTAATAACAGAAATAGGGTTTTTCCAGCAGAGAAATTAGTATAGAATAAAAAGTGCAAAAAGCCGTGAACGTTTTGTTTAAAGAGTAGATTTATTGTTACTATTATTATTAATTTTACTTGCTTTTTGTATGATATATTAAGTGTCCGTAATGGTATTTGTGACGGTGCACGTATATATATATATATATATATATATATAGAGAGAGAGAGAGATAAAGAAAGAAGTCAAGTGAGAGAGAGAGAGAGAGAAAGAGAGAGAGAGAGAAAGAGAGAGATATATAAAGAAAGAAGTCAAGTGAGAGAGAGAGAGAGAGAGAGAGAAAGAGAGGCATATAACGCAGAAAAGGAAGCGCATGTAGCCTTAGTGAGGTTGTTATTGTGGTCGCATGATTTTTTCATTTAAAATTGTATAAAATGTGTGTATTTGTGTTGCTGTGTGTATTTGTGTGTGCGTGTATGTTTGTGTGTTGTTCGGTTGAGATTAGTAAGCTGTGTATACTGCAATCAACCTATAATACTCACATATAAGAGAGACTAAATTTATAAAAATATGCCAAGATCACAAGAACTTCCTGAAGCTTTACAAAATAACACATTTAAACCTTATAATTACGAAGAAAGCTACAAAACGCTATCAGAACGATTTGGTGTGCCAGTCTTCAACCTGCGACAAAGTTTTTATAAATGGAAGGCTTTCGGTATGATGCCTTCTCAATCAAGAAATGGCCGGCCGCCAAAAATAACTGCAAAAGCAAGTAAACATCTAGTTCGCCAAGCTCTGCTCTGCTCTCTGCGGTTGTCTAAGGCACCCTGGACAATGTCGGAATCAATGTATATACATCTACAATGCAACGAAATCTAAACGATGCTGGTCTTTATGGCAGAATGCCTAGAAAAACACTGCTTATGATAAAGTACGAACAAGCTCGGCTCAACTATGTCAAAGCTCATTAATAAGCTAGAAACGTTCTGACAAAAGGTTTTATGGACGGATGAGACCATATTGGGAGGAACAACAGGTAGTATGCCTGATACGCTTCTAATACGGTTTTTGAAGAGGATTTCATTCCAACAGTTAAACATGGAGAAAACTGCATTTTGACTTGTGATTTCTTTTCTGCATCTCGGACAGGCAAAATAGTACGCATTAATAGTACAATTTATTTTTGCAAGCTACCAATCAATTTTGATCTAAAGTACCATGCCCTTGGTTAGAAAGTTGGGTTTAAATCAACGTGAGATCATTCAAATGGACAATGATATAATCTGAAACATCAAATTAAATTTGCAAAAAATTAAAGTCTTGGATTGACCTAGTTGAATTTCGAGCAATTGTAGAAATTTTGCTAAGAATTCTCACTATTGTCGGAAAGTTCTTCAAAATTATAAAAAAGGGAGACCGTTACTGTGACCGCAAAAGGAACAATAACTAACTAGTAAATGGAAAAGTTTACTTACATTTCCTTTATTTGTAATTATGTTTTATACCAGCTTAAAAATGTTGTTTGAAAGTTGTTGTAATTCGTTTAATAAAGTATTTTTTCTCATTGAATATATAGTTTAATAAAGATTTGTTGAAAAAGAGAAAAATCTTTTTAGTAATATTATAAGTGTCCGCTTACTTTGCGCAACACTGTGTGTGTGTGTGTTTGTGTGTGTGAAGGACGAGAAGGATGCAGAAAAGTTCTCAGCTCGACCTAAACGACTCCTCAATAGATTTTCTTTTTAAAAGTGCAATGATATCAATGAATAACTCATTAACAACCTCGACTCCTTAGACTATGTAGGAGTAGAACCAAATTAATAAAAGAAAAATTAAAAGTTAAGTAATAAAAGTACTTTAAAATATAGATAATTAACAATAAAGAAAGACAGTGATATTATAAAAAAAAGTTAAAATTAAATACATTTGAAAGCTCCCATGATACACCGCGACAACTACCGCCAACTGAAACGAAATCAAATTCTCTCTCTTTATTTTCGACAACAAAGCAAATATTCCTGAACTCCAGCTGAATATGTGGCGCCTACCAAATAAGTATAAAACGTTTATCTCTGTATATATGTACTTTGCAATATACAAACATTTCACTGAATTGTAAGCATTTAAAAAAAATTATAATCGTTTCACTACTAGTGCACAGGAGATTACAGTGAGAAAAAAAAACATAACATAAAAAAAACAAGGTACAGGGGGGATGGGAGAAAGATGAAAATCAAGAAGATAGAAGATGGCAACTGACGTTACATTTAATGTTTTGGAAATTGTATCTATCAACAAAGCAAGCCTACGGAAAGACGTTCCACAGGCGAGAAGTGCGGGAAAAGAAGCTGTTAGAGTAGAAGTAGTATTTGTATATTTTAAGGTAAAAGGGTGGGATTATTCTGCTCCAACGAGCTTATCTCCTTGGTAGCCCCCACGCGAATTTACTCGAGATAATAGACTGGCAACAAGGTCCCACCCTTTTATTGTGAAAGCAATCAACTTCTATTCCTTCAGTTTCTTGCTCTTTCCGCCTGTGGAACTCCCTTCCGTATTTTTGTTTCCCTGATATCTATACTCTCTAAGAATTTAAATGCAATATCAAATATTATCTCTTAATCCCTTGATTTCAATCTCCCTTCACACTTTACACTTTCTCTCACACATCTCTCTTTACACTAATGTACCCTTCCTTCGCTTAACCATTTAGTCATTTCGCCGTTAGATATTTGAGTTTGTACATTTACGAAACACTTGTATATCGTTATATGGGGCCTCACATTAGTGAGTGGGGGCTGGTGGGCAAGTGAAACCGTTGAGAAGAAGGCTCCAAAACGGTGCACATTATCTCTTGATGACCCCAGGTTAAATATAAATTCGAGAGGAACACTATAAATTAAATGAAATTTTCCGGTTTTCTCTTTTCCAAACTTCTTAGGTTTTTTTTTTCAATTGGAGTAGATAGACTAAACACTCCACCCACGTCTATTGAACAGGTGTAGAGGCTCATCCCTTGTTCCCTGTTTAGGATGTGGTTTCCGGTTTTCTCTTTTCCAATCGTTTCACTCTTACGTAGCCCCCGGCACATCAGTAGCGTTACCGCCTTGCTCGGGGTGATATGATTAAAAAAAAAAACATTCTCCGACACCTAATATGATCTGTTCTCCTCTTTCGTCACTCTCCTGTTAACTGACTCCTTTACGCAGCAGTAGCAATTCTGTCTTGCTTGGGGTGATATGATTATAATTTTTTTAAAAAGCCAAACTAGTTACACGAATAAATTCATGTGATCTGAGAACCAGGGAAAGACGTACGTCAGAGATAAAACGTGAAAATATTTGTGGAAAAGTCAGAATGAAGCTACATCTCGACGGTGAGAAAGTGATTGAAGTCGAACTGCTAAATCTGGATTGATTACATTGCAGATCATCTTTTGGATTTTGTCGAGAACCCCGAGGAGCACATGACCAGATATGGCAACAGTACTCAATGTGCGCAAAAATGGTAGATTTATAAATTTGCAAGATGAATTCCGGTTAGAAAAATATTCTGGCCTGACACAATGACCGGACCTTCTTACTAAAGTGTTTCATTGTATTTACTGCACGAAAACTGAATGCATGGTCATCAGTAAAAAGGGCAGTCCAAAATGCCAAATACAGGTCGGGGATACCAGAATCAAGCAGGTACAAAAAATTCAATACCTGGGAAGCGTTATAACAGAAGATGGAAAGTGCGACACAGAGATCCGAAGGCGAATTGGCATAGCGAAGGAAGCATTCCAGAAGTTGAGTAAGGTATTAAGAAACAGGACAATTTCGCTAGAAACTAGGAAGAGAGTACTAGATTGCTACGTGATGTCCGTCCTTCAATATGGCAGTGAATGCTGGACAATATCATCAAAGATGAAGGAAAAACTTGAAGCAACTGAAATGTGGTTCTACAGAAGGATGCTGCGAATATCATGGATCGAGCATGTGAGCAATGATAGGTCCTAGAAATGATGGAAACATAAAGGAAATTAATACTGAACATCAGGAAGAGACAGTTGAAGTTTCTGGGACACGCAATGAGGAAGGAGGGCTTGGAGAACCTGATACTAACAGGCCAGAGAGAGGGCAAAAGAGACAGGGGAAAGCAACAGATAACATATTTGAAGGACCTAATCAGTTGGATGACAGAACGAAGATTGCACGGTGTAACAGGAGAAGGCGTGCTCAGAGCCACCAGGGACAGGGAAACGTGGCAAGCCATGATCGCCTACGTCCTGAAGGGACAGAGCACATTGAAGAAGAAGTATTGTGTCTTGGATATGATTTATTTGTGATTTATATATTTCCGCTGTGGAACTGATCTTTTAAAACCCTAAATGAAATTATATAAATATATATGAAAGAATGTGCTTTGGAAGTGCTTTGTGGTGCAGTAGATATCGACCCGGAACGAGAAATTGGAGAGCCAAGATCGAATTTAAGTTGAATACGTTTTATTCATTTACGCGCAAATACCTTTAGGAAAGGTATGAATCTGTCTCTCCTCCTTCCATCTATGGGTCAGAAGCAGGACAGATTGGGTTCTATAGACTTGGTTGGCAACCAGTCTACCGTAGAATGTAATAACAACTTACTGCGGGAAAATCTTATGACCAGTGAGTCATGTTTCCTTCGATACTTGATCACTCAATTGGGTATTACTTATGGTGCTTAACTAACTGATGAGAAAGCAGAACATTCAAACAAGGCCAACGTATTATCGAGACAAAGAGGATTCCTTGTTGAGTTGAAAACTACTTGACGCCAACTTTATTTATGTTTTTGTCTGTACTGAATAAGTACTTGGTGTCTGCGTGACAAATATGAAGCGCATGAGAACTCACTTGATAGAGAATATATATATATATATATATATATATATATATATATACATATATATATACACACACACACACACACACACACACACACATATATATATATATATATATATATGTCTGTGGGTGTGATATTTCTTCCAGCTGTTTGGTTAATCAATAATCAATATTTATGTTCAAATGATGATACGATGATAGACAAAATGTTTCCTTTTAGCCCCAAGCAAATGAAATCAAGGGAACCGTTTTTACTGTGACACATTCAATATTTGATGGCAGAAACCTGTGCTAGAAGTTTCTCAGAATTCCTGCAAGTAACACTGAGATTTTTTCAAGATTTTAACAAGTTGACTACCATCTTACCATATACTGATGGCATGTTATTTCAGATTATGTTCTGACTCCAGATACTGGTGGCGGTTATATTTTATTTATAACATTTATAACTAAATGGTTATATTTTCATTTTAATTTGCTTCGGCAAATGTTGAAGACATTCAATGCATTTTTCTACATAAAGCAATGCATGTGGCTTTCTGTAAAATATAGGAAAATGCATATGGTACTCTGCTTCTAGTAACTTGTACTTGGATGCTGTAAAAATTACAAAAGAACAAAACTTTTCTCATCAATATATGACGATGGGGTCGTAATTCTAAAATAAATGTAAATCACATTTATAGCTAGTAATAACTCATTTGCTATGAAGCATCTAAATATTAAAAATTATGTATAATACATGAATTATTTTGAAATTTCAAACATTGAATATTATATACATAAGGAAAGAAGCCCTTAGCACAAGTTGGTAGCATGGCTCTGAAATTCGGAAAAAGATTTAGAAGCTATTTTTCTTAAAATATATTAGTATTAAAAAAAACTTTCGTTGAAATCAAACATATTCATTCGAAAGCGGTTATGACATTTAAAAAAGGATCCCCACATTACACAATAGTGATTTGGGGTTGACAGTCAACGTGATAAAAAAAGGTGTATTAGATGAAATTAATTTCTTAGGAATTTGGAAATTGAAAGCGCTTCTTAATAATAACAATAATAATAATAATTTATGATTGGTTTGGATTTAGAATTGACAGCTGTAATTCCGATAATCCTTCGAGTACGATTGTCTTAATATACTATCTTGGGATCACCATTCATAAAAGTTTTGTAAATATACAGGGGAGATTTTGTTTTTTTAACCCAAAAACATGCTGAGATATGCTCATAAGCGTAAAATAGAATTAAATATTAATTTATCTATTCGTACTGAATTTCGCTGATATCACAGACAGACGATAATTTTATAATCAATCTCCTGACGATTATATTTGTTACCACACACATACCTACCCTATATATATATATATATATATATATATATATATATATATATATATATATATATATATAGTTAAATAAAATAAAGACATGAGGAAAACTGTATTTTACATCGCCTACGTTTTTAGAATTTCTTCATGTGTACCGCAAAGTCACGAGATGTTAAAATGAAGGGAATTCAATCGTTATCTTTTAAATTTTTATTATATATGTTAGTCTGTTTTAGCATAATTTCCATAAGTATAGGTGAGATTCGGAAAAATCCGGGGCGCAAATTGATGTTTTAGTAGTACTGGATAACGGCGCTCTCCAGAACTTTTCTTCTGAATAAATTGTTTACTCTTTTATGAGTGTGGGATTTTTAAAATCGAAATTATGGTTGAGTTTATTTCTAAAATAAAATAAAATAAAATAAAAACTAAAATATTGTGTTGATATTTTGAAATGATTTGTGAGCGTCTTTTTGGTTGCCAACACTGTTTGTTTATAGATACGTAATTTAGAATAAAGCTCATTTCGTCTTTTTGCCTTGATAAAGTCCATCACTGGACGAAACGCGTAGGCGATTTAAAATACAGTTTTCCTCTTGTCTTTATTTTATTTAACCATTCTGTCCTTAATCTCAGATTATAACTGAGTATATTTTTACACACACACACAAGCACACACACACAAGCACACACACAGATATATATATATATAAAAGTAAAAAGTACCTAGTGAGCCAAACGGACCTACCTAGGTTTCACACAAACGGATCGTCAGGAAAAGCTGATCGCCCTGAAGATCCGTTTAAGTGAAACCTAGGTAGGTCCGTCTGGCTCACTAGTTATTTTTTACTTATTTCGCTCTACCTAAGTATTGAACCCTTTTTGTTAGGTGATTACTCGTATTGAGGTTTTTTCTTTGGGCTACGTGCTGACTCAGTTCGAACCCTTTTGAGTCATGTTCATGAACTGAGCTCTTTCTTTTTTTAAAACCGTTTTTTCCCTTTTTCGTAGATTCGTGGAAAGTTTTTCGACTCGAGTATAGTTATAATCTCATATATTTTTTTTTATATAAGCGTTTCACCCCGAGCAAGTCATGTCACTGCCACTACTGCGCAGGGGGCTACATAGAGTGGAGAAAGGATGATTAAATATAGGAAACGTCAGAGGGTGGGTGATAGGCGGGTAAGGATACCGAGTATAATCCAGTACCTCGTGTAAATTCATGCTTAGGAGGCACCAGAGATCTAAACTCATCGGATCAGAAGCCATGAAAGTACTTGTAGAAGAGGCACATGGAAGCCACATCACGCCGGTGAAAGAGTGGTTGCAGCCGGTCTGCCAAGTCAGTATCAACCACGTTACAGATCCCTCTTTGTATTTTGTCAAGAAGCCCAAGGAGAGCAGCAGGGGCACCCGACCAGATATGGCAGCAATATTCTATACACGGGCGGATGGTAGATTTGTGTATGTGCAGAATAGATTCAGGTGGGAAAAACTTCCGGGCCCTGCACAGAGAGCCGACTTTCATAGCAGCAGATTTGGCAATGGATTCGATATAGTCATTCCATTTGAGGTCCGCCGAAAGGGTAAGGCCAAGGAGGCGTAGTATTGTACTCTCTGGGAGGCCAGCCTGTCCCATGCTAATGGGAGGTAGATGCGATTGTCTGTGGTGGTTAGTTGATAACAGCTTCGTTTTAGAGGCATTGAAATTTACCAGCCATTTCCTACCCCAGGCCACTACGGATTGGATGTCCCTTTCAAGTACGGCAGCGAGGTTCACCTTGTCCACACCTGGTTTTTGATCGATGCGAGAATAGATTGTTGTATCATCGGCATGCATGCCAACTTGGGATCTAATGGTGTCGGGGAGATCATTAATGTAGATCAGAAAGAGCGTGGGACCTAGGATAGAACCTTGAGGGACGTCCGCGTTCGTATGGTAGTTTTGGGAGGCATGCCCATTTAATACCACCTTCAATGTGCGGTTAGAGAGGAAAGACTGGATGAGGTCAAACAGATGACCAGTTATCCCGTAGCTCCGCAGTTTGCACAAGAGGCCAGCATGCCAGACCCTGTCGAACACTTTGGAGATATCCAGGGCAACGGCTCGGGCTTCACCATTCTTGTCAAGTGCCCGGTATATGTACTCGGTAATGGTCGTTAGCATATCAGCAGTAGACCTGGTGAAGCGAAACCCGTGCTGTTTGTCAGAGAGAAGACTGTTGGCCGTGCGATGCTGAATCACCTCGGCGTTTATAATGGCTTCGAAAACTTTGCCAAAGATCGGAAGGAGACTAATAGGACGGTAATTGGCGGGATGTGAAGGTTCGCCAGAATTCTTAAATATAGGAACTACGCAGGAGGACTTCCAACAGGCAGGAAGCAGATAGGCAGAGGTTATAGAGTTTAGAGAGGACAGAGGAGAGTTCTGGGGCACATTTCTTCAGTACTATGACTGGGATTCCGTCACCGCCGCTCGCTTTGTGTGGGTCAAGTTGTGCAATTATCTTGGCGACCAGCGAGGGTGTAATGTGGACGTTATTTAGTTGAGCCTTAGTTCTGGGTGGGAAGTCTGGTGTAGGTATTCCTAACGAGTCCAGTGTCGAATTGGTTGAGAATCTACGGGTAAAGCATTCAGCCTTGTCCGCTGGGTAGGTGAGAACTTCAAACTCATTAATTAGTGGGGGTATTGAAGTCTTGTTCCTGCTGAGCACGATTTTGCAGAGACGTCAGTAATCTTTGGAACCAAACTTAGAGGATGCTATGCGTTGACTAATTCTGGTAGCAAACGCCCTCTTAGCTTCGTTCTGTACTTTTTTACACTTGTTCCGTGCTGAGGCGAAAAGGCGCCTGTTTTGGTTCGACGAGCAGCTTCGATAGATCCGGAAGAAATGGTTCCGTTGGGCAATGGCGGCCGAGCAAGCGGGTGAGAACCAGGGGAACGAATTCAGTTTTAGTTGGAATTTCCTGACTGGGATAAAAGCATCGATGCCAGCCTTAACCCAAGAGGAGACCTCGGAGGCACAGTCTTCGACAGGAAGATCGTTGTTCCAGGGGACGTCGCAGAGGAAGTCTCTGAACGAGTCCCAGTCTGCTCTTTGGTAGCAGTATGATATTCTGCTGGTCTGGTTTTCTTGGGTATAGTTAGTGCGGATTGAGATGTTGACGGAGACTACGGCGTGGTCAGAGTTTCCGAGGGGGCAGAGTTGCCTGGTAGTGCAGGAGTCTGGGATGAAGGTAAAGCAAAGGTCGAGTAAAGAGAAACGCGTGGGTAAGTCCACCACTTGCGTTAGAGCTTGGGTTATTGAAATATATATATATTTTAACGAAACTTGGTTCTAAGCAACCGACAATTTGTAATGAATTATTTTGAACATTATTTTTACCGATACTCGTATTTAAGTAGATATTCTGTTTTTAATTAAACAGTATTTCATATTTTATATCTACCGGCCTGATTATTTTACGATAAATGTTTATTACGAAAATGTGTGCTATCCAGCAGGATTCGAACCTGCGACCCCCTATTTACATAGGGTAATCTACCATTTGATCTGGTACTGTTTTAACCACTCGACCATGAATAGCTTCTTGATCAGACGAGGTTTTTATCATGATTATATAACACAATTTTCGATCTACCGTAAACAAACCATATCTGCTCTGAAATGTATCGTAATGTCAACAAATGTAAACATGTTACGGAAATTAACTTAATTTTAACGAAACTTGGTTATAAGCAACCGGCAATTTGTAATGAATTATTTTGAACATTATTTTTACCGATACTCGTATTTAAGTAGATATTCTGTTTTTAATATAAACAGTATTTTATATTTATATCTACCGGCCTGATTATTTTACGATAAATGTTTATTACGAAAATGTGTGTTATCCAGCAGGATTCGAAGGTAGATCAAAAATTGTGTTATATAAACATGTTAAAAACCTCGTCTAATCAAGAGGCTATTCATGGTCGAGTGGTTAAGACAGTACCAGATCAAATGGTAGCTTCCCCTATGTAAATAGGCGTCGCAGGTTCGAATCCTGCTGGATAGCACACATTTTCGTAATAAACATTTATCGTAAAATAATCAGGCCGGTAGATATAAAATATAAAATACTGTTTAATTAAAAACAGAATATCTACTTAAATACGAGTATCGGTAAAAATAATGTTCAAAATAATTCATTTTATATATATATATATATATGTGTGTGTGTGTGTGTGTGTGTGTGTGTGTCTGTGTGTGTGTATGTGTATGTGTATGTATGTAAATAAATACTAAAAATAACAGAAGCATTATTAGAAAAAAAGGTAAAATCCAGTACCAGCTATGAAGAAGACCGCAATATTTCGACAATGTTTGAAAAGGAAATTACATCACTGTAGAAACATACAATTAAAAACAATCAACACATTCAGTTAAAAATAATAAATATACCGCCTTGGTAATGACTTATAGAATAGCCGAAAGCGATCGGCTATAGAGAAAATTTGGACAATTTTTACCACTTTTTGTTTAGAAAACTAAACACTTACATGCTTTAATTTCCCTACTCTTCTTCTATACGCCTATGACTTAAGGGTTAGCGACCTTGACTGACACCAAATCGGTCGAGTTTCGATCTCGACCAGAAGCAAGTGGATGTCTAACGACAGTGATGTGCTGGGATACAGCAAAACAGGCGTGTATGTGGATGACAAGTTTTATATATATATATATATATATATATATTGGTTATATTGATTGTGTCTCTGATTGTTTTCTGTTTTGCCAACGTATACCTTTGTTGAAAAAGTGCTCGCTGAAAGGTACCTAAGGGATAACAGAAAGTCTATTTTGTTTAAATCGCCATTTTGTTTCTGTGGTTATACATCTCTTTATATATATATATTCTTTCTTTGTAAACGAGTTATTACGCGACCTAGGTTTCTACCATGTGGTCTCTTGAGGCGATTTGCAAAAGTGATTTTACCGTGTTTTTGTTTTTCTAAGAACGCTTACGTAATTTTTTTTAACGATCACGACGTAACGGTGAATTTTTGAATCACCAATTTTTGAAATTACAAGAAATTATAACGTTTTCTACCATGTTTCTATGAACCTAAAAGCTATTTTATGGTATGGTTGCACTTAGTCATAATTTATGTTCTTTTATTCAATAATTCATTTTTGTTTGGGAATAGCATAATGACTAAATTTTCTTACTGGCACAATCTACAGATTTTTTCCACCGTTGTAAGGTTTGGCGCTGTTTTTCCTATACTCAACGTTATGTCTGGGTCTTTTCCATATTATAATTTCAATTTGCACATGTGGCTAGCCAATTTTGTACAATTTTTTAAGTTTTCTATTTTAAATGCAAACCTGTGATTGAACGACCTGGTCTTAAAGGTGTCTAAAAAATTATATTGCGTAAAAGCATGAAACAGACAAACGTTTCTGGGTGGTGACTACAATGTCCTCCTTTATATTTACATACGATACATCCCTGATATTGAGCTCTTTAACCCATATAGATATAACATGCATTAAAACTATGTTTTATCATATATATATATATATATATATA
>JBBBDQ010000703.1:2765000-2830000 GCA_037127315.1 Ascarosepion bandense | reverse complement strand
GCGCTTACGTAACGGGAAATTTTTAAACGTGCAATTTTTTAAAATTACAAAAAATTAAAACGTTTTCATCCATGGTTGCATCAACCTAATCATAATTTTTGGTATGGTTACACTTAGTCATAATTTCTGTTCTTTCAGTCAATAATTCCTTTTTAATAATCGTTAATCATGGTAGAAACTTGGGTCGAGTAATAACTCGTTTACAAATGAAGAATATTGAAAAGTTCTACAATATAATTGTATTGAACACTTTTTGTTACAAATGTGGACTGGTCTAATTTTATTCAGACCCAATATATATATATATATATATATATATATATATATATATATGAAGTGAAGGAGCATCTTTTATTCACGGGGATCCTTGGGATTATACAAACCTTTTATAATTAGTGAATATTTTAAATTAGTCATCACATAATCAATTAGAACTCATTCTTGGCGTTATCGTCAGTTAAGTTTCATACGTGATACACGCTTGAGTCATCATGTCTTGAAAGTAACATCACCGACTAGGCAGAAAAATTTCCCGTCGTAGGTTGTCATTATTTTTTGCCAACCAAGTCTATATCACCCAATGTGTCCTGTTATTTAACCCATAGCTTGAGGAAAGAGACGGGTTAAGACCTTCACGAAAGATACTTGTGCGTAAGTGAATCCAAGGAATTTAACTGGAATCCGATACCCACCGCACCTTAACGCACCTGGTATATTCATTAAAATATTACTGAATAAGTATAAGACTAGCAAACTGGCATCGATTAAAGTCTATCAATGTCATGCTTCTCTCTTATGAGCTGTTGTATTGTGGAACACTTGCATGACTTTTAGTTTATCAAATGATGTTTATATTTATATCTTGGTCAACTTATGAACTTTTCAGCTGACCTTCGTATTGTGGCAAATCTTTTTGGAGTAAAAATAAAAATGAGTGAAATCTCATAGTTCAAGGTGCGTTCTCTAATCGAAACATTAAATCGACAGTTTTTTTCTAAATATTTCATTTCAAGGTTTCTCTATCATATCTATTTTATAGACATGAAGAAAAAATTTTTTCTATCTCTTCTATTGTATTCTACGTTAATTCTCTTTCTGGGAAAAAAAGGGGATGTAAGAGTCTTAGGTTAAGTATTTCCGTTATAAATAACACGTGTTTTGAAAAATTCTATACTTGTTTGGCTTTCAACGGGTAATAAAGTCAAGAGGCAAACATTATACAAAATGTTACATCATATTGATTTACCACTCCTGGAATATTATAATCAATGACCAATTATCCGATAAGATTTGACGTAGCAGAAGCAGGTGTGCCTGTCGCTATATAATATGAGAAAAAAGCATTCCTGATCAGTGATGAAAGAAAGTGTGAAAGAAACCTGCTCAGGTAAATGGTAAACTTATCTAGTTACAGACTCATACCAATGTCTATATGTATTGTGTGTGTGTGTGTGTGTGTGTGTGTGTGTGTGTGTGTGTGTGTGTGTGTGATTGATTGGGGCATTAAATAGAAAAAACGATTTAAATGTCTGGATAATAATTCTAGCGGAAAAATAAAATAAAAATTTTGAAAGTTACAAAGAAATATTACAAAATTTATATATATATATATATATATATATATATATATATATATATATATAGTGTTCCCTCGCCATTTCGCGGTTTACCATTTTACACAAAAAAACAAACAATAGAACAAATTAAAAACATACGTACTGAAAGTAGTTTTGCGGCTGGCGAACACAATGGGTCTCGACTTCCTGGCGTGGAGAGAGACATACGAGAGACCGTACACGACTCGTTGATGTTTAACTGCTTATGTATCGTATTAATTTTTACGTAGCATAAGACATTTTTGTAACTTATGTGTCTTTTTAACACTTCTCATATACACAAGGTTACGTAACTTATGTTTTAACACTTCTTCAATACATGCGTATAGTACTTTACGAGTGTGAGTATATATATATATATATATATATATATATATGAAAAGTGTATGTATATAATTATAAATATCAATATATATATGCAATTTCTTATATATATTATATTGTTTATATATTATATATGCGCTGTACTTATTTGAAAGCGCTCAATATCAGTGATAGAGCTGACATATATGAATTTTTTTTTTAATCATGTCACCCCGAGCAAGGCGGAAACGCCACTGATGTGCAGGTGGCTACATAAATGTAAAAAGATTAATTAGAAAAGAGTGAATAGTACAAACTAGTTAGAAAGGAACAATAGAAAGCTGAGAAAGCAGGTGCGATGACATATACATAGGGGGAGAGAAAGGGAAGGTTATACGGGGGTGGGGAGAGAGCTAGAGTTCAGTGGTTAGTAGATGAGTATTGACTTTGCATTTAAATTCCTGGAAGCTGTAGCCGTCAGGAAAGCAAGAATACGGGAGCGAGTTCCATCGGCGGGAAGTGCGAGAGAAGAAGCTGCAGAAGTAGAATTGTCGTCTGCATTTGGCTAACCTGACTGTGAATGGGTGGGACCCAGTTGCCAGTCTGGTTGCACGAGTAAACACCTGTTGAGGAGGCATCAGTGACTTAAGTTCGTCTGAGCAGAAGCCATGTAAGTATTTATAGGACAGACAAAGGGAGGCCACATTTCGACGATGGGGAAGTGGCTGCAGTCGAGCCGCCAGATCAGTACCTATCACATTACAGACTCTCCTTTGGAGCCTGTCAAGAACACTGAGAAGAACGGCAGGGGCACCTGACCATAAATGGCAGCAGTACTCCATGCACGGACAGATGGTTGACATCTATATATGCAGGATGGATTCAGGTGGAAAAAACATCCTGGATCGACATAGTGACCCAACCTTCTTAGCAGTAGATTTTGCTATGGATTCAATATAGTGGTTCCATTTGATGTCTGAGGACAGGGTAAGTCTGAGGAGGCGTAGTGTATTACTCTCCGGGAGAATGGCTTGGTCCATGCTTATGGGAGACAGGAGAGGTTGCCTATAATGGTTGACAGACAACAGCTTGGTCTTAGATGAATTGAAGTTGACAAGCCACTTCTTGCCCCAGTTCACCACAGAGTGTAGATCCCATTCAAGGTCAGCAGCGAGATTATGTCTGTCCGCCACAACAGGTTTCTTACTGGTGCGGGAGTATATTGTAGTGTCATCTGCGTAGATGCCTACTTGGGACTTTATCACATCTGAGAGGTCGTTGATGAAAATAAGGAAGAGCGTGGGGCCCAGGATAGAGCCCTGGGGGACACCAGCATTCGTGCTGTAGGACGAAGAGGCACGCCCATTCAGAACGACCTTCATTTTGCGGTTATTTAAGAAAGATTGGATTAGGTCAAGCAGGCAACTGGTAATACCATAACCACGTAGTTTGCATAGGAGACCAGAATGCCAAACCCTGTCGAAAGCCTTGGAGATGTCCAGAGCAACCGCGCGAGCCTTGTCAGACTCATCAAGGGCCTGTAGCATGTACTCCGTTACGGTTGTTAGCAGGTCGGCAGTGGACCTGTCAAAGCGGAATCCATATTGCCTGTCGGAGAACAGTTTGTGGGCGGTGAGATGATGAACTATTTCAGCATTGATTATAGCCTCGAATACTTTCCCGAATATCGGTAGAAGACTGATAGGGCGATAGTTGGATGGATCCGAGGGTTCACCACAATTCTTAAATACAGGAACGACTGAAGAGAACTTCCATCATGCAGGAAAGCAGGAAGCAGAAAGGCAGTAGTTAAATAGTTTAGAGAGAACAGGGGAAAGTTCAGGAGCACACCTCTTAAGGACTATCACCGGGATTCCATCGTCTCCACACGCCTTATGAGGGTCGAGTTTTGAAATTACTCTGGATACTACTGTCGGGGTAATATATACGTCGTGCAGTTTGGCCTCAGTTCTAATAGGGAAGTCGGGTGGGTGTACTCCGGACGAGTCGAATGTGGAGTTGGATGAGAATCTGTGGGCATTTGTCCGCAGAAGGAGATGACAACCTCAAATCCATGGATTAAAGGAGGCATTGAGGATTTCCTATTGTTGAGCACTCGTTTACAAATCCTCCAATAGTCCTTGGAGCCGAACTTGCGGTCAGCTATATGCTGTCGCATTCTCTCAGCAAACAACTGTTTGGCGTCATTTAGGGTTCTCTTGCACTCATTGCGAGCAGATTGTGATCAGTTGACTGTCTCTGGAATAGGCGGAAGTAATGGTTCCTGTGAGCAATGGCGGCTGAGCAGGCCGGAGAGAACCACGGAGAGGAATGAGGTTTTAAGCAATACTTCTTGGTGGGTATGAATGCATCAATGCCAGCTTTCACCCATGACGAGACCTCAGAGGCACAGTCATCAATTGATAGGTCGAACACTTTTCTCCAAGGGACGTCGCAGAGGAAATCGCGAAAGGCATCCCAGTCAGCTTTTTGGTAGAGGTAGGAGGTCCTATAGGTAGGGGGCTCCTGGGGGGAGTGAGATTGGAAAGAAATACTGTGAGAGATAACAGCATGGTCGGAGTTGCGAGACTTGACAGGCGTCAGGGGCAGAGGTAAAACGTATATCTTGTAGTGAGGAATGTCCGGAGGGAGTGCTTGGGAAGCGAGTGGGGAAGTCCACCACTTGCGTAAGGGATTGGGAAATAGCGAAGTTCATGGCGTGGACGCCCGCTAGATCAGTAACAGAGTCTTTAAGCCATTCATAGTGATGGGCGTTGAGATCTCCGAATACAAATATGTGAGCGAATGGTGTGGCAGGAAATAGCCTTATCAATGTTGTCAGCAATGCTATCTAGAAGGGAGCAGTCAGGAGAGAGGGGAGAGCGGTACAGAAAGAATAAGTAACTAACCGAACTAAGGAGAGACAGACGGAGACATACGTACTGGTGGCATCAGATTCAAGTGAAGTCACCCTAATTATGGGGAGGTGTTCGCTGACGTAGATCCCCAGCCCATGCATGTGGACAGTGGAATCCTTCCTTAAGAGGGGGAGATAGCCAGGGATAGAGAGGCCAGAGGAGGGAATAGAAGAGTTGAGGTTAGTTTCGCAGAGCACAAGGATGTCAGGGGACTTTTCATGCAGGAACGCTTCTACACTAGGAAAGTTAGTACGAATGCCCCGGGTATTAGTGAAGGAAAGGTTAATGGGTTTAGGTCGTTTGGATTTAACTGGTTTAGGGTCATTTTTCATTCTGTTTGTAGATTTCTGATTCTGTTTGTAGAAAGGGACCTAGGGTAGCGGATACAGGCGGTCATTATCCACGATCTGTGCTGGGAGGGAAACTGGCTAGGGCTGCAACAATGTGTGGCTTCGGGGTTGCCCACCGAAAGCGCTTTCAGGGACACCTATCCATGCGCGACATGGCACTACAAGAACCCCGATGTTATACAACTGTTGATCAGAGCAGCCGCTCTTGACGCTACGCAAGAGTTAGGGCTCCTAACTACCAGTCGGAGGCAGCAACCAGGAAACTGCCAACCCGGTACCCTCACAGTAATGTGTCGTTGCCACCAACGGGCCAGATCGCAGGAAACTCACGGAATCAACAATACCAAGGTCTGAAGAGAGAGAAGAGAAAGCCGGAAAACCACATCCTAAACAGGAAACAATAGGCAAGCCTCTACTCCAGTTCAATAGATGTGGGAGGAGTATGGACCGGGCCATAGTGTGACCTATCTACTCCTATTTAAAAAAAAGAAGAAAAAAAAAACACAAGACACAAACTTCCAAAAGTGGAGAGTTAACTAAGTTTTAACTTTAAGTCCAAATTAAGCATGAACGCCAAAAAGTGAGGAAGAAAAAAAAAAAACAAAAAACAAAAAAAAAACGAAAAAATACAGATTTAAGTGACAATTCGTACGTAACATACCTCAGAGTCTAACACAGGAAATTTGAATTAAGAAAGTTTCACTCTTCTTCAATTCTTGCTTTTCCCAAAAATCAATATCGAGTTAAACTGCTTGGTAAATTTGAATTCAAAGAACAGACCATAGCGGGGAGGTGTAACAAGTGGCTGCTGATACCTTGGCCAGGATAGCTTCGCATAACAGAATAAATAAATAAATAAAAATCTCAAACTTTTTTTTCCAAATGAAGCATGAACGCCAAAAAGTGAGGAAAAAAAAAACGAAAAATACAGATTTAACAAATAATTCGTAATATACAGTTTAACATAGGAAATTTGAATTAAGAAAGTTTCACTCTTCAATTCTTGCTTTTCCCCAAAATCAACATCAAGTTAAGCTGCTTGGTAAATTTGAATTCAAAGAACAGACCATAGCGGGGAGGGGTAACAAGTGGCTGCTGATACCTTGGTCAGGATAGCTTCGCATAACAGAATAAAAAAATAAATAAAAATCCCAATATATATAATTTTCATTTTCACAACTATTATCTAACATTGCTTGATGACGAGGTAAAAATCTCGAAACAGAAATTTTCGTGTCACAATATATTTTTAATTTAATTATACAGCTGATCAGTACTTTTAGACATCTGATTGCTTCTAGGCCAACTTAAAACCCGATCGAGTTGACATCAGTCGGCGATTCTACCTCTAAGCTATAGGCGCTCAGTGATGGAAGGCGGATTTTAGCGTGTTATATACACACTGTATACGGGAGTGTTCAAATTCATTACTGAATGAACGTTGGGTAAAAGCGTGAGTAGCTACTGCTTTTTAAGGTCTACCATTTTTCCATAGTGCTCAATCGGCGGGCGTGAGCGTAAATATATATATATATATATATATATATATATATATATATATATATATATCACTGCTATCGTTCAATAGTTTAATATCGTGGATATTAGAGACAATATTGAGGCAGCGTCAGGTCATTTCCTTCACTTTACTCCGAGTTAAGAAAGCTCTTGCTGCGTGTTTGCTCTTTAACAGTGACTTATTTATTTTTTGCAATAATTATTATTAGTGAAATATATATATCTATATCTATCTATATATATATATATGCATGTATATGTATGTATGCACACACACACACACACACACACACACACACACACACACACACACACACACATATATATATATATATATATATATCCTCTCTATTATAATAAAGATAGTAGATAAATGTTCTTAACATGATTTCTAAAGTATTCAGGCCGGTGGATATATATAAATGTACAGTTTAATTATAGAAAAGCCGAGTATCTATCAAATACGAATATCCATTAAAAATAATGTTCAAACAAATAAAGTTAAATAAATATGTCGGTCAATACCATTTCGTAACATTCCGTAAAAATTTCGTTAAAATACTTTATGTACACTGGCAAATAGAAAACTATACATGCATCTACACGTATTTGATAGAAAATACCGCATTGCATTTCCGAAAATATATTCACCAGCATGTAATAAAACACACACAATTACTCATTCTTACATATTATAGTTTACCATTTTCGGCGTAATTTTGGAAAGATTATCTAGCAACAGAATTCGAATAACGTTTGTAGTGTAAACCAGCACTTAAAACTGCTTAAATAATAGAGGAAACAAGAATATTTCTTGAATATTTTCACATTTGTACATATTAAGTAGAAAGCGCAGAAAGGAACACCTTATATCACGCTACCATACGCAACTGCACCCTTCTAGTACACGCTCAGAGTTTAATAAACCGCTCCCAAAACGTAATAATCAGGTGTACGTCAGTGTACTGAAAATGTAAACGGAAATTCAAAATACGAAATCACAAATTTTCATAATGGAAAATGAAAATGTTGCTAAAATAAATGAGTCACGGATAACCGCCATAAAGTCAAACAAAGTAAGTCGACCTTTTTTTCTTCGAAGACTTATTTTGTTTACGCGTCATTCCAAATCATTCAAATGCATTTCTGTCATTTTCTCTGCCTCTTTCTGTTTCCTGTTAAGCTAGCCATTTGCCATCTTCATCGATCCATACACTTAGTCTAATTTGGACTGACAGAAAGTGACTTGTCGGTCCTCAAAGAGCTCGTCTTTATAATTCTTCTTTCTCGACAAAATATTTTTTCTATGTTTCGTACATTTTTTTTAAAAATACATTTCACAAGTTTCTATTTAAAATGATAATGGAACTCTTTAGATGAAGATTGCTATTTTTACATTTCAGCGTGTGCGCGAATCATAAATTGTTTTAAAATGATTGACCTTCGGATTATAGATTTCCAAGTTTCGCTGAAAGTTGTGTTTTTAAAATGTCTCACAAACTATTACATTTTGACTAATCCATTTATCTTTTTGTAATGGTCTGGATTTATTCTCAATGACCTCTTGGTTCCCGGGATGTCCATAAAGTGTCAAATGAAATCTTTTGAATATCTAAAGCTGTGATGATGAGATTGTTCTTCTTTCTTAACCCTTTCACTGCTTCATTATTGTAGCATTGTTGCCTGGCTGTACTGGCCAGTTTGGTGTTGGCTGATTTTGTTTAGTGGTATATCAAGTAGTATTATTTAATCTTTTGTTGCATATTGGTTATAATTGTAACCTTTCTCTAACCTTTGTTGCATATTGGTTACAATTGTAATCAATAAATTGGTTACAATTGTAATCAATATGCAACAAAGGGTTGATGCCGAAATTAAAATATATTGAACACATTTAGCTGAATGTATTTAACTCAGTTGTATGTCTTCAACGAAAGAGAAATGTATTTTTGGTCATTTTGCTATAAAATTAATAGTAATCTTATTCTAATATGTACGAGTTGGCTGGTGCCAAATATTATATATCGATATACCGTCTAAAATGATGGCAACACATATATTGATGTACCTACTATTGAGTATATTTCATTAAGACATAAGAAAAAAGTAATCCAATTTCATGAGGAGGGAATTATATATATATATATATATATACAGATTTCGTTTAAAATGGCAGACAAGGTGCGATGGTTAAGTTTTATTTGATCTTATGATTGTTCTACTTTTAAGGACATAAATTATATAAAAAATTTCCACATCTTTTTGTTTGTCCTAGCGCTTTCGGCTATACTTTTAGCCATTTTCAATGATGAATGTTATTTTATTCGTAACATAATAAAAATAGTGTAGGCTTTATTAATAAAAACAAAAGACCCAACACATGCTTACCATGTTCGGTGCATAACACATACCACTACTCTACGTTATACTTCACACCACTTACATTTTGTTAGACCTAAAATAACATTCATGATCGAAAATGATTAAAAGTATAACTGATAGTCTTCTCATCTTTTCTGTCAATTTTAATGAAACCTGCATAAAAGAGAGACTGCTGCCCAAATATACAATATTTCTAAACATATATATATATATATATATATATATATATATATATATATAGGTGTCCAGTCCGTAAACGGTGAGGATAATCCAACAAGTTTACCTTAATATAAAATATTAATTGGTAAATCCATATAGAGAGCTCTATGGGTGTTAACCAGAGCGATATGAAGTTTATAAAGGAAAACTCAACACGTCATTTCAATTGGTTACAAACTGTAGCTCATTTCAATAAGTTTAATTAGCTCATTTCATCAGACCTTACAATATACCTTCCATCTGGTACAAAATTTTTGCCGAAATGAGTCTTTTCTTGAAATGAAGAGAGGGATAACAACAAACTTATTATTATTATTTTTATTGAATTTATTTTATTTAATTGAAATGACGTGCTGAATTTTCCTTTATAAACTATATATATATATATATATATATATATATATATATATATATATATGTGTGTGTGTGTGTGTGTGTGTGTGTGTGTGTGTGTGTGTGTGTGTGTTCTTCTTCATGTGCCATGTCCTTTCAGGACGTAGGCGATCAATGATTTTCACTTGGCCCTGTTTCTTGTCGCTTTGAATATTTTCATCTTGGTATCTCTCCGAAACCCCGCTTTCCCATCCATTTGCTCAAGCCTATCAAGTATGTCTCGCGCTGCTTTCCCCTTGTCTCTCTTTTCCTTTATCTGTCCACCAACATCTCATTATTGCTCATGTGCGCTGTCCAGCGTATCCTCAACATCATTCAGTAGAATCACATTCTTGTTACAAGCCTCTCTTTCATTCTTTAAGAGATCGTCCAACATTCAATGCCATAAAGAAGGACAGAAATCACAGAGCAGTCCAGCACTTTTTCTTTGTTCCCAATGAGATTTTCCTGTCTCTCAGTACTCTGGTTAGCTATTGAAATACCAATTCGTCTTCGGATCTCAATGTAGCACTTTCCATCTTCTGTCTGAACAATTCCCAGGTATTTAAATTTCTTTACTTGTTTTTCTTAGTTTCTCCAACCTGTAGTTGTCATTTTGGGGTCTTCTGTTTACTGATGACCATATATACAGTTTAACTTGAAGGTCATTTTCAGTCATTTCTTCTCATTTCCTCTTGCTACCTTCTGCAGGAGATTCTACATTTTCCTTTTTGTGTCCGGCCGGAAATTACATTTTTGATTAACTGCATTATGCCGTACGTTGTTTTTAAATTTTTGGTATTATGCCTCTTTATGTGATTTTCTAAATGTAAAAACGTAACCGCAGAGATATAAAAAATATTCGCTTGAAGGAGCATAAGTAAACGATAAAATATACTTAGGATGTACTGAAGGTAGTTTTAAAATATGATAGAATAATCACGAGTTCACATTCAAACTAGAAATACTTAAAAATAGCACCAAACTAGTCAACTATGCATCGAAATTAAAAAATAAATCATTAAAAGAAAAAAACAATGGCGGCAACCTCAACGTAACGTAGAAAATATTAAAATAAGTCAAACTCAGCAACGGTGGTAATATCTGTAGATTGTGCCAAGAAGAAAAGTTGGCTATAGTATTATTTTCAGAACGACAAAAGTTACGAAATGAAAGGTCCAAAATAATGCCTGGATGTGAACACATTATAAAATATATACTCAGTTCGTACAAACCTGGATGACAGGATTCTCAGTAATAAACTATTTTTTTTAATTTGAACTTCCGGTTATGAACTTATAAAAGTGTTAACTATTAAGCCATCAGTCAAAACCAATCATCTGACGAAACCAAAAAAGTTTGAAACCATGGTAGCGTAACCATCTGTTCTTCCCTAAGTATATATAATCCTTTAACAAGAATAGATATATCGTACCGGAAGAGAGCGGCCTAGACAGTGGCTCAATTGACTGACACTGTCCGGTTAAGATTAAAAGAAGAAAACCTGTATTTCTCAAAACATATAACCTATATTTTCAAATTTTAAAAGTTGAAATCAGTCCTGTTAATTTAAATACACACACAAATTTTTCTGTCCTTCCCCATCCTTATCAACTCTTTAAATAATAAGCGGATTGTTTTATGCATTCAAATGTAAATCATTTTTCACAAGTCAACATTGCCTGATGAGAAGGTAAAATCGCGTAACAAATTTCCATATCACTATGTAAATTAAATAAATACAAATTATATATCCATATTAGTCATCCACATACAAGCCTGTTTTGCTGTATCACAGATCATCAATGTGGCTAGACACATCAACTTACTTCTGGCCGGGATCGAAACTCGACCGATTTATTGTCAGTCGGACTCGGTACCCGCTAAACCATAGGCACATGGAACCAGAGAAAGGAAATTTTAACGTCTTGTATATAAGCAGTGTATACACACACGCGTTACCAAAAGTACTCTATTCATTTCTGAAGAGTACTGCTTCTATCGCAGAAGTGGATACTGTTTTATAAAATTTTCTTCTCTAGAGAGCTCAATCGTAAAAAATATCTTTAAAATATTCTCACAAACAATTTTTTGTAATATCACTATAGAATAAGCGCTTCAAATCACGAATATTTAAATATATTCCTTTTTTTTTATTAAAGTAAGATCCCGTTTGCTGTGTAAATTCATTAGAAATTGACCCCCTACAAAACCAAAAGAAAATATTCTCATACCTTAAAATTCAACATTAAAGAAATAGATTTTCGAAATCTGGAATTCGTTTCTCATATATTCAATTAAACATTCCAGATAACGAATTTAAAAAAAAAAAGAAAATTATTCGTCTTGTGAACATATTTCTTTTGGCTTCTGTAGAGACATGAATTCGCATATCAACCTGGTCTCCCAATTAACGTTTATTAAATCTAAATATTTTAATTATCCGAAATACTTAACTTATAGTAATATAAAAAGAAAATTGGTAGAATTTTCTGGTAGCATTGCTTTTAGCACACTTGTACCCAATCATCTAGCTATTCGTCTCGAGCTGGGAAAGATTTTTCATCGAACGACTTTTCTTTGTGAAAAACTTATATCGACATTACCGCTGCGAAAATGTTTATTACTTCCTGCAGCCTTATCAGTACTTTGGTCACTAAGTCAACATCCTCTATAACTAGAAGACGATTTCAATAAGAGATTTAAAAGAAAAGAGAAAAAAATGTATTTTGCAGATGGCAAACTATTTTCCTTAACGCTGAGACAATATTGTTAACACTTTTCCTTTCGCTGGTTTGTGTAAATAAACATTTTCGAAAAGAAAATAATGTGGCACTCTGAAGAGACGCGTAATGCTATAAAATTTCAGAATATTTGTGTTACTATAAACCAGTGTTGAAAAAAACATGTTATCGTTATTTTTTCTCATTTAACCTGTTTAATGTGGATAACAGCAAATTAACTTAATGAGGTTCTATACCTTAACCGCTAATGTCAAAAGTGATGCGTCAAAATGGTCCATTCGTATATCTTTGGTTCATTAAAATCTTCATATTTCCTTATTGCATCTAATAATTTTTTTATATTCAAGTTATATAATTAAAATAGGAATTTAAGGTAGGCATTAATAGTTTAAAATAATACAGGGTGTTTATAAAGACCCAGTATCATTACAAATATTTATTGCTCAGAATCCATATCACATAGCGTATTGAAGTTTGTTTGTAAAATGTACACATCTTCAAGTCTTCTTTACATTTAGTCTAATGATATTAGGACACTTCTGGATGCACATTTGCTGAGAAGATGAATTGGCTGTGACGAAACAATCGCATGGCCACCTCGTTCTCCTGATCTTATTGTCTGGATTTTTTTTTCTTTGCAGGTACGTCAAAGATTGTGTCTACCAGACTCATGTTCATGATCTTGCCACACTTGGTAGAGGCATTTTTGAAGCTGTCCAAACGGTTGACGTTGATATGCTGCAGCATGTATTGAGAGATATGGAATATCGTCTTGACATTGTGAGGGCAACTAGAGGTGCACACGTAGAATGTAACCAATGAAAGCTGTGAATGGAAACTTGAGAAGATGTACATTTTACAAAAATAAAAAAAAACAACTACAATACTGTATGTCATATGATTTCTGAGGAATAAATACTAGTAATGGTACTAGGACATTATGTATGACTTTGAGTTTTGTTTAACGGTATATCAACCTCGGTGGGTTATTTAAAGCCAAAAAGATGGGGTTTTAAGATATGTTTTTAATGTTCGGTTATAGCGAGAAGGTTGATTTAGTCAGATTTCAATGATATGTTTTTGTTTTTATTTTTTTTATTACAGAAAACCGAAAATCTCTTCTAGTTTTGTATTCAAAATGTTTTGCTTAGAATGTGTTTTCCTTTAAAAATGTGTTATGGTAATAATTTTTTCTTCAAAAGTATAATGTTGGTAATATTTTTCCTTCAAAAATTTATATTTTTCTATATAAGTCTATTTTGATGTATATATTTTTATAAAAGTCTATTTTTATAGTTTCACAGTGGTTTGACCCCAATTTGGGGGTTAACTATTTGCCCATAGCTGGGAACCTAACACATGCTACCACTCCAGGTCAGAACAGTAAGAGATGGTTCCGTGCTCCTCACAACCAATCAGAGACCTTGCTGCAGGATGCAGTTTACCGTCATGCCCAGAACCTAGGACATTATGTACACCCTGTATAACTTTTTATAAAATACATTCAATGGCTTAGAATGCAGGGCTTATGTTGAATAGCATTGTGTGCATTCACAATAAAATTGACAAAACTGTCACGTATACACACAAAGTTATTATATTCTCACATATTTTTGATGTTTATAGCGGTGCTTGGAAGGAGTGTGTAGTGTGCCTGTCTAGCCACACTATAGAGGTTACGTAAGAATAACATTCTCCTGGTCCGACAAGCACCATATTCCGCAGATCTCTCCCTATCGACGTTTTTCTTTGCAAAAATAAGATCCTACTTGAATTCTTTCATCAATGGAAACCACGTTATATAAATTATGTGGCCCCAACTTTAAAGGAGATTAAATAACAAAGTGATGTAATGTAATTTTATCTTTGTAGCACGAGTCCCGATACTTTTTGATCAGACTTAGTATATTTCAATGTCTAATATTACACGCTTTGTTGATATAAGACCCACAGAGAAAACCAAAGTAAATTTTAGAAAGGTAACATAGTAAACAAAAGCAAGAAGAAAGAAAACAGGACGCATAATTGTTAGCAATAGAGATATTTCTAAGTGTGATTTACGTACTGCGGTTTTCAAAAAAAGCAGACATAGAAATATAACTAACAGGGCAGTGTAGAAAGAGACGGTAAATATGTGTCCCAGAAATTCGAATAAGAAAAAAACATCTATACGAGAAACTAGGCAAACTATACAGAGATAGAAAAAATTCGTTAGAAACAAAAAATGCGTACTTCGATACTGTCATCTAATCTATCTATACTTATTTATAAATGGAACTTTGTCTGTGTGTGTGGTGTCTGTGTGTGTGTGTGTCCGTTACCTATAGACTCCGAAACGGCTGAACCGATTTTCTTGAAAATTCACACAGTTGTACTATAAGCGTCTGCGAGTGTTCTTAGCTAGGTTTTGTGTCGAGGTTCCGCCGATAAAATATCGAAAATCGATAATTGAAAAAATCGGTTTATAGAAGGAGTGGTCCGATTTTGAACAAATTTGATACACTCATAAACAAAGACATAAGAAACGATATTCAGAAGTTCCAAACTTGCAGTTCTTATAAAAGTGCAAAAAATCGATAATATATATATATATGTATGAATCGATACCAGGAAATCAAAATTTGACTTACATCCATTCATTTTTCTTTCAGTCTACGGTTTCCCTTTAACTAAAAACATTTTAATCTTTTGTGCCAACGTCCAAAGAGACAGAGCTCCAGAAGCATGGATTAGTTTTAAAGCTTTCATTACACCCGAGCAACGCCAGGCTATACTGCTAGTCTTCTATATGCTAGTGAATGATTGACATTTTCTCACAGATGAGGAAGGAACTTGCTTCGATAAGGAACTGTTTCTGCCGACGATTACGGAGAATAGCATGGACAAAGAATGTAAGCAACGACTTTTAAGATAAAGAGGAACTTAAAGGATACTTAAAATAGTTTAAATACCTAGGACGTAGGAAAGATGGGGTGAAGAATTTATCACTCATGAGTGAGGAGGAATGAAAACCAGATGAACAGGGAGGAAACAAAGACTAAGCAACTTAATGAATGAAGAAATAAATTTTAAAAAAGACAAAGAGGGATAATAAAGGGTCAACTTTTAAGTTGTGGAAGGCCATAATCGCTTTCGCTATTAATACGATTGCACAGAAAAAGTGTGAAAGCGTTTCCAAACTTGTACATCGATTGACAGATTCGCTTTTCTAGAGCAGCACCCAGTGAAGTTAGATTACAGTAGCAGTGGAATACGAAGGAACTAAAAAACTGATGGGAGCATTTTAAAATTTAGGCTTTCAAAAGATTTAGTTAATTTTAAATTAAAATTTAGGCTTTCTTTTCATTTAGTCTACGCATAGGGGAACACTCTAACGGGAAGCTCTCCTCCCCTACTTTCAGTAAATAGTACTTTCCTTTGTTCAGAAACATTAGAACTTGGAGTTTCTTGTTAACAAAACGTCTACCTTTCCTGTGGCCAGATGTTTACTATATTTATCTTTATTTAATGGTTAAAAAGTTTTCATAAATTTTCGACATGTCACGGATTTGCTCTCTTTCTGTAACCTTTGGTTGAAAATATTCTTAGTGGTGTACATATATATATGTGGAAGTGTGTTGGGGTGGATTGTATATCGACTTGAAATGAGAAATCGGAAAGGCAAGTTCGATTTCCAAGTGAGTTCGTTGCATTTACTTTCGCACAAATACAATTGGGAAAGTAATTAATGCATCTACTATCCCAAAAGTTTTAGTATGAAATATTGGGAGGCAACTAGTATATGACAAACTACTACAGAAAAATGATCTGCCTAGTCTGTCATAGATCAAAAGCGATTACGACGAATGGCACTTAACTGAATGACTTAGATGTGCTTAACATTAAAACATTTATATTTATTTGACTTTTTATTACCTAAGTATTACATAATCTTGTTTATTGTTACTTTAACTATTATTTCTTATGTGTATAAACATTCATCTAAACTTATTTATAAATGGAAATTGTCAGTGTGTGTGCTCGTGTGTGTGTGTGTCCGTTACCTATAGACTCCGAAACGGCTGAACCGATTGTCTTGAATATTTACACAGTTGTATTATAAGCGTTTGCAAGTGTTCTTAGCTAGCTTTTGTGTCGAGGTATCCCCGATAAATATCGAAAATCGATAATCGAAAAAAATTGGTTTATAGAACAAGTGGTCCGTTTTAATCAAATTTAATACACTCATAGACAAAGACATAAGAAACGATATTAAGAAGATTCAAGGTTGCAGTTCTTACAATAGTGCAGAAAATCGATAATATATATATATATATATATATATATATATATATAAAAGGCAAGATGTTTGTGTGTGTGTCTGTTTATCTGCCTGTATGTTTGCATTACTTTTCAGCCCCTTTATTTTAGTTTTTGCTTCGGATTTGGCTCTAAGTAGGTTCTTAGTCTCAGCCATGATATCATTTACTCGGAGAACTTATACAGCCTTCAAAATTCAGTTTATGACGAAAAATACTTATTTGATATCGATACCAGGAAATCAAAATTTGATTTACATCCATTCATTTTTCCTTCAGTCTACGGTTTCGCTTTAACTGGAAACAACTATTGCTTTTTAGTCTTTCGTGCCAACGTCCAAAGAGTCTGAGCTCCAGGACCATGGATTAGTTTTAAAGCTTTCATTACACCCGAGAAACGCCGGGCTATACTGCTAGTAACAACTACAAAAGTTCAGTACGAATTATTGTTGAATATATTTGTTATTACTTTTCGGAAGTCAGTAAAATTGATTGACTTGCTGTTTATGGTTTATCATCTATATGCTTCTTATCATTTAGATAATAATGGTTTTTTATACAAGTTTTACTAATTAACCTATAACTAGGGAGAGAATTAGGTTAATACTTTTCCCAAGAGTATTTGTGCTTAAGTGAACTTAACGAGCAGAATGAGTTTTACGATGAACAATTGCAAGCCATTATCCATTACACCACCCCTTATCAAAACACAGAACCTGACCATGTTCAACGTTGCTTAGTTTCGCTGATCTTACGGAACCGATGCTTCAACGAAATGTGATCGTAGGCCAAAAGTCAGTAAATGCAGTTTAATTAAAATAAAAACCAATAGCTGGAGAGAGGTGCTGGTTTCACACGTCTTCCCATGGGTGTTTGCAAGTAAGTGAACCCAACTCGAATTGGTCCTTCAATTAACAATTACGAGCCATTTTGCATGATACCAAACGTACATCAAAACTTAGAGCACCTGGTGTTCTCAAGCGATCACTCATCTATATACTGATCAGACTCGACTCTGCTTAACTTGGATGATCATAGGAAAACCGCTGTTTAAACGTGATGTGGTTTAAGTCTTAAGGTAAATACAAAACTGCAGGTAAACACTGAACTACAGATGAATAAATGTCAAATAAGAGAACAAATACTATTTAAAACTGCCTGAAAGTTTGATAGAAATTTCACAGCTTCGAGAAATGGAACAAGAGACAATCTGGTGCAAAATTTGATCTAGGATTTCAATTTCTTTAAAACATTCACCTATAATAAAAAGTAATTAAATGCATTCTTTATTCTAAGAGTATTAGTTAACATGATGGAATGACGACTCTTTATTGAAATGGAGTCAGTTTGTTAGTGTTCAGTATAACTTATACAGAGACCTCACCAGTGTCATCCAGAAGACCTGGTGTGGGCGACAAAGCTAACCTTGCAGCCGAGCTTGGAAAAGACCTCCAATCCGTAGTGGACTGGGGTAAGAACTAGCTCGTAAATTTAATGATTCTTAAACGAAGCTACTATCAATTAATCATCATAGACAATCGCATCTACCTCCTATTAGTATAGACCAAGCTTGCTTCCCATAGAGTAAAACACTACGCCTTCTTGGTCTCACACTTTCAGCAGACCTCAAGTGGAATGACTATCGAATCCATCGCTAAATCCGCTGCTATGAAAGTCGGTTCTCTGTGCAGGGCCCGGAGTTTTTTTCCGTCTGAATCTATCCTGAACATTTATAAATCTACCATCCACCCGTGCATTGAATACTGTTGCCATATCTGATCGGGTGTCTCTGGTATTCTCCATGGGCTTCTAGACAAGGTACAGCGGAGGGTCTGTAATGTGATCGATACCGACTTAGCAGACCGCCTGCAGTCCCTCTCTCACCGGCGCGACGTGGCTTCCCTGTGTCTCTTCTATAAATACTTTCACGGCTTCTGCTCCGATGAACTTAGATCATTGATGCCCCCTAAGTTCGAATTTGCACGAGAAACTAGATTAGCAACTAGATCCCCCCTTTTACAGTGAAACCGATAAAATGCAACCGCAACTTCTACTCCAAAAGTTTCTTTTCTCGCACTTCCCGACTATGGAATTCCCTTCCACATGACTGCTTCCCCGAGGGCTACAATCTCCAGGAGTTTAAATGTAAGGTCAATAGACACCTCCTAACAAACTAACTTCCATTCTTTCAAACACTCTTCCCACCCACCCAACTATTTATCAGCCCTCTTCTGACATTTCCTATATCTAACCACTCTTTCTATTTACCTTCCCCTATGTAGCCCCAAGCGCAATAGTGGTAGTGGAATGCCTTGCTTGGGGTGAAATGATTAAAAATATAAATTAGAAAAGCTTGTTGGTGATCAAAACAATGGACGATATGTCTGCATGGATGCTGTTCAAACAAAAAAAATCAATGTTTAAGGTTCACTATTTGCCCACAGCTGAGACACTAAGAGTTGTTACCACGCGAGTTAGGGTAGACCTGGGTACAACAACAATTAGGGTTGTGTTCCACACTTCTCGAAACCTATAATATCCTGTTCAGAAGCCTTGCTGCCGGTGATAAGGAGAATGAATGTTTTGGGAATAATCTGCGAGCAATATGCGTGCACGGATGTTGCTCAAACATCAAAAACTAATTTTGAAATTTCATTATTTGCCTATAGCGTGGACCCTGCCAAATCTTGTCGTCAGGGTCAGTGTAGATCTGTTTACAACAGCAATTTAAAGGGCGTTTAACGCCCTTCAAAACTACCAATCTCCTGTTCGGAAACCTTGCTGCTGATGAGCAAGGGAATGGAGGTTTTGGAAAGAATGTGAGCAAGATGCCCGCATAGATGTTGCTTAAACATAAAAAACCAATATTTACATTATTCGGATTATTGTTCTCATCTTTGTTAACGTTTGTACGAATAATGTAAATACTGTCAATACTACCTCATCTAAGAAATATAGACAAATATCAAAAACAATGTTTGAAGATTCATTATTAGCCTAAAACTGAGACTCTGACAGATCTTACCATCGTGTTAAGGTGGATCTGGGTACAACAATATTTAAAAGATGGTTCCACGTTGCTCAAAACCTCCACTCAAATGTTTAGAGTCCCTGTTGACGTTGATCAGTAGAATGGAGGTTTCGGACCATATGTCTACAGGGACGCTGCTCAAACATAAAAAACAATGTTGTTCTATCAAAAATGGCATCAATAAAATCACCTGCAGAAAGCATCCCCTGCCATCATAACAAACTCTTTTCTGATGTTCAATTTGCGGAAAAGACTGTCTTTTCTCTGTTGTTCTAACCGGCTACATGAAAACCCGTCCAGTATAAGTGAAACCGAAAGCTTTCGTCCGAAAAGGCAGTCTTTAAAACAACGACAATGACTATTTTTTGCCAAATAGTAATATTTTTACCAATTAATCAAATAAGAATGGAAGAGAAGAAAAATGAAATGAAAAATATATATTGTTAAAAATTAAAAGTATTAATCGCTTTTCCTGTTTTGTTTGCGCATATTCTGACATTAATAGACTGTTCTGAATAAGACTAAAAGGTCTTATTCACAAATTTGCCAGTTAATGTTTCTTTACGATCAGAGTCATTTTCAACCTTCTCAGGTGTAGTAATTAAGTTTCAGTATATTTTACAGACACAATTCTACATCATCTAATCAACTTTTGTTCAAACAATAACTGAGTGATCTATTTACCTTTCAAGTGCAATAGCAGTATGCATTTCATTTAAAGTTGCTAAAAATATTCATTAAATAAAGATTAAACATTTTCCTGCTTTTGACATTAAACTAATTAACAACATATCGTCGTGTTCCTAATCTCTTCTGCTTTTTTAATTCAGCTACGTAATAATATCTTGAAACTTGTATTAACCCACTTCAAAAAAATCTGGACTAAATAATAATCCAGTAGGCAATTTTCAAAACAAATTGTAACAATATTTCTTAATCACTAATGCAGTAATATAATTCTTTCATTTGGATTAAAAAGGAACGAGGGAATTTTGACGTTCCTATGGGTGCTTTAGACTCTGCCCAGGTCGCAGATCTGGTAGGTTTATATATATTAAACCTTATAGGTAGATTTTGGGATCTAGAACTAGTCGGGTTATACAGAGATGACGGATTAGCAATTATTACCAATAGCACTCTTCCAATAGTGCTACAAAAACAAAAACAATTAACTAACGCCTTTAAATATCTACGTTTTAAATTAGATATTCAGACCAACCGTAAAATAGTTAATTTAACCTTCGACCCATCTAGTAACAGCTTTAGACCCTACTAAAAACCTAATCAAGCACCTTTATACATCAATATTAACTATGTATATTCTTTTAACCAAAAACTTTTTGACACACACACACACACAAAAAAAAAACATATAATGACGTTTTATATAAGAGTGGATTTCAAAAGCCGATTTTTTATGACGAATCCTTTTTTTATATACGGGTTTATATATGCCTATTGTATTGCTAACATATTGTTTTTGCTAGTGTTTGAATGTATATATATATATGTGTTTGTATCTGTGTATATATATCAGTGTGCGTGTACATATATGTGTATACATATATATATGTGCGGGTATGTGTGTACGCATTTACGTCTGTGTGCGAGTTGCATGTGTACATATATATGTTTTTTACATTACTAAAATTATACTATATTATAACTGTACCGTTGGCCGAAAAATCTAACTACATTATTGTATCAAGTTATATTGTGTTATTATTATTATTATTGTTGTTGTTGTTGTTGTTGTTGTATTGCTAACCGAATAATTATTATAATTTTGATTATATAGTGGTGTGGAGGTAATTGTGATCAAAACGGATTGATAAGCTAGTATGTCTTAATTGTTTAATTTCCTTAGATTTTTAAAATTTCAATTTCTTATCTTTTCACTAGTAATATGTAAATTTATTTTTTAACTAAATAATTAAGTTTGAAATACTAGCTTTAAATAGAATAATTATGATTACTTTTAAATTAATTGTATTTTTAATTTTTTAATTTTTTAAAATTTTATATTGTATTATATTTGTTTTGTTGATTAGATAATTAATATAATTTTGATTAGTGGTGTGATGATTTTGTGATCACAACGGATTGATTAACTATTATCTTTTATATTTTTATTTTTTTTAGACTCCAATTTCTTATCCTTTCACCGTTAATATATAATATTTATTTTTATTTTTTATGTTTATTTTCATTTTCTTCTATCATCTTTTCTTTCTATTTTAAATTTATTCTTCTCTTCTTTTTTTTCTTCCCTTCTCGTTTACGCTTTAAGATACTTACCCTTCCTTTTTAACCCTATCTCTCTCTTTCTCTCGCACCTAACCCCTTCCTTTACGTTTCAAATCTACCAGTCAGCAGTCTAACTGACATGCTGAATGTATCTTTAGATTTTAGTTGACATCCGCTCTTACGAGTGCTCTTTGATTATATGTTGCGTATATATATGCTTATGTATGAATATGTGTGTGTATTCGCCGAACTGTTGTAATGATGTCTTTTTTCTTAAATTTTCTCTTTTAAGAGAGTGAATTTTATTTTATTCGTTATTTTAGGCCTTTGTGAATTTTATTCGTGGAAAATCTTTTGTACAATAAAGACGAAATCTGATGATGGTTCACCTGTAATAGGTATAACTACCGGTTCACCATGAGATAACCTGTCTGTCTTAATTTTTCTTATATTTGCTCTATATGTATTTATATACATATATATTTAGAGCTCTGTTAGAGAGTTATCCTACTACTGTATGTACAGGATACGCCTTTGGATTCTTCTATATCTACACCGCATATACATATTGTCCTACGTCGATTGCACGACTCTGAGTTTCATGCGTTATGCAATCAACACATAGATATTACAAAATCAATATGAGTTTTTAATATCTACCTGATGATTGCATAACGCAAAAAACTCAGAGTCGTATATATATATATATATATATATATATATATATGTGTGTGTGTGTGTGTGTGTGTGTGTGTGAGCGAGAGAGAGAGATTAACTAAATTGCAAACATTGTGTCTGCCTATTTTTAATTAAATCCGTTCATACACACGGATAATCTTTCGCGTATTATAATTGAAATATGTCAGAATTAACTCTAACGTTACAGATGTTATTATCATTTATTTCTTGATGTTCCCAAGTACTTTCAATTTCCTTCCAAGATCATCTTCAATGGGTGTGAGTTGTGGTAACAAAAGTAACCACAAAACTGTGTTGCTAAAAATTACTCTAAAATTTCTTGTTGTTGAAAATATAACGGTTGACAATTTGCTTAGCGTTCATTAGAACGCGAAAATTATCTAAAATGGAATTTTTATATGTTGTAATGTCATGATCATGCACGCGTTAAAGCATGAAAAAAATGTCCTTTTTACAAACATTTTAGAACATTACCAGAGTATTTATAGCTGGTTCTATTAATTGAAAGTTTCAGTGTTTTAATGAATATTGCTTTGTTACAACTAATTTCTGACATCTTTCAATTATAATACGCGAAAGATTATCCGTGAGGATGAAATGATTTTATTAAAAATAATATTTGCAATTTATTTAATCTGATATGTTTAAATTAAGATATGCTGCATAAATACACACACACACACACACACACACACACACACACACACACACACACACACACATATATATATATATATATATATATATAGTGATTCGAGGCAGCAGATACTTTTGTAAACATATATTGTTAAATATAACAGACAATGAATGTCTATTATATTTAATCATTAGCAGTATAGTCCGGCGTTGCTCGGGTGTAATGAAAGCTTTAACACTAATCCATGTTCCTGGAGACCAGATTCAGCCTAAAGAATATTTATGTGAAAATTGGTGAGAATCGGATAAAAATTGTGGATTTGTATAAAGGACATACAGACAGATAAACAGACACGCACACAAACATCTTGTCTTATATATATATATATATATATATATATATATATATATATTACCGATTTTCTGCACTATTGTAAGAACTGCAACCTTGAAACTTTTGAATATCGTTTCTTATGTCTTTGTCTATGAGTGTATCAAATTTGATTAAAATCGGACCACTCCGTCTATAACCCGATTTTTTCGATTATCGATTTTCGATATTTACCGGGGTTACCTCGTCACAAAACCTAGCTAAAAACACTCGCAGACGCTTATAGTACAACTGTGTAAATTTCCAAGAAAATCGGTTCAGCCGTTTGGGAGTCTATCGGTAACGGACACACACACAGACACACAGACACACAAAGTTACATTTATAAATAAGTTAGATAAGCCGTCCTAAACATCGTAT
Organism: Ascarosepion bandense; assembly: GCA_037127315.1. Classification (NCBI taxonomy): domain Eukaryota; kingdom Metazoa; phylum Mollusca; class Cephalopoda; order Sepiida; family Sepiidae; genus Ascarosepion; species Ascarosepion bandense. The sequence continues at coordinate 2,805,916 of JBBBDQ010000703.1, read as the reverse complement.
TTTGGCCTTAATTTCAGGTGAAAATGAAGACAAAAATTGTCGAACATTTGAATATTTTTTATTATTCTGCTTCTAAGAATATATATATATATATATCTATATATATATATATATATATATGTATATAAGGCAAAAACAATGTTTATAATTTTATGTGTATGTAAGTATAAATTGAATATGGGGTAGTATTAAAAAGCAACTTCTATCAAATTGGGTACCAATCGAAGAACTGTGATTTTCTAAGCGCAGCTTAGAAGGCCCAAAGTATAGAGCATCCAGTGAGGATCGAACTCACTACTCAATGTTAAGGATTTAAGCGAGACGAGATTTCTAACCCGTAGACCACATCAAGACTGAATTACTAATGTACAAATGTCAATAGTACAAAGAAATCATTTATGGAGAAGAATGTATTTCTTCTAAATTTTGGAAAGTCAATAAATGTAGTCGAACGAAATATAACAATGTTTCTATTCCTATTAATATATTAAAAATGAAAATCTACCAAAATAGGATCCAATTAAAAACCTACAATATTGAACTACTGATGTATAAATATTTACTTATATCATTTCTGTCTAAAGTGCATCTGAAGTTCATACTCAGTCAGCTTGGTGCGAAATTACAGCAATCATAGTACAGCATCTCTTTGGAATCGAGTCGATTGGTCTACCAGTTCATCTTGTTGCTTAACAATCTCTGTATAATGTGGCACATAAGAAAGTGGAATTAACAGGAATCAACTACTTTAAGTGACTAATACAACCGTGAGGTCTTAATAATCAGTGTCAGAATATTTTTGTCAATTTGCAATAAATACTATAAATCATTTAAATGTGCAAAGTTAATAAGCAAATATATCTTTATTAGATGGCGACTTCAAAGAATTTTCTCAAAATGGAATAAATAAACGTCTGTCATCTATTATTAAGCAGCTAAAATTATATTTTACTAGTCTTTCTTTTACTCTTTCACTCTTTCTTTCTTTCTTTCTTTCATTTTGCTTTCATTTTTTCTCTTTCATTCTTTCTTTTTTTTTTCGTTTATTCTGCAATTTTGCAAGAAAATTTCCTCGAAAATGAATAAATGTCCACCAACCCATATTAAGCAGCTAAAATTAAATGTTGTACTAGTCTTTCTTTCTTTCTTTCTTTCTTTCTTTCTTTCTTTCTTTTACATATTTTTCTGCACTTTTACAAGTTCTAAATTCTAATTCCCTTTTAGTACCTTCTGTCCTTCTTTTTGGCATCACAATTTTATTTTGGTTGAAATTTGTTTTCTCTTTTATTAATCAGTTTTTTTTATTTAAATTTTATATTGAAAAATAATATCTCTTTCCTTTTTCCTATCATCTCGCTTTTATTACCTTAGCATTAATCTTTTTTTTCTTTTATAACTAGCAGGTCGATTATCATTTTCTCATTTTTCCGTCATCTTTTTCCTGCATTTCATCCTGTCTATCTTTCTAACTTTACTTTTTGTAACTTTCCTTTTCTCCGTCTTTATCCTTTCTATTTGTCTTTTTCTATCTTATATTTTTTGTCTTCTAAGGTTTGTATATTTTTCTTTATCCTTAATGTGTAATTTAGTTTTTATTCTCCATGAAAATATCGAAAAGCAAACGCCTTGATACTCAGTTTATTTTCTACTTCGTGTTCTGCTTTTGCCTTTTTAAAAACAAGGAATTCATTTTGAAGGCTCGTTTAAAAATGTTCTTAACGACGAATGAAAATTACACACGTAATTGCGCTCATCAACAGATTCTAATCGGAATCTTATAAGAAGATAACAAGCATTATGAAATATAATATCTAGCTTCTAGCAATGAGACATAATTACAACGTACTTAGTCGAATTCACATTTAGGCAGAGATAATTATAATGAAAATAATGCATTTCAAAAGCTGGCAAAAAAATTTTAGAATAAAATAAGTAACAATGATGACACAAATTTCTCAAATTATGCAGACCTTTTCTTGCTGCTAAAATCGATCAAAGTATTGATTGATCTTAAGAATACGGATGTAACATCTAAATAAATTCTAAGAAATAACCTGATTGCTCTTAATTGGATATAAGTATTTATTTATATAACGTCTAAACTAAGTGACTACTCGAAGACTTTTAAAAGAATGTTCATACTTTCTAATCAAACCAATCCCCGAAAGTAATATACTGATCACTTAAAATACATTCAACTTTAAATAAAGCATCTTTCCCGGTGCCATTACAATTAACAAAATCTGTCTTTTTTGCCTTGAGCTCACTTGATTCAAATATGTGGCGTCACCTTTGACAAAGACATGTTAGAAATATTTCAAAAGATCTGCTAACAAGATTTGTTTCATAGAATTGTAATGGTTTTCTTTTTCTTCAAAACAATTAGATTATGTCAAAATGTGTTCAATTGACTCTATTTGACTCATTGATAAATGCTGGAATTGTTTGCCGTCGCTCAAAGTTAATTCGATTAATTGATAAATTTATTAATACTCATCATCGCATGCTATATAACAAATGCAATAATATGGTTTCCAAGCAGCATACCACTGGTAGCTTTGTTTACGATTTGTACAATGGTAGAGACAAAAATAGGACAGTTGTTTATTCATTTATAAAGATGAGGGATTCTATATTTTGAATCAATAACATAATGACTGAGAAATATATTTACAAACAAAGACATGAGTGCTGAAAAGGTATGCCGTTCTTTCATAAGGCAATCAATACTGGAAAACTACTCACAGAAAAAAAAAGACTTGAGGAAACAGAAATGTGTTTTACAGAAGGATGCTGAGAATTCTATTGAACAAAACATTCCATTGATGAGCTTTGTTCTTTACAGGTTACCAACTCTTTGTAATTTATTTAAAGACAAAAAATATTTTTTAAATTTGAAGAATTGTTTTTGCGATAATAATGCTTTTATGACACAAGTCTTACTAATTAACCCATAGCTGGATAAAAAGATGTGGATGCATATGAAGGTTATATGTGGTTAATTGAATTTCACGGACTAACGTGAATTGGAAATCGACTCTCCGAGCAGCAATTCCTGGCCATTATCCATTACACCACCTGCATATCTATGCTTACAGTACCTGATATTCACAAGCGGTCACCTGTCTAGCTACCCTGAAACATGTGATTAACGATGAAGTTTTAAGAAAAATGGAAACAAAATCGACATTTACACATAGGATCATAAAAAGACAATTGATATTTTTACAGTACATAATTAGGAAATATGTCTTAGAGAATAGGACATTCGTAGGAGATATTGAAGAAAAAGCGACAAAGAACAGCAGTGAGTTACATTAGGAGATCGAGCAATTCTCTGTTTTCGGACGGAGGGGAACCCTGATGAGGCTATGCCAGTAACGCTCGTAACGCCCCATATAAAAGTCGGCCTTGTGCTACGTCCTGCCTTTCTGGGGAGGCTCAGGTAAATGCATATCAACATACGTAACGAGCTTGGCAGAACAACGTTTAGAAAAGATAGCGAAATCATGGAACTTACTAAGAGTTACAAGACATTGGGATTTGTAGAGAATCGTTATGGCACTTATCCTGAAGGGACATGACACATAGGTCCTTCTATATGGTACTGGATACTGAAAGTTTTCCCTTATAGATGAAGAAAAGATTTAGGAATTAGAATTAGAATATAATACTTTTCGCTAAATGTAGAATATATAACTTGTCTCTAAAATTAAAATAAATGATTTGTCCCATAAATTAGAATACATGACTTGCCTCTCAAAATACAATATATGACTTGTCTGACAAAGTTTGGTATATGATTTGCCCTTCAAATCAGATTGTATGACTTGCCTCTCAAAATAGAATACATGGTTTTTCTAAAGATAATATGTATGATTATTTCTTAAATTGAAATATATGACTTGTCTCTCAACGTTAAATATATGATTTGTCTCTCAAACTTAAATATACGAATTACCTATTAAATTAGAATATATGACTTCGCTAAAGGTAGAATATATTACTTGTCTCCAAAATTAGAATAAACGATTTGCCTCTATGTAGAATATATAAGTTTTCTCTCAAATTAAAGTATATGACTAGTCGCTAAAGGCAAAATATATGACTTGTATCTCACTATGACGTCTTGCTAAAAGTAGAATAAATGATTTGTTTCTCAAATTCAAATATTTGACTTTCAAGTTAGACTATATTACTTGCCTCTTAAAGTAGAATACATAACACACATTTCAAAATATAATATATGAATTGTCTTAAATAAAACATGATGTATCTCAAAGTAGAATATATGATGTACCTCAAAATAAAATATATTTGTCTCAGAGAATATAATATGCGTCTCAAAGTAGAATATATATCTCACTCAAATAAAATATATGATTTGTATCCCAAAATAAAATATATGACCTACCACAAAGTAAAATATATGATTAGAATATATGACTTGCTTTTCAACGTCGATTAAAAATACTGCTTCATTTCATACTAGCAGTATAGCCCGGCGTTGTACAGGTGTAATGAAAGCTTTAAAACTAATCCATGATCCTGGAGCTCAGACTGTTTAGACGTTGGCACGAAAGACTAAAAAGCAATAGTTGTTTCCAGTTAAAGCGAAACCGTTGACTGAAAGAAAAATGAATGGATGTAAGTCAAATTTTGATTTCCTGGTATCGATATAAAATTTTCTGCACGATTGTAAAAACTGCAACCTTAAAACTTCTGAATATCGTTTCTTATGTCTTTGTCTATGAGTGTATCAAATTTGATTAAAATCGGACCACACCATCTATAACCTGGTTTTTTCGATTATCGATTTTCGATATTTATCGAGGGTACCTCGACACAAAACCTAGCTAAGAACACTCGCAGATGCTTATAGTACAACTGTGCAAATTTTCAAGAAAATCGGTTCAGCAATTTCGGAGTCTATAGGTTTCGGATACACACAGACAAATTTCCATTTATAAATAAGTTTAGATAGATTCTTTGCACGAAATACATTTTTGCTTTATAACCTCACTCGATTAAAAAAAATAAAACTATGATAGTGCAATATCTATAATGTATCTTTCTCTTGTCTAGCAGAATAGGATCGAAGATGTGCTCAAAAGATACATAACGGCTAGTAAAATGACATTAAACTAGTTTTTTTTATCTCATTGTAATTAAAAGACCACAATGATGCTGACATGGGCGTAATAGCTTTCTAAATCTACAATAGAAAATGATTGATATGGTCTACCTAATTACAACAAATGGATCAAATTAAGAATAGGCATCGTTTTTTCGATATTTCTTTTCTGTTTTTCTGTTTCCCATTTTGGCAGAAAGAGAGATCACATTACACAAGAGATTTTACTGATTAGCATTCTTTAACAGTTACACTTAGCCCTTTGACTCAGTAAGCTGAATATTTAAACACATTCAAACATTAACTCAGTTTTATCTACATTGTTATAACTATTGTTCTCATCTTTATTGTCATATTCACGACGTTTCAGTCTTCTTCATGTGATATACATTAGACTTTTGAAGTTAACCCTTTATTTCGAATTTATTTTGTTGTAATTCTGAATGCCATGCATTATTTTGATTATTTTATTTTTAGTTATTTCCCTTTAGTAACTCAACTCTCCTAGATTTTTTGTCTCAGCTGTGGCCAGGTATTGAACTCACAACTATTTAGATCATTTCCCTGGAATACTTCAATATCGCATTTATCCACTAATCCATGTGTCTGGGTGAATTAATTTGGGGTATTATAAACCTGAGGAATCAGTAACCAGATATATGATTCCATTCTTCTTCTTCTATGTGCCCTGTCCCTTCAGGACGTAGGCGATCATGGATCTCCACGTCTCCCTATCCCTTGTGGCTCTTAGTATGTTTGCTCCTGTTGCTCCTGGCAACCCCCGTTCCGTCATCCACCTGATCAGATCCTGCAAATATGTTATCCGCTGCCTTCCTCTGTCTCTCCTTCCTTCTATCTGTCCAGTCAGTATCAGGTTCTCCAGGCTCTCCTTCCTCATTGCATGTCCCAGGAACTTCAGTTGTCTCTTCCTGATGCTCAGCATCAATTTCCTTTTTGTTGCCATTCTTTCTAACACTTCGTCGTTGCTTGTATGCTCGGTCCACGATATCCGTAGCATCCTTCTGTAGAACCACATTTCGGCCTCTTCCAGTTTTGTCCTCATTTTTGATGATATTGTCCAGCATTCACAGCCGTATTGTAGAACTGACATCACGTAGCAGTCTAGCACTCTTTTCTTCGTTTCTATTGAGATCTTCCTGTGTGTTAGTATTTTGCTCATCTTCTGGAATGCGTCCTTTGCCATGCCAATTCGCCTTCGGATCTCCGTGTCGCACTTTCCATCTCCTGCTAGAACACTTCCTAGATACTTAAATTCTTGGACTTGTTTGATTCTGTTATCCCCCACCTGTATTTGGCATTTTGGGTTGTATCTTTTGCTGATGACCATGCACTCAGTTTTCTTAAAGTTTATTTGTAGTCCCTTCTTGTCACTCTCCACTGGTACTTTCTGTATGAGATCTTGCAGTTTCCTTTCCGTGTCCGCAATTAGTACTGTATCGTCCGCGTATCTTATGTTGTTCAGGTTGTGGCCTCCAATAACAAATCCTGGTGTGTCATCTAGGGTCCTCAAAATATTCTCGCTGTATAGGTTGAACAAATCCGGTGAAAAGACACATCCTTGTCTTATTCCATTACCTGCCACAAAAGAGGTGGAAAAATTCGAGAGTTGAGTTACTAAGGGAATTGATTGAAACTGACATAAATTGTTAAAATATTTCTAAAATATTCTAATTCTAATATAAGATTGGTAACAACAACCATTTAAAACAGGGCACGTTAAATTTTCCAGTAAGATTTCCCAAGAAGCATAATACTTAAAAAAATAAAAATGATTGAAATGTGTTTAAAAAGGGTTGGATTTTTTATGAGCCTGTCTTGTGAATTTAAAAGAAGATAAATAAGCAACACAGTATTTTATTAAGTGATGTTGAGACTATAATCAATTTATTGAAATTGGTCTGTTTTGTAACGTTAAATATGCTTAAAGTATTTGTCTATACTTCTGAGATTAGGTAGTATTTACACTATTTACACTATTTAAGAAATGTTTTTTTTTTGCGTGGTAGAGAGATAAAAGTGAAATAAATATGTCGGTATTTTGAGCTAGGAGAGAATTTAAACAAAACTTTGTTTCTGTCTTGAGTCTATAAATTCATGCGTACGCAAGTTAGAGACTGGATTGTTTAACACTTACCTACAAGTAAAAATGAACGCAATCTGACATAAAAAGCAATGTGGTATTGTCGATATGGCAGTGTAGTATGACAGTGGATAAATGGCAGTCGTTTTGAGACAATTTAACATTATTTTGATCACGGAACGATCATTGGAACCAGCTTTACGTTTTGACACCCGAGTGAGCACTATGAACGAATGGTTGACTTTAAAAAAAAGTAGCTACTCAGGCATCTACGCATCGTTCATTCAGTTATGAATTTGAACACTCTTGGCTACTGGTGTGTGTTTACATGAGGTATATAACGCGCTAAAGTCTGCCTTCCCCCACCGAGCACCCATATCTCAGAGGTAGAATCGCCGACTGATGTCAATTCAGTCTGTTTCAATCCTGACTAGAAGCAATCGGATGTCTAACTATACTCATGAGCTGTGATACAGTGAAACAGATCTGACTGCGGATGACTAGATAGATAGATAGATAGATAGATAGATAGATAGATAGATAGATAGATAATGATACTAAGACGCAGATCAGTATGGAGAACTTAATGGATAATAACCAGAGCAATGTGATATACATAAAGAAAACCTCAACACATAAAATTGTGTGTAAATACCAAAAATGGACTACTTCTCGGCCTTATCCGCTTATGCAGTGTCTACGGTGAATTTTTGCCCTAGCGTATGCGCCCGCAATGCCCCACGTAAAAATCAGCCATGTGCCACATCCCGCTTTTGTGTAAATACCAAAAATGGACTACTTCTCGGCCTTATCCGCCATATTTTTGATCTTTCTTTTCTTGAAGCCAGAATTCTATTAGTTGACTGTATCCTTTTTGCTCGAGAACACATTTCTAACTTGCTAAACTTTTTGTCGTATGACTGTTTCTTCGTCTAGTTTTGACTTGCATATCTATTGTTTGTTTCGCATTATTTTGCCCTGTATTTTTTCTACATCTTCTTATTGTTTATTAGAAATTTTTCAATTCTGTTTGTTGAACTTTTTGCTATAAGGACAGACTGGGTTTTATATCTTTGATTGGCAGATAGTCTACCACAGTCAGAATTGACAACCTCCTGCGGAAACATCTTTACACCAAACGCTGTTGGGGACCACTTGTAGAGCTAAAAATGCCCCATGAAACTTCTAGAAAAGAAGCCGGCTCAAACCTCCCAGGGTGAGTGCCACCAAGAGTTTAAGAATAGATATACCCAAAACATAATTCTAGCATTTAAAAAATTTCATCTCGAATCGCTAGTCTTCGTTAATCTGACACGTTATATGTAGAAAGCTGTTTCTATTATTTTGAAAATAATGCCATTAAAATATTTTGCTATCCTAGACTAAGAAAAAAAGACTTTTGTAGTTCAGCCTTGTATATAAAAGAGCATGATTCGAAAGGGTTTTGTTTTTGTTAAGATTTAAAAGATAAGTTTTTTTAGAACAAAGATAAAATAAACAACCCAAAGTGTAAGCCTGATAAATCGGCATTTGCATGGAAAAATCAATTAAATCAATGGCCTATTAGATACGAAACTGATTGATAACATTGATGCTTCTAACCGTAGACAACAACAGCAAGTACTGTAAAAAAATCCCCCACCAAAAAAAATTACATGCAAGTATAGCTCAATGGTTAAAATAAATGTTTACACGTCAGTTAATTCAACGTCTTTCGGTATTGCTGTCTCTTTGTGAGAACAATTCTAGTTCCTCACAGGAACATATGGCAAATTTGAAATCAATAATTTTAAACTATTTGTAGGTCATATTGAAATTCTCTCATCACAGTTTCAGAATTTTGATTGGTTGTAAGTCAGAGACCATATTTTTATGCAGAGTTTTATTTCGACGTTTCTACAACTAAAAAGACGATCACCAAACAAAAATTAAAGTATTTTATTAAGTGATGTTGAGACTATAATCAGTTTATTAAAATTGGTCTGTTTTGTAACGTTAAATATGCTTAAAGTATTTGTCTATACTTCTGAGATTAGGTAGTATTTACACTATTTACACTGTTCAGCTAATTGTCCTCACCTTTATTGCCATGTCCACACGGACACATGACCCAGTGGACACAGACGTTGGTTAGTTCCAGTGACTTGACTTAAAGTGTTGTGAGTTCAATACCAGGATATAGCAGTGGTGAACAAATAACGTAGAGAGTTCGAATAAAGGGAGATAACTACATGGCTACCAGAAGTGGCATCGCACATGGAATGAGAATGATATACCCCAGGGTTCGGCTCAAAATTTATAGTACCAGAAGGAGGCCGGAGCATATAACGGCCGAAACGTCGTAAACATAGCAATAAAGGTGAGGACAATAATCCAAATAATGTAAATAATGTTTGAATTATTTCCACTGTTCACAAATGTAATAATTGTATTCTCATCTTGACTGAAATGTAAGTTTGATAGAAGTATCATCATTAGAGTGAAGTGTAAACGTAAATACGGATTAGTAATACAAGATGGACACAGGTAATGATTTGGATGGAAATAATAAAATTTATTTCTCTCTGTGTGTATGTCTATCGTTCTATCTGTCTCTGTATCGCTCTAGTAAATCCGTTAGTCTGTCTTTTATTCCACTTTTGATCTATCTGTCAATAGATAGATAGATAGATAGATAGATAGATAGATAGATAGATAGATAGATAGATAAAGAGAGAGAGACAGATAGATAGACATAGAAATAGAGAGAAAAGAGGGAAATTTATTTACGATAGAGAAATCAAGTAATTAAATATACTAATCAACATTCCTGTGTTTTTTAAGTAATGTAATCCCGGCGTTTATAAACTAATAAGAAAACCCTGTTTTGAATGTAAACAAATAATTCCATAAATATAGTTTGCTCAAAGTCAGTATTGGTGATGTGACTATAAAATATTTTTGTAAATCTTTATTTAAAGTAATACATGTAGAGAAAATGACATGCACGAAGATAGAACGAGTACAACTAGATCGACGGAGAAAAAATGATGGTTGTAGATACAATCTATTTATCTATCTGTTACAGTCTGTTCAAATTTATGTAAGTTCGTTCGTTCATATCTATCTATCTATCTATAGATAGATAGATAGATAGATAGATAGATAGATAATCTTTTCAGTCAGTGCTCTCTTGAAAAAATAATCTGTCTTTTTATCTACCTATAGAGAAATCAAAAGAGAAACAAACAGACTAAGAGTTGTAAAATAGAGACAAAGAAAAAGACAGAATTATAGACCTACCCGCATAATTCTCAGTTAGCTAAGTGTCATAATTGATACACGCTTGGGTGATCATGTCTCGAAAGAGACATGACTGACTGGGCAGAAATTTTCTGCAGTAGGTTGCCATGACTTTCTGCAGTAGTCTGGTTGTCAGCGTAGGTTATAGAACCCAATCCGCCCTGCTATTTAAACGATAGCAGGAGGTAGAATAGACTGGTTAAAACCTTTCTTAAGAGTCAGTCAGTTAAGTGCCATACGTGATACACGCTTGGGCAATCATGTCTCGAAAGAGACATGACTGAGTGGGCAGAAGATTATCACGCAGTAGGTTGCCATTGCTTTCTACGGTAGACTGGCTGCCGACCAAGGCTATAGAACCCAATCTGTCCTGCTATTTAACCCATAACTGGAAGGAATATACGGATTAATATCTTTCCCAAGGGTATTTGCGCGTAAGTGAATACAATGAATTCAACTGGAATTTGAACTCGGCTCCCCGGTTTCTCGTTCCGAGCCGATATCCGCTGTACCACAAAAGTAAATTCATCTGGAATCTCGAACTCGGTTCTCCGATTTCTCGCTCTGAGCCGATATCCACTGTTCCAGATAATTCTAGGTAGGCATAGATGATATTTTCACGGAAGGATTACACGACAGCGTAAAATTCTTTCTTTTTACAAACTTACTTTGTTTTTGCCTCGTTATGTTTTTCAACTGTTTTTCTCTCTGAAACCAAGACTGGGCGATTAGCAAAACACATTGAACAATAGAAGAAAAGTGTACAATAACACCTATATGGGTATAATCCTCTAGCAACATTTCTTGTTACAAAGAAACCTATGTTTTTCATATTTATCGTCCGTCGAATTATTCCTCTCAGATTGTTGTTGCTTACGAATAAGAACGTGCAATTTTCTTTCCTTCTGATTACGTGAGCTGAGGCGCCATAACAAAATCGACCTAAAAAAGTAAGTTTTTCTAGAGTTATTTATCTTTCTCAAAAAGGAATCATTCAATTATAGCGTCAGTGTTGCCTTTTTTTAAACGCAAACTAGAATATTATATTAAGTTAAAGCTTTATTTCTGTATTACTTAGTAACATCTGTTTATCTCCCAGGCTTCCTTTTTATTGTAATGGTTTCAGCCACATGACGTTAATACGCCGGTTCCCGTGCGATCGTAAAAATTAAGCAACGTCGAGCTTGGTCAGTAGCTAGATGGGTAACCGCTTGAGAATAACAGGTGTTGTAAGCTTGCATGTGCCGTTGGTGTAATGGATAAGGCTGAGAATTTTTAATCGGAGAGTTTCAATTTTCGTTAGATTGATTATATCCAGTTAGGCCCAAATAACCGTGGAATAGGTATGAATCAAATTATTCCCCAGTCATGGGTTACTTAGCCATTATGTGTCTCTCTGTAAGGCTAGGGAGTTTTTCCCGTCTAAAACCATCCTGCACATATATAAATCTACCTTCCGCCCGTGCCTTGAATACTGCTGCCATATCTGCTCGGGTGCCCTTGCTATCCACCTAAAGGTCCTTGACAAAATCCAACGGAGAATCTGTAACGTGATCGATCCCGACTTCACAGCTAAGATACAGTCACTTTCTCACCAGCGCAATTTGGCTTTCCTGTGTCTCTTCTACAAATACTTTCACGGCTTCTGTTTAGATATACTTAGCTCACTGGTACCCCCTGTGTATGAATTTACTCGAACCACAAGATTAGCAACTAGGTTCCACCCTTTAACTTTGAAACCAATAAAATGTAAACGCAAATTCTACTTCATCAGCTTCTTCTCTCACACTTCCCGTCTGTGGAATCCCCTTCTGTTTACTTGCTCCCCCGACAGCTACAATCTCCAGGAATTTAAATGTAAAGTCAATAGTCATCTCCTATCTCACTAGCCTACATCCTCTCTCTCTCTCATGATCCTTTCTCCATCTACTCCACTCTCATCAGTATTCTCATCCTTCTTACCCACTTCCTGACACCCCAGTAACCAGTTACTCTTTCTCATAACTTTCCTCCAATATAATCCCCTGCACACCAGTGTCAGTAAACTCCCTTTCTTGGAGCAATATGATTAAAAAAATTATCCAAAATTATCACAATATAAAGATAATGTTTGACTTTAAATAACCCGCAGTGGATTGATTAATTGTAAAAAAACCGAATCAATTAAATGAATGTTAAATCAAGTTAACGTTACGGAATCCTCTTTGGATTTTATCTAAAATTTCTAAATATGATAGCACAAACACCAATCTAGTTTTTGGCAGCAATATTCAAGGCAAGGTCAAATGGCAGACTTATATTTATGTCAGATATATTCTGGCGAGAAAAAAGTGTTTAGTATGATGGAGTGAACCAATATCTTAACAGAGGGTCTAACATTTGATCTAATGTTATCTTTCCAATTCATGGCAGCGACGTTAGCTCGAGAAGGCGCAATTAATTATTCTGCTAGAGGTTAGCATCCGCCATGCTGACGGAAATTCTCTCGGTACCCTTTATTAGTACCGTATATTCATCTCTCTACCTCTCTCATTATCTTACATCAAAACCATTCTGATATTTATTTAATGATTATATCAATTTCAGTCTGTTCAGATTTCTTGTTGTATTGTCAGGTTCGAGTTCGATTCTATATGATAAACAATTTCTACAGCGGAGACGCATTACTAAGCTCACTCGTATGGAGCAAAACGGGTTTTTTTATCAACGTTTGTTTTCGGAAATTCAAAGACCAAACTATTTATATTCATGACAGACGTTCTTTTTCGTTATACGCAAAAATCAATATTTTTGTTTATTAGGCGCATAATTCTAAAGTAATGTAGACTATTAGAGAAGCAAAACAAAATTATCAGACGAAATAACTGAACACATTTCAAGACTCTTCTTACCCTAACAAGTTCTGGGTATGACGATAAAATTAATCTGGCAGCAAGACCTCTGACCTGGAGGCTTTGAGAAGCGTAGAAACACCTGTCGTTCCCAGGTTCATACTGACCCGTTTGGTTCCCAGCTGTGAGAAAATAGTAAACCCTCAAACCGGAGAAAAAAACATTCTTCTTCTTCTTCTTCTTCTTCTTCTTCTTTGTGCCTTGTCCCTTCAGGACGTAGGTGATCATGGCCTTCCACGTATCCCTATCCCTGGTGGCTCTGAACAGGCCTTCTCCTGTTACACCATGCAATCCCCGTTCCGTCATCCACCTGATTGGGTCCTTCAAATATGTTATCCGTTGCTTTCCTCTGTCTGTCTTTCCCTCTATCTGGCCTGTTAGTATCAGATTCTCCAAGCCCTCCTTTCTCATTGCGTGTCCCAAGAACTTCAGCTGTCTCTTCTTCATGCTCAGTATTAATTTCCTTTTTGGTTTCCATCATATGAAGATATAAAAAAATCGTTTACATTTCTGAGATAAGGTATTGTTATTATTTGCACTACTTACATTGTTCGGGCTGATGTTCTCATCGTTGTTGTTATAATTAATATACCATTATTAATATAACTATGGCGTTTACGTTATTGTATGTTCCGGCATTCTTCTGTAATTTTGAACTGAACCCTTTATTTCGTTCACCAGAGTGAATTGTTTTATTTCTATGAGCCATGCCTGTTTCAGATGCCTCAGTTATCTCGCTTTGACTCGACTCTCTATCTGGCATTGTTTCTTTCTCCAACTAATCTTTTTAAATATTCTGTTGCTTTACCACGTTACTGTTATTTTACTAAGAAATTATCTTTGTCATAAATTGGCACTGTTTGTTTTTATGACCAGTGCAATCTTCTACTGAATATCTTTTGGTTAATGACTTGAACTTTTGCTATTTTATGCCTGTTCAATTTTGGTCTGTTTGTTTTTTCGTAATACTCTGTGTACTGCATTAACTGAAACCCCACCTTTAAGACTCATTCACTTTTTAATTGTCCTCAGTTTAGACTCTCGTAATCTTCCTGTTTTTTCTCTTGTTTAAATATTTTTTTTATTCCGGTTTTGTTTGAACATTTGTGTGGTTTGAACGTGGTTTTTGAAAACCGCCTTACTATTTCTCCTTGAGTAAAAGAAAAGCTATGTTCAACTACATTGACTTTTCCAAGGCAACTTACACTCATGTTAATAAGATGGAACAATTTCTACGCATAATTTTGCATATTATTTTGTTTGAATCATCTCAGATCTTTCAATGACCCAATAGTTTTGATTGATCTTGCTGCTTCAACCCGCTTAAGGCGGCGTACCTACAAAAATTCAACAACATATTTTCTAATGTTCAACGTTCACAGACAAGCTTACTACTAAAATAATCTTAACTTCTTAATGAAATAAAGGTATGTAATTATTTTATGTAGTGAATCGCAAATTTTGTCTTCTCGTGTATTTATTAAAATTACGCCATCTCTGTACTTTACATGCAATGTATAATTTCAAACTATACTTTTGTTATGTAAAATTTTCACCGAAACATATTAAAACATTTCTAAGTTTTTTTTCTGCAATCAAGAAAATACTAACTTTAAGCAAAATGGTTACTATATATGGGAAAAGAAAGTGAGGTAGGCATTAATTTTGATTTATTATTATTCAAATAACTGTATTTTGCATAAAGTTATTTATATTTCGGATAATGATAAGATAACGAACAAATAGTAAACATTTATATATCTAACATGCTTTGCTTCTGTTAAAGCTTCATCAGAAAATTAATTATGGACGAGCAAATAGAGGTTTAGTGTTTAAAATTTTTGTGTTGTTTGTTTTGCCTTGATTAAGCAGATTTGTCAGGTAGCGCCCAGTACTGTGTATAATTAATGTGTATATGCATATCATATTGCTAATTTCTCTATGCAGAATTATAATGTATATTCATTTGTGTGTGTTTTAATGTGTGTGTCTCTGTGGGCATGTGTTTGCGTGTGTGTATGCAACATTTTGTCAAATTACAATCCATATTTAATCCTAATTCATTAAAGATAATAAATCCTTTTATGTTGAAAATTTCTTATGATGATTATAATGAAACTATGAAAATATATCTTAATGGCTTCAGTTTAAAATAAAACGTTTATATATATATATATATATATATATATATATATATATATATATATGAAACGTATATATATATATATATATATATATAAATTCCGAAAATTACGTTTTGTTGAATAGCTATTTGAGCGAGAAACTCTCGTCTCATTAACACTGATCCAAAACAAAAATTTATCAATTTAAATATGGTACAAAATTTCATATACAGGATGGAGCCCCAAAATATATCCATACACAGGAAGTTAAAAAAAGTGGGGGATCAATTGCTTTACAATTTCCCGTCAGTGGGCAGAGACAGGGATTCATAACTCGATATTAAAAAAAAGACTGTTTGATTCTGCCTGTATTAATGAATAAAAAGTCAAAATTAAAACATGTCACAGTAATAAGAAGTGGTGGGGGAAAGTAAAAGAAGTGGTGGGGGAAAATAAAAGAAGTGGTGGGGGAAATTAAAAGAAGTGGTGGGGGAAAGTAAAAGAAGTGGTGGGGGAAAGTAAAAGAAATGGTGGGGGAAATTAAAAGAAGTAGTGGGGGAAAATAAAAGAAGTGGTGGGGGAAAGTAAAAGAAGTGGTGGTGGAAAAGAAAAAGAAGTGGGGGGGAAGAAAAAGAAGTGGGGGGAAAAGAAAAAGAAGTGGGGGGGGAAAGAAAAAGAAAGAACAAATGATGTCGACGTGGGAAAGTTAACGAAGAAATAAGACATGAAAAATAATCAGTGGCCGAGATGACAGGGCTTCAGAGGACGAAAGAGAGCGAAAAATTATATATGTTTAAAAAAAAAAAGCAAACAAGGAGTAAAGAATAGAGACAATATATTGTATATTTCTGTTAAAACTTTAACAAAAAAAAAATTGGAAAAAATTTGGTTTAAAATAATAATAATAATAATGATAATAATAATAATAATAATAATATGGTTAGACATTTGTAGAGGGTTTCAATCCTACTAATAGAAGTAAAATAAAAATAAAAATGAAATTGGGATAACATTATAATCAGTCAAAAGGAGAAATGGGCAATTAATATATATTAAAAAATATAAGTATACATACACGCATTCATACACGCATATTCATATATACACATATCCATATATATATATATATATATATAGAGAGAGAGAGAGAGAGAGAGAGAAATTGATAGATATATATATATAGATATACACATACATGCAAATTCATATACACTTAAACATAAATACAAATACACACACATAACCACATATATATGACATACACTTATATACACATTAACACACAATCCAATATATATACAAAAAATTCACACCTATAACATGTACATACACACACACACACACACACACACATATATATATATATATATATATATATATACGAATACATACACACACCATCCACATACACGTTTATATAAAAACAAGAAATATACATGCATAGGATTCAACTGTAATTATAGACTGTCATTTAGGGAAATGAAAATGTCACTGAAATATGTTAAAAGAAATATTCAAGTTTTCATCTGAAACAAAAATAAAACAAACTTTAAGTAAAATTATTACAATAAAAAGAAGAAAAGGTGGTAATTTAAATTGACGCCGAGACTATATAGGTTAATACAGTTTATGAATAGTGAGGAGAATTTAGAAACCTTATACCCACATACACATGCGAGGACAAACATACATACATAGACAATTACAGGCCAGTGTTGGAATCTGTTTGCATCAATATAAGGAGAGCTTTAAGAACACATTCTACTGGAAGCACAGTAAATATTGTCAGGTTGGCGCTATGTAATTATTTAAAGAACAGCCTTTGGTTTCATCGCTTATTTTGAAACATCCTTCTATTTTGTTGATGTTGATTTCTTAACATTTGTTTTGTTGATTTATTTTTATCCCAGAATAAAAATCTGGGATAGGATCGCTGTTTCAGTTATATATATCGTTAATATCGAATATATATTATCAAATATTTATATAATCGCTGATAACTCGGGTAGACATTAGCTCTAATGATTACATACGATAGGATGATGAAAATCTGTCGGCCCGACCCATTTAGCAAAATCAATATTTCGATGTCCAAACATCAGATTCTTTTTTCTTTTGTGGCTCTGACTGTAATTCTAGTAGGTCGATGATTTTTCGATTGATTTTCTTTAGTGGTATATCAACATTTATGTGTTATTTAATGTGGCAATACAAATATTTTAAAGGTAATTTTATGACTTCAACCACATTTAAAATGAATTGTTTGTCATTTTATTATAAATAGATATTTTTGGTCATTTAACTATATATAGATATTGTTTGTTATTCTACTATAAAGAAACATTGTTGGTCATTCTACTATAAAATGGTGTTGTTATTCATTCTACTATAAATATGAGAACCTTGTAGAATTTCTCACTGATTTTTTTATGAAACCCCAAAATGCCAACTAAATAAAACAAGTAAAGAAATTTAAATACCTGAGAAGTGTTCTGGTGAAAGATGAAAAGTGCGACATCGAAATCCAAAGACTGGACTACTGGATTGCTATTTGATATCTCTTCTTCTGTATGGAAGTGACTATCAAGGATGAAGGCGAGGCTTATGGCAGCAGAAATGTGGTTTTACATAAGAATGCTGAGGATATCATAGACAGAGCACGTGAGCAACGATAAGGTATTGGAGAGGAAGAAAACGAGAAGATACCTTAACACGAGAAGAGACAAATAAAGTTCCTGGGACACGCAATGATAAAGGAGGGCCTGGAGAAATTAATACTCACAGAACGGATAGAAGGAAAGAGAGACAGAGGAAAGCAACGCGAGGCCTGAGCAAATGTATGGCGGAGCGGCGTTTGGAAGAGATACCAAGAGGAAAAAATATTGAGAGCGACAAGAGACAGAACCAAGTGGAAGTGTATGATTGCCTTCCCCACTGAAGAGACACGGTACATGAAGGAGAAGAATGTTTTATTTACAAAAATTAGTAAGAAACATGACACTTAAAATATTGTCCATCACTAGCCACTACTTTTTCACATCTTTCTGACAGCTTTTCTGGCGAAAGAACAACGTATTTTAAGGAGAACCACGAGTCGACCCACGAGTCAGGCCATGTGTCATTGATCAGAACAAGTGATAATATGACGTGGCAATGCAGCGGGTGCGGTAGGACTTCACATTTAAGCCTTTCCAAGTAGGTTTTCACCCATTTTGCAACATATGATCTAGCATTGACATGATGCTAAATCACTTTGTTGTGTCTCTGCTCGTATAGCAGCAATTTCTTTTTCAATTCTCGACTCAAACGCATCAACTGTAGTCGATAGCAGTCCCTCGTGATGGTTTCAGTTGGTTTGATCAGCTCATAATTAACTATACCCAACTGATCCCATGAAATGCAGAGTAGAAGCTTCGAACCATTGATATATGGTACCCAATGCCTTTGCTTTTGAAAAGTTTCTAATGCTTTCAAATGTTTTTCCATTGTATGATGAACTCCTAATGATTATGAGAGTTCTGCTTGCGCTTGACATGAGTCTTCATGAGATAATGCTACCAATTCTTCGTCTTCGTCTTTGGTTACAAGAGCGTTGTTTATTTTCAACATCAAAATCATTATTTTCGAAGCGCCTAAACCAATCCCTAATTCTTGTTTCAGATAGATCATGGTTGCTGTAAGTTTCAACAAGAATTCCGCCTGCTTCAGCTGAAGATTATTTCTTAAATAAAGTAGTGCTGCAAAATTCCCCGGAAATACACTGTCTTCTGAATTAAATCTGACATGTTTAACGCTAGAAAAAATTATTTACAATTCAGCGAAATGACATGCACTGAATTTCAAGCTTGCTTATAGTTCTTCCTTATACATTCGTTACCATCTGAAACTACACGCACGCGGTTCTGGGAAAGCTATTTATTAGCAAACAGCGAGAACTTATTCAAGGTTCTAATAAGTATTGTTGGTCATTCTACTATAAATAAATATTGTTGGTGATTATATATATATATATATATATATATATATATATAAATGTATTGCCAATGTCATTACGATACAAATGTATTTTCATACTTTCATTGTGTTATGTTTTTGTTTGAGGCAAATAGTGATTTGCTCATAGCTTGGAATCTAACAGATGCTATCACTAAGAGCAGGTTATTCAAATACCTCAAATCTCCCGATTAGTGGTATTGCTGCCGGATGTAATCTCTCGTAATACCCAAGACTAGCTGTCGATGGAAATTATAAAATCTTTCTCCTAAAGTATTTCTTCGGGAAAATACGTTTCCTAAGTGTAGTAGCTGTTACCAGTCTGTCCAGTATTGATCGGAGGATCTTTCCTAACCTTTTATTTGAAGTAGTGTAGAATTATTATTTTCATTATCATCATCATCATCTTCGATTTCTGTTGTATACACATTTTCTTCCGAGTCTCAACAAAAGACTTGAGGTCAGAAATGGCTTCATAATATGTTATTAGTGATAATCTTACTAGTACCTCTGGTCTAGAAGCAGCAAAACATCCTCAGAGCAAGATGCTCTCATCAGTGTCCTTAACTGTATGGGGGGTATTTTGGTTTTTGAGCTTCATTCACTTTCCTTTACACATAACGGATTTCATGTGACCAAATGAATATGGTATGGTTTTGCTTAATTAATATTTACTTCCATGTTCTAGATTTAATGTGTTTAGCCTTAAGAAAGTGAGTTTTCCTTTTGTGACAAACCCCAATTCGTGCTCGATGTAAGCATCTAGTAACTGTCTTAGTCGATACATTCAACCTTGATGTCTTTACATCATTAACAATATCCTTTGTCGTTAAAAGAGTTTTTTTTTAGATATCGCGAACAATTTTCCCTTCCATTCTCTGAGAAATTAACCAGTTTCTGTCAGTCCATAATTTATTCTAAACACAATTAGGCTCGTTGTACTTCTTGATAATGCTACAAGTTGTCAATCTAGAAACGTTTAAAGGCTTAGAAAGTGTTGTATATCTATCATCTTGTTTGTACTCATCAACTATCTGTTTTCGGAGCTTCTTGTTAGGCTCAACCACATTCGCCATGACTGCAGATCGAATAAGTTATCGCGGTACGTGGCACTCACATATTATTTTTTTTATTACCTTTTAGAATGCTACACAATCTTGTCAACGCTATTTGATTTTCAAAGATTATTTGTATTAAATGTGAAATTAAGAAAAACATTATAATTACCATATAGCAATTTTATTTTATAGTTTCAATAAGGTGTGGAGGTGGATGGCGAATAGTTTTTGACTGCACTAATTTTCAGAAAAATATTTATCTATGAATTTAATAGGTCAAAGCATCTAAAATTCTCACAAATTATTCAAAACTAAATACGGAATCAATTATTTTTGGTAATTTCAGTAAATATTAGCAAATATTCGCATTTCTTTTGAAAATATGCTAATATTTAGAGGAAGCGAATAATTTTGTCCACAAGAATATATATATATATAATAATCATCATTCATACACACAGTAAAAAAAAACTTCAGATATTGGAGGCCATGTACATTAAATCCAAACAAACCACACTTAATAAAATCACGTTTAAATCTGGTCATAACACATTGCATTGCATCTAAATATATGGTTCTGTTATCATTTCGAGCTCTCACGCGGTGTGACGTCATAGAACCGCATTACAAATTTGCGAACTGCTTTTGCTATTTTTGATAACTGTTACCGTTGCTTAATGGATTTTTATTAAAATCGTCGCTGATGGTAAATGTTTTTGTGTTAACGTTCTTGTATCCTCTCTGAAGATGGTTCATGTGAGCCAAAAGCCTAGAACGAACGTAATAAAAATATATCCAAATGTTAAAGAATTTTTGTCTATATTTTCAGCTGAAATTAAAGCCAAAATACGATGTTTAGAACGGCTCATAATTAAACATAATCTAATATTTAATACTATATATCTCTTATAATTAACAGTATATGTTTAGAATATATATATATATATATACATATATATACATATATGTGTGTGTGTGTATGTGTGTGTGTCAATCTATAATAGAGAAATAAATGTCTAAATACAAAAATATAAAATACTTTAATTTTCATGTTTTTTACAACCAAATTATTCTTAGCTTATATGATTTAACATCAGCAGATTTTTACCGATGTAGACATTACATGATGTAGTGTATCGCAGAAAACTGACTACTTTAGCGGTTTTTAGACAAGAAATGCGTGTAAAATAATTCCACTAGACACTTTCCGCAAGCAGTACTACTAAATTAATGAAAGCTTAAGGCCACCACTTTCAGCATCTCTTCTGATTGTAGACTCCAAATGTAACTTGTATTAATCCCGTGATGCCAGAAAAAATTTAAAATTAAAATATCTATACAAGGTTTTCCTATCCTGAAGTGTGTATACATTTGTTGGACACTTTATATTGTAAGCTCATCGATCCATGAAGTTTACATAAGGTATAATAGCCAGAACGAGGCTGACCGGAAGTGACATAATTATATTATTTTGTTCTGCACCTCTTCTTGTCAGCGTTAGTAGGGATAAAAAAGTCACTGCATAAACACACTATTAAAAATATAAAATAGTTTATTTGAAGGGAAAAGAACAAAATTATCTGAATGTAATAAAGAAAGCAAAAACTTTGTAGTTTCGAAATAATAAAGCGTACTTTTTTGTAATATTATTATGTACTAAAAACAAAAGTTGGAATATAAACCTAATTATATAACCTAGCAATAAAAGTGCATGAAGACTAGACTCAGTTATTATCTACTGTCTCATTTCATTAAAAGATCGATATGATTGATTTTCAATATAGTGTAATAATCAAATTAATGCTAACCAAATTATTACTGCGAATTTAAAACTTACTCAGTAAACAGCACACGAATTATTTTTGAATTATCTAATTTAACAAAAATTCAAATGGAATAAATATTTAATAGAAGAAGATTTATTGGTGAATTAAGAAAACAGAAAAAAACTAAAAACTGTCGATTACACAAGATTACAAAGTTACTAGTTATAGAATATTGATTTTCAGAATTATTTCATGACATACTTCGTAAAAGATCATACCACTTGATAATTACTATTTACTATTAACTGCAAAATTTTGTTACAGGATTAGTACAGTAGGGTTTCCAAACATCTTATCTGATATATTATAGATACATCATTTAGTTCTTAATTTTATTGCCATATTTCGTCCTGAAATTACTTTTTTGGCATTTTAGAGAATTAAAAAAAAAAAAAAACAAGACAAAATCAGAAATGTTGTTCTACAGAAGGAAGTTGAGAATGCCATAGACAGAACATGTGAGCAACAAGCGATGTTTGCAGAAAGCGAAAATAAAAAGGACACTTATAATTAGAATCAGAAATCGATATTTGAAATTTATTAGGTACATAGTGAGGAAGGAAAAAGGCTTAGAAAATCTAACACACGCAGTGCATACTGAAGGTAAAAGGGATAAAGAAAAGCAGCACATAACTTACCAAACGAGTTTGTGTAAATGATTTACAGAACAAGGATTAGGAGAGATAGCCCCCCCACAAAAAAAATGCAAATTACAGGAAGATGTTGAGAGTCATGATCGCTCACGTCGCAAATAGACAGGACACAAACAAGATGAAAATGAAGAAGAGGGACAACATTTAAAGCAGTTCCGTGTTATTATATTTCATTCAACTACATTAGAAGCTCACTAATTAAAATATTCTGTTTTGATTCGACATTTTTTGACAAATTTGATATTGGATTTCAAGTATCTCATATATTTCAGAAAAAGAGGCATTTTTAACATCTGACCTTTTATTTTAGCATTTAAATTAACATTTGCACATAAATAAAATAAAACATTAAAATAAATAAACAGGATTTCAAACGATAATTTATAGAAAAAATAAAAAATTAAAAGAAAAAACCGATCCTCTAAACTCAAAATTAAGATTAAATATACAACTTTATATAAAAAAACTGATAAAATACAAATTTGCATTTACTTCCTTAAAAATACATGTTTAGATTTTTTGGAAATAACTTCGCCTAAATACAATAATACTCCAAACTTGAATATAAAATTAAAAAATATAAAAGAAACTCTATCCCGCTAAAATAAAAATAGAAAAAACAAAAATAAAAAAAAAATATTCCTTACCGAAAAAATCAAAATTTAAAAAAAAAACACCCCACCCCTATCACATCTATCTAAGGAACCCCAAGGGGAAAGCCTCACCACAAGATGAAACAGAATACATAAAATCGGCCTGGTAACAACAGACAACAATTAATCATACACGAGCCAACCATGAAGCCGTCCTAAAAATTCTTAAAGTTAACAAACAAGATAAGTTCCCCAATCACATACAAAAAAAAAACACACACAAACACACAAAACTGACCAAGTAATCAAACCCATCCATACACCACTTCGAAATTCTAACCGAAAGATATACCCGACCGATAAAAACGTACATTCCAACAGATAATGCCATTAATCAACAATTTAGCACTTACACACTAAGTTCTTCAAAAGTCTAACGGTCAAAACGGAAGACACATTTCCTTCATTACCAATAACCCCAACCAACCCCACAACAACAACGAACCAAATATAAACAGCGGATGATTCGAGACGATATCTACTGCACCACAATTCACATTCATTTACTACAGTTCTTAAGAGAATAAGCATTGCAAAAACTAAATTTGATATGAATATCTGCACAATCTCCGCAGCTATCCCCACTAATCCCATGAGTAGCATGATAGCTCACATTTTTCACTTGTTTTATAGCGATTACAGTAGCAAACTGGTTGAAAGTGTCTATTATAGATGGTATCCAGCAACAAAGAAAAGAGAGTTGAGCTGCTATATCATATCAATTCCTTTATATCGTAGTAAATATTTTTTTTAAAATCTCTTCAAAGATGAAGAAGTGACTTGGGGTAATAGAAATGTGGTTTTAAAGAAATATGCTGAGAATATCATGGACGGAATGCTTAATTAACGAATAGGTCCTCAGGAAAATGAATTCAAAAAGCATACTGATCGTCAGAATTAGAAAGAGTCAGAATAAGAGTAAAAGTACTACTTTCAAACAAGTAATTATCAATATATTTTAAATAAAGAGACATTTTAACCATTTTTTAATACCGCACATAAATATATCTCGAATAATTTGTCAACGTCGGTTGGTTAATACGAATGCTATTGTGAAAAGACTGACATTTTTTAATAATTTCACCACAAGCAAGGACATATAGCCACAAAAACGTATTTGGGTTACTGAGTGTTATAGATTGTGAGAAAAACACTTGAGAGAGAAAAATAAAAGAGCAGGGATTGAGAAGACAGAAGATGACATTGAATTTAAACTGTTGAAGATACAAGTCAACTGGAAAGCTAAGTGCCGGAAGATAGTTCTACAAGTGAAAAGTACGATAGGAGAAAATGTTAACATCGGACTTATGGTTACATATTATTATTGCTAATCTAGTCTTCTTTTTCATGTGATGTGTGCTTTCAGGACGTAGGCGATCAAGGACTTCCACTTGGCTCTGTCTCATTTCACTGTCAATATTTTTCTCTTGGTATCTCTTTTAAGCTGCGCTTCGCCAACCATTTGCTCAGACCTAACAAGTACGTCTCACGCTGCTTTCCCCTGTTCCTCCTTTCATTCCTGTGAGTATTAAGTTCTCCAGGCCCTCCTTCCTCATTACGTGTCCCAGGAACATCATTTGTCTCTTCCTGATATTTAGTATGTGTTTTCTCCTCGTTTCCATCCTCTCAAACACCTGATCGTTGCGCACGTGCTCCGTTGATATTATCCAAAGCATTCTTTTGTAAGACCAAATTTCTGCTGCCTCACTCCTCTCCTTCATCTTTGATGAGATCATCTAGCATTTAGTTCCATACAGAAAGACAGATATCACATATAAATGCAGCATTCTTTTCTTTGTTTCTAATGAGATTTTCCTGTCTTTCAATACTCTAATTAGCTTCTGAAATGCTTCTTTAGCCATGCCAATGCGTCTTTGAATTTCCATGTCGCACTTTCAAGTGTCAAAACACTTCCTTGGTATTTGCATTTTTTACTTGTTTTATTTTAGATACTCTGACTTGCAGTTGGCATGTTGGGCTCATCTTTTTGCTGATGACCATGCAATCAGTTTTCTTGAGGTTTATACTCAGATTTTACTTTTCACTTTCTTTTGCTAAATTCTATAGAAGGTCCTGCACTTTAATTTCCGTGTCTACTATCAGCACCGTGTCATCCGCGTATCTGATATTGTTGAGATTGTGGCTGCCAATGTCCAATCCTGGCAAGGCTTTTATTTCTCTTATAGTTGCTTCGCTGTACAGGTTGAAAAGATCCGGTGAAAAAACACATCCTTTTAATTTTTTCATACCTGCTGAGTTCACTTCCTATCCGTACACAAGCGGTTTTTCTTGATCATCCTAACGTTTTTTCCAAAAATATCAAAGTTGTCGAGCATCTATATCAAGTCCTTGTGTGGTACTTTGTCATGCTGAAATTCATAAATTTTAGATACCAAAAAGGAAAGTTAATCAGAACAATCACTTTTAAAGTATTTATTAAAAAAAAAAGAAACAAGTAAAAAAGTGACTGAAACCGAGATACCATATCAGGACAAATAACATTGCAGATATTTCTTTGGATTTTATCAAAAGTTTCTATGTATAACGTAGGATTACTATATTATACTTTCATAATGAAAACTAGTGTAGTCCATCTCAATCGATTTAAAATGTATCTTACTAGTTCGCTAGCTACATATTTGAATTTGTTTATCTATCTGTCTGTCTATTAATCTGCCTGTCTGTCTATCTGCCTGTACCGATCGACTAATACGTGGATACTATGAGAAATAAATACACCAGTAAAAATCGAATAATGAAAAATAAAAATAAAGTAAAACATTCTCCTTTTGCGGTAGAAACCGCAATTCACACGTCAGAATAATTTCAACTGCTGTGCGTTTTCATGGACCAATGCCTCTCCACGAATGGCTCAGGGTTGGTGGCAGATTTTATCGAGTCATCATCTGTACAATCTTCGCCAATCAAGGCCACAGAACCCATACTGTCCTGATAATAGACCCCTATCTGGAAGTGGGAGAGGAGATTCATACCTTTTCCAAGATTATTTACACGCAAGTAAAAGTAACAAACTCGACTGAAATCTGACATCGAATCTCCGAATTCTTGTCCAGAGCCGTAATCTGTGGCAAGAGATTGAACAGTTTTACATTCAATCTAAATCAAAGATTACACGTGTAACGGATTTTATATATCCGTTTCTCGGCTTAAATCCTAACCAAGAAACAATTCACTATTTAAATACATAAGAAACTTCCATTGTGCATTGGACTTATTTCATTCCTACGCTTTCTAATAAAGTTTTAGTTGTTCATCCAGAATTTCGTTTCAGAACCCGAGCGATAAAGTAATATATATTATGCGCTTAGTTTTTTTATTATTTTATAATCAAGTCTTCTGGAGAAAATAAACCAAGATACAATATTTAAGAAGAACAGCACATTAATATTTATTCATAACTTCGCCCATATGTACATATAATAGTTTATTTTTAACTTATGCTGTGGAGTGCTTTATTTATTCTTTAGTACCAGGTCATTATTATTTCACGAACAAACTGTTTTGCTTTGACAACAGCTGTTATTTACTCAATACAGCTTAGATATAATGAGACACCTAGTGAGAATTGAACTAATTACAGTAGTAATGGTCAATCAGACTATCTCGTTAACCATTTAACTAACACGAGATGTCTTACGTCGCAAAGCGTTGGTTCAATATATGAACGTTTTTCATGACACACGGCGTTGTCTTGTCAATGTTAATAGCGCTTGTTTAAATTTTTTGCAAAGAACTATGTAAGCCTTTACATGTTTCTTAAACATTAGATTCAGAATTTATGAATGTCATGACAAGAGTGTAGTATCCAACGGTGAATGCATATATCCACAATTATTTTTTTTTTATAAGCGAGCAAGTCATGTCACTGCCACTAATGCGCAGGGGGCTACACAGAGTGGAGAAAGGATTATTAAATATAGGAAATGTCAGAGGGTGGGTGATAGGCGGGTAAGGATACCGAGAATGGTTAAATATAGGAAATGTCAGAGGGTGGGTGATAGGCGGGTAAGGATACCGAGAATGGTTAAATATAGGAAATGTCAGAGGGTGGGTGATATGCAGGTAGGGATACCGAGAATGGTTAAATATAGGAAATGTCAGAGGGTGGGTGATAGGCGGGTAAAGATACCGAGAATGGTTAAATATAGGAAATGTCAGAGGGTGGGTGATAGGCAGGTAGGGATACCGAGAATGGTTAAATATAGGAAATGTCAGAGGGTGGGTGATATGCAGGTAGGGATACCGAGAATGGTTAAATATAGGAAATGTCAGAGGGTGGGTGATAGGCGGGTAAGGATACCGAGAATGGTTAAATATAGGAAATGTCAGAGGGTGGGTGATAGGCAGGTAGGGATACCGAGAATGGTTAAGTATAGGAAATGTCAGAGGGTGGGTGATAGGCAGGTAGGGATACCGAGAATGGTTAAATATAGGAAATGTCAGAGGGTGGGTGATAGGCGGATAAGTATACCGAGAATGGTTAAATATAGGAAATGTCAGAGGGTGGGTGATAGGCAGGTAGGGATACCGAGAATGGTTAAATATAGGAAATGTCAGAGGGTGGGTGATAGGCGGGTAAGGATACCGAGAATGAGGGTTGGGTAGATGAGAGCGTTCTGAGAATAATTGGGAGTTAGTGTGATAGGAGGTGTCTATTGACCCTATATTTGAACACCTGGAGATTGTAGCTGTCGGGAAAGAAGACTTGTGGAAGGGAGTTCCACAGGCGGGAAGCGCGAGAAAAGAAGCTGTTGGAGTAGAATTTATGGTTACATCTTATTTGTTTAACTGTAAAAGGGTGGGACCTAGTTGCTAATCTAGTATCTCGTGTAAATTCGTGCTTAGGCGGCACCAGTGATCTAAGCTCATCGGAGCAGAAGCCATGAAAGTACTTGTAGAAGAGGCACAGGGAAGTCACATCACGCCAGTGAGACAGTGGTTGCAGCCGGTCTGCCAAGTCAGTATCAACCACGTTACAGATCCTCCTTTGTATTTTGTCAAGAAGCCCAAGGAGAGCAGCAGGGGCACCCGACCAGATATGGCAGCAATATTCAATACACGGGCGGATGATAGATTTGTATATATGCAGAATAGATTCAGGTGGGAAAAACTTCCGGGCCCTGCACAGAGAGCCGACTTTCATAGCAGCAGATTTGGCAATGGATTCGATATAGTCGTTCCATTTGAGGTCCGCTGAAAGTGTAAGGCCAAGGAGGCGTAGTATTTTACTCTCTGGGAGGCTAGCCTGTCCCATTTATTACTTTGTGAGAATTGTTTCATTTTCTTTCTTTCTAATAAGACATCCCAGTTGTTATGGTAAAAGAAGTCTTTATTCTACGTCAATAGCTACTTCTTCTTCTTCTTCTTCTTCTTCTTCTTCTTCTTCTTTTAAAAATAATAATAATAATAATAATAATAATAAAGATGATGACGGAATATCTCATTAATAAGTAGAGAAAATCAGGTTGCTACCATAAAAGAATGTGAGAAAAAGAAAAACATTTTTGGAGATAAAGAACTGGAATTAAGGGGACATTATTAGTGTATTTTCTTTCTATTGTATCATATCAGCTTCCTTTGTATATATTTATATTTTAATCATTTAAAAAGTAGAAATATTTTAAAAGCCTGTATTATGCACAAAAAACATTTAAACAGGGCAACAACAAAATTATCGCGTCAGTTTCTCACGATACGAATAAATTGTGTCATTTAATGTTCACACCAGGAGTATCTGAAAATCCTCAAACGGGTTTACTTCACTTTTAATTCTCTTTTGATATTTTCAGGTTTAAGGGAAGGATCTATTTAGATAGTTATCGTGTTTTTTAACTTATAAGACGCATTTCCTCCATAAAATAAATTTCCAAACCAATCTGTACTCTATGAAGTCGGTTACAGGAGTTTGAAGTTTGAAGCGTAGGGTTAGCGTCAGCTTACCAGTTACATCCAATTCTGAGCCTTGTATCTTATTTCAAATTAGTGCTCTGACTTAGTTTGTAATAAATTTGCCATGGTTAGTGATAATTTCAGGCTGCAATAAGGTTAGATTAGCACTCATCTAATAATTATACTCTAAATAGTTACCATAAATTTGGTACTTCGCCGTATTTTCTTTTATTATGTTTAGTCAGGCTTTTTGAAAAGGCTATTCAATGTGCGTTGTGGTGCAATAGATAACGACTCGGAAGGAAAAATCGGGGAGTCGAGTTCGAATTCCAGTTGAATTCCTTGCATTCACTTATGCGCAAATACCCCTGGGAAATGTATTAATCCGCCTCTTCCCTCCAGTATAGGTTAAAAAACAGAACAGATTGTGTTCTATAGCCTTGGCAGGCAACCAATCTACCGCAGAATGTAATGACAACCTACTGCGGGATAATCTTCTGTCCAGTCAGTCATGTCTCTTTCGAGACATGATCGCCCAAGTGTGTATCCCGTATGGCACTTAACTGACTGATTCAGTGGGTAAAATTGGGGGCAATGAGGAGGGTTATGAAGTACAAGGAAAACACTTTTTTGCAATTACTTCCTTCAAAATCATCGGAGCGTATAATGCATCAAAACGTCTTATCAGCAGCAAAATACGGGTTTTTATTGTCACTTTTATATTTTGCATTTTAATAATTTTTCGACTTAGTTCGGATATTTATTCGGTGTTTGCACTTTACCTCTGAGATTCCATGGCGGGAAGGGACAACTCAAAACCGACTCAACACCGACGACTGAGCTTGTCATGCCAGACCTCAAGTGGAGATTTTATATCCTGTCTATAGCTAAAGATACTGGGAAAATGGTCCGTTCATTGTACTAATCCAGTAAGTATCTGACTACCCCTGCTATACTTTATATCTACAAGAGACAGACAAACCAAAAATAAATTATTGCTGCCATATCTGGGGTGGAGCTGCCCAGTCCTCACTTTCACATTTTCATAGCCTTCAAAAGCGTCTACTCAATCTTGTAGGTAATGAATTGGTTTTGACTTTACGACCTCAGTCCGACTGATGTTGTTCTATATACTATTCTCACGGTCTGTTTTTCTGACGACCAATATTGCTTACCTCAGTTCCACCAGCCCTGACTTTTACAACTGGGAGTCATCATGGCCCGTACACAAGGGTGAATCATCCCCGTTCCATTAATAAAAAGTATCACTCGTACAGTTTTTTCTCAAATAACTGTCGCTTTGTAGAACCAGTATTGATCTGGATGTTTTCCTAATCTCTACAATCTTGACCACTTCAAATCTAGAGTTTCACAGTTATCTTTCCAGCATATCACCATGGACTTCCCTTCTTGCCTTTTTTTACATTTAAAAAATCGATCGTTTTAAAAATGTCAGTCAGTTAAGTGCCATACGTGTAACACGCTTGGGCGATCATGTCTCGAAAGAGACATGACTGACTAAGCAAAAGATTATACCGCAGTAGGTTGCCATTGCTTTCTGCGGTAGACTGGTTGCCGACCAAGGCTATAGAACCCAATCTGTCCTACTATTTAACCCATAACTGAAAGGAAGAGACGGATTAATACCTTTCCCAAGGGTATTTGCGTGTAAGTGAATACAATGGATTCAACTGGAATTCTAACTCGGCTCCCCGGTTTCTCGTTCCGAGCCGATATCCACTGTATCACAACGCATATCCTTTTAAAAATGTATTTTCTCGATAAACCAAAAAGAAAAATTAATTATGATTCTGTTTTTCTTTCGCTATATGATCATTTCTATTGATACACTTGCAATAAACTGATATTTGGTTAAGAAACAAACGTAGGGATCATAGGGACACAATCTGGCACAGACGTCATCAAGTACAGTAGCGTTAAAGTTTTCTGAACCCACATATATTTCTCAGTCTTATATATTTATCAATAAGGTCTTAATATAACTTTACTGATGCATAAAACAACACATTTATTACCTTCCCAGATCAAAGTATTGGGAAGCATTTTTTATATATTTGGAATCTAATTAAAATACTTTATGAGCAGAATTTCTATGAAAATGTGACCGTAAAAGATATTAGCATATTACCTTTACATTAAAAACCTAACACTCACCAATATGGTGCCCAGATGAGAAAAATAGAAAACAACAAAATTGCTTGAGAAGAAACTCAAAAACGTAAACATATCAAAGGAAAATAGTTATATTTTGGGGAATTCTTAGAGTCAGAAAGCGTTCAATATTGATTCAAGAACAAACGAAGATCAGATATTTTATGCAAGGGATTGAGCGAAAAAAGAAATTGAAATTGGCGGAAAAAATTGAAAAATAAAGGATAAAAAGGGGAGCAAAATTTCCTTTGAGTGTTTCACATGAGACAATAAGAAAAAATTAGACTTAAGACAAAAGTATGAGAAAGCAGGATTTAATGGTGCGAAAAGGCAAAGAGCACAGAAAATAAACTGACAAAAGATATTGTCTCTCTCATTATATATATATATATATATAATGAGGGAGACAATATCTTTTGTCAGTTTATATATATATATATATATATATATATATATATATATATATATATATATATATATATATATATATATATATATATATATATCGAAAATTGAAATCGAAAATTGTGTTATATAAGCATGATAAAAACCTCGTCTGATCAAGAGGCTATCCATGGTCTAGTGGTCAAGACAGTGCCAGATTAAATGGTATGCTTCCCCTATGTAATAGGGGTCGCAGGTTCGAATCCTGCTGGGTAGCACGCAATTTCGTAATAAAAATTTATCGTAAATAATCAGGCCGGTAGATATAAATATAAAAATACTGTTTAATTAAAAAACACAATATCTACTTAAATACGAGTATCGGTAAAAATAATGTTCAAAATAATTCATTACAAATTGTCGGTTGCTTATAACCAAGTTTCTTTAAAATTCGTTAATTTCCGTAACATATATATATATAGAGAGAGAGACTATTTAATTGCTTAGCTTCTTGTTATAATAAAATTAAAGAAGTACACAGTTGTATTATAAATTGTTCAATACAATTATATTGTAGAACGTTTGTATATTCTTTATTTGTAAACGAGTTATTACGCAAACTATGTTTCTACGATGTAGTGTCTTCAGGTGGTTTGCTACCGATTTTACAGATTTTTTAAGTACGCTCACGTAACGGGTAGTTTTTGAACGTGAAATTTTTAAAATTAGAAGAAATTATAACGTTTTCATCCATTGTTGTATGAACCTGATAGGCATTTTGTGATATGGTTACACTTAGTCTTAATTTCTGTTCTTTCACACAGTAATTTATTTTTGTTTGCTATTATGTTATTCCCAAACAAAAATGAATTACTGAATGAAAGAACAGACATTAAATACGCATATGGTAGACGTGGTTATTTAGTCATGTTTATGTCAACCTGTATAAAAGAATGAAACCCAGATGATAATACCGGGGTAGATGGGATCCTTAGTCATGTTTATGTAAACCCTTCTAAGAGGAGGAAACTCAGAAGACAAAACCTGAGTAGATGAAGCTCCTTACTCATGTTTATGTCAACCAATCTGAAAGAAAGAAACTTGAGATGAAAAACCAGTAACTGAAATGATTACTGGTTATCTCTCCTTTGCATTTGCCATCAGAACATCTTTTCTTGATCGTATCAAATTTCCTTCTATTGTTAATGATAGGATGATGAAGATGTTGACGTATGATCGACATGCAATACTCTTGTCCATTTATGCACCAACACTACAAGCCAGCGAAGAAGACCTTGATTCGTTCCACAAGTGCCTTTGCTCTACTATAGCAACTACGCCCACTGTTGATAAATTAGTGATTCCCGGAGATTTTAATGCCTGTGTGGGCACTGCTTGCCAAATTTGGGGCGCTAATGGCTCTTTAAGCATTGGTGAAATGAATACAAACGGATTGAGGTTGCTCGAACCTTTCCATCAGAAGATTAAGCACAAAGCTACTTGCTTGCACCTGAAAACCAAGCATGGTCGCAGGCCGTAACGGTTCGACACCGCCTCCTACTCTGCCGCCGCGTCTTCCGTTCCTGCTCAAGTACTGGCCCCTGCCGATAATCGTCCCCGCGTTCTGTACGTCTCACGCGTGGGAAACTGGTTGTCGGATGACTAGCCGGTAGGCACTTAACCGACCGTCGACAGATGATAGGGTGGACCCTCGAGAGACCCGTCGACAGATGATAGGGTGGAACCTCGAGAGACCCGTCGCCAGGCGTGAAAGCCAGTGCAATCGACCAGTGAGTTATCCAGAGTCACCAAAGCGAAGCGCGCTGCTCTTTGGCCCCGCCGCCGACGGCAGACGACGACGGCAGACGACGGGAGGACGGAATGAAGCGCATCGGTCTCAGTCTAATATGTAGCGCCGCGACCCGTAACGGCCGACGCGGGTGCCCACGAGCTTGAAACCACGAAGACAACATCAGCGCGCCGACCGATCGCGGTATGTGTTACATGTATTAGCTCTAAAATTGCCACAGTTATCCATCGCCTCCGAGGAGGATTACGGTCCCGAGGATTAGGTCTGGTTCCTGAGCCATTCGCTGTTTCGTCCGTTCTAATGTAACCGAGATTTAAGTGATGTGTGTTTGATGCGTATAATGCGTAGTACAGAATGTGGAACTGATCACAAATTAATCCGTGGCAAGTTCAAGCTGCGTATTCGTAAAAGAATTCGTATGGATGGAGTGAATGAACCAAAACAAATTAATGTGAACAAATTAAAGCGAGCAGTTTTACGTGCAAACACTTGATAGCCTCAAATTCAACGGCACCCGGGAAAACTTTAGAGATTAGGTATATTCAGTAGGGACCAATGTGCTTGGTTTCAGAAACACCAGGGTTCGTTTGATGACAATAAAATTCACAACAACCAGTTATTGGAAACCAAGCACGCTCTACATGAAAAGCTACTTAACCAGAATCTAGAAAAGTAACCAGCAGCTGAGAAAGCTTAAAAGAACCACAAGTCAACCCTACATCGGGAACTAAGCAGGAGGATAAATGATTAGTTGAAAAACATGGCCTCTGATATCAACAAGCCTTCAACCTTAATGATTAATAAAATTGTTTTATTCATTGATACGTCATGTCTTTGGTCCACCAACATCTTCAGTTACCCCTCTGAAATCAAAATACAATACTAATACCATCAAAGAACCAAAAGAAATACTTCAACGTTCAAGAGCATTTCACAAACCTATTTGATAATCCTTCTTCTGTCAATTACAGTGTTATAGATAGTCTGCCACAGTGCCACATTGTGCACTTTTTGGGTCATCAACCTATCTTGCCAATCAGACAAGCATCAAACAAAATAAATCTGGTAAAGTAAATGGTCTAGACAGCATCCCGGTCGAATTAATGAAGATTGGAAGTGAGAACTTGACGGAAATGATAGCAAATCTCAGTAGTAACTGTTAGAATAGGACACCGATTCCTCAATACTGGGTCGCTGGTATCCATCTATCCCTATACAAAGGAAAAGGTGAAAAACCGATATGGAATAACTATCGAGGTATCACGTTGTTGAAGGCTGTTGGGAAATGTTCCACGATAATATTTCTTAATAGGTTGGGAGAAGATATATGTCCTATAGTTATACCAGAATCACAAAGTGGTTTCAGCGGTGGAAAAGGGACAGCTGACATTATCTTCTCAGATTCAAGAGAAATGTATTGAGCAGAACATACTCCTCCATCAGCTATTCGTTGATTCGTGGTAATGGTCAAGTTGCTGCGCAGAAATATGAAAGTCCGGGTTACTTTTAATGGAAAACTCTCATGGGAAATCCCTATTGACAATGGTTTAAAGCAGGGTGATATCCCTGCCCCCACGCTTTTTTCCATTATTTTTTTTACTGCTCTACCTGCTTATTTTCCAGAGTTGTGACGAAGACATACATTTGCGCTTTAGAATCGCTGGAAAGTTTTCGATCCGAAATGGGTTCAAAAACGAAAACTTTCCAAACTTTGATAAGAGAACTGAATTCTTAGCTCATACAAAAGCAATCATACAGTATATTATGGGCCGTTTCTCATCCTCGTGTGAAGCATACGGTCTCGCGATGAGCCTCACAAAAACCAAAGCAAAGTTTACTTCTGCCCCACAGAGGGTCATATATCAAGTCCAGTATCTTTGTTCATGAAACAAGATTAGGGCTAGTCGAGAAATTTGTGTACCTTGCCGGCACAAGTAGAACAGATGCCTCAGTTGATGCCCAAAATTATCTACACATCCAGAAGATCTCTGTGGCATTTGGAAACCTAGAAAGAAGAGTATGGGCAGCTCAGAGCTCAGAGTGCTGTGTGACAAGCTATGCAAAACCAGCTCCGGACTGAAAAGGCATGATATACAAATACGTGTACACTCCAACTATACACACATTTATATATGTAGAAACAAGAAATATGTATACATCTTCACACCAAATATATACATATATACACCACACACACATCTATCCATATATATACATATACATACACATACATATATATACATATATATACATGCACGTACAGAAAGACATATACATACATACAAATATATATATGCACACACAAACACACACACAAATACACACACACACACACAAAAACACACACACACATATATATATATATGATTTTAAGAAAAATACCTGACATAGGAAATAATTGTTAATGAAATTTCTAAGCATATATAAAACAAATTGTAGGTAGATCTCTATAAAATTTTATCAATGAAAGAAAATGGCAGGTTAAAAGAAAAAAATAGACGGGAAAAGTATTCAGGGACTAGAAAAATAAAATTAGACATTAAGATTCGTCGTAATCTAAAACAAATAAATGGCTAGAAAATTTTAAGAGTTTAAGAGTTGGTTTATAGGTCATTATTTGTAATACTGTAGGTTTTGCAAAAACGAAAAAAAGGCATCTATAACACTGGGATTAGTATTGGATTATTAATAGGAAGTTTTAAGATTATAATTACTTAAATTTAAATTATAAAATTAAAAATTAAAGTTTCTAAAATAAATAATTCAAGACTCAAACTTTTAAATTTTAAATTAAAAAATCCAGGATTATGGTGGCATTTGCTTATGAATTCCTAACGTAAATTTAAAAGTAGGTTTGATTATTATTATTTTAATATTCAAATTGATCATTATTATTTTATTTTTTTCTACTAAACATAGATTACATCTAGCGTAAACGTTTCTGGAGATGCGGTGAGAGCTTATCAGTTTCCAACTAACTTTGGGATTTAGTCCTTCTTCCTTCATTTCCCAAAATCTTAGGGAAAGGGATGTTTGAGAGCTTAGATTGGAGTTAAAAAAAAAGTGTGTCCTTATGAGTATAGT
The DNA here is from genome assembly GCA_037127315.1 of Ascarosepion bandense. NCBI lineage: Eukaryota > Metazoa > Mollusca > Cephalopoda > Sepiida > Sepiidae > Ascarosepion > Ascarosepion bandense. Next base: position 2,768,842 of record JBBBDQ010000703.1, on the reverse strand, counting down.
AATGTTGTTTGAATTTCCCAGCGAAGGTACCGATAAAAGTTTGGTAATTTTTTTCTGTTGTTAGTTGGGAAGATTTGGATTTGGTAGATTAACTAGTTATATCTAAACTTGCCTTCCTCTGGATTGTTATTCACGGATCTACAATTGCAATAATTTATAATTCCTGTTTTTGTGTTTGTATTATTTAAACGCTTTAAAATTTGATTGTTATGCGAATTGATAATATTGTCTATATTTAGAATGCGGAAATAGCTAATTTTAGAGAAATTCTATTAAAGCTTTTGTGTAGTGGATTGATGCTATTGAAATATTTATTTACTACTTTGAGAAAGATTAAGTTAGTTGTTTAACTAGTATTTTTCAATGGTTATCCGTTGTTATAACAATTCTCTGAGATAAGACTGCTAGATTTAATAAAATCAAATTTGCAACGGTTAGTAAATGTCCAGTTTATCTCCGTGTACCGTGGTTGTGTAGAGTTAGTGAGACTTTCCCCAAGCAGATTTTATCTAGTTCAGTCAGTCAGTTAAGTGCCATAAGTGATACATGCTTGGGCGATCATGTCTCGAAAGAGGCATGACTGACTGGGCAGAAGATTATCCCGCAGTAGGTTGCCATTGCTTTCTGCGGTAGACTGGTTGCCGACCAAGGCTATAGAACCCAATCTGTCCTGCTATTTAACCCATAACTGGAAGGAAGAGACGGATTAATATCTTTCCCAAGGGTATTTGCGCGTAAGTGAATACAATGGATTCAACTGGAATTCGAACTCGGCTCCCCGGTTTCTCGTTCCACAATGCACATTATCTAGTTTACGTGATTATTATTATGCAACTAACGTTCGTGTTGCTTTGTAAACCAAGTCTGTCCTTCCATCTATGCGTAAAGACGTTCTATCTCCCCCACCGCCATATTAATTCTGTTATTTATTATTTTAAATGTAGTTGTGGACTCGACTACGTAAATAGAACGACGCAGCGTTTTGATGTTAGGATTAAACAGCATGTGCCTGCAAAAATATTCAATAAAAAAGTTTTCGTCTGGTGATATCATTCGAAATACATACGGGTCTTCCATTGCGGATCATTTGATAAATAGTCCGAGTTGTGCTGCATATTATAGTGTGAACTGGTTTTCTGTTTTAGCCAGAGCACACTCGTTGTTCTCTCTGAAGGTGTTGGAGACGTTCTTTATCCGGTCCAGGCGACCCTCTCTTGGTAAACAAAGTGACTGTCTGCTTTGGCTTGCTCTGCTGGGTCTCTAACATCTTCAGATGTAATAACTTTAATTTTTCCTTTTCCGTTCATTCATGTCATCCATGACAGACACTCTTCTCATAATTTTTTTCTGTTTACAGTTCTGACGAGAGGGAACAAAAAACGGTCGACTGGTGTTTCCTTTTTGTTTGTTTTAAAATTTATCATGGCCAGTAGTAAAAAAATTTCTTTTCTTCAGTGCCATATATTATTATTATTATTATTATTATTATTAACTGTCTGTTCCGGTATTTGCAATTTTGTTCTCGCGTTGTTCATAATAGCTATGCCGGAGAGTAAAACACTACGCCTCCTTGGCCTCACACTCTCAGCGGATCTCAAGTGGAATGACTATATCGAATCCATTGCTAAATCTGTTGCTATGAAAGTCGGTTCTCTGTGCAGGGCCCGGAAGGTTTTCCCGTCTGAAATATCCTGCACATATATAAATCTGCCATCCGCCCATGTATTGAATACTGCTGCCACATCTGGTCCGGTGCACCCTGCTATTCTCTTCGGGGTTCTTGACAAAATACAACGGAGAATCTGAAATGTGATCGATACCGACTTGTTTCTACTCCAACAGCTTCTTTTCTCGCACATTCCACCTGTGGAATTCCCTTCCACATACTTGCTTCCCCGACAGCTACAATCTCCAGAAGTTTTAATGTAAGGTCAATAGACATCTCCTCACACACTAACTCGCATCCATTCTCTCAAACACTCTTCCCATCTACCCAACCCTCATCCTCGGTATCCTTACACGTCTATCACCATCCTTCTGACATTTCCTATATCTAACCACTCTTTATCATCCCTTATGTAACCCCTTGCGCAATAGTGGCTGTGGAATAAACTGATTAAAAAATATATATTTCATAATGTTGGGATAGTATTTTTTTAATTGTATAATTTAATTTATTTTGAAGTAAAGCATAAACATGTAATTAGAAAATAAAATTTTATAAATCAAATTAAAATGTAAATTAATAGTATAGTATACTAGTTTAGGGCAGAGGTCAACGTTTTGTGCGTATGACTCAAGAGCGATTACTTGTTATTTGTATTTTAGGGGAAAGCAAAATGCATTAATAATAAAAATAATGTAAAAAGGTCTACATAGAAAAATCTACGTTAATCCGAATTAACGATATTTGAGCAGATATTTATTTCTATATTTGCATGTTTTCATCACTTCTTTTATTTTGTAAATTATGGGTTATTTAAGCGTTTTAAGACATTTTTCTAAAAAGCATAAATTACATTTATTTCCTGTTTCTATATAAAATTCAGTTTATTACTATATTCTTTAAAACTGTGTGAAACTACGTCGAGCACTATTATATTAACACGAAAAATGTTCATATTTATGCGTGTACTTGTATATTTATTGACACTTATATATATATATATATATATATATATATATATATATATATATATATATATATTAGAAAATGCACATAATTTTTCTATATATATCCACGACAAAGGTACATTTGTTTCGACATTGAAACTTCAATATATATAATAGAAATAAATGAATACTGTCAAAAAATACATTTTTAAACTTAAAACTTTTTAGTAGTTTTTCCTGTACATATTACGTGGATCATCATTATTCTATATATATATATATATAGTTTTGAGGTATACGACATTTATAAAATAAAGTGCTCAATATCAGAGATACACATGTAAAAGTGGATACTAATCTCAAAACTGAGTGGCGATAGTCTGTTACATGCTTGAACCCAATCATTTAGAGTCATCCGCAGACAGTCCCGTTCCGCTGTATCACAGCTCATCAGTGCGGTTAGACATCCGATTGATTCTAGCCAGAATTGAAACCTGATCTAATTAACATCAGTTGGCGATTCTAGCCTCTTGGGTCGGTCAAGAAAGGAGAATTTTAGCTTGTTATATACAGAATGTAAGCACACGCCAGTAGCAAAGAGTGTTCGAATGCATTACTGAATGAACAATGCGTAGATGATTGAGTAGCTACTGTTTTTAAAGTCCACCATTTTTCCCCAGTGCTCAGTCGGCGTGCGAGAGCATAAATAGTCATCCGAATATACTTCAAGCCGATATTCAACACGGCTGATTTGATATCAGTCGGAGATTCGATCTCTAAGCTATCGGCGAACAGTAGAAGAAGGGGTACTTTGGCCTGTTATATACACAATGTATACAAACGCCAGTAGCCAAGAGTGTTTAATATATATATATATATATATATATATATATATATATATAGATATCAGCATGCAGTGTGGGTATAGAAAAATCCAAAGGAGTATCCTCTACATACAGTGGTATGATAACTCTATAAGAGAGCTCTAAACATATATGCATATAAATATATATACAGCCAATATAAGAAAAATTAAGACACCCATGTTATTTCATGATGAATCGGAAGCTGAGGCCTAATTCAGGCGAACCATCGTCAACTTACGTCTCTATTTTACAAAAGATTTTACACGAATGAGATTCACAAAAAACTAAAAAAACGAATAAAAATAACGGCAGCTCCCTTAAAAGAGAAAATTTAAGAAAAAATACATCACTTTGGAGAACACA
>JBBBDQ010000703.1:2697500-2760000 GCA_037127315.1 Ascarosepion bandense | reverse complement strand
GCGTAAAATCGTTTCCTGTATCTGACATTCATTTACATAAAATTGCCAAGTAGGTTATTTGCTGTCTTCGCCAATTTCTTTTACCATCAATGCACTTTTCCTTTCCTCGTCGTTTGTCTCTACATTTCTTGTTTCTTAATGCTTTGCTTAGTTTCTGGAACACTTCTTTTGCTATTCCTAGGCACCGTGGAACTTATTTGTCTCATTTTCCTTTGTTTTTTACTACGCTATCCGGAGAGTAGAATTTCTTCTTTTGACGCCTGCCCTTCTGGACAACTTTACATTCTATCTACTTAAAAATATGAATATGACCATTTTTAATATATAGAGTGTCTGGACACATAGGAAATTTCATTATATTTTTTTACATCCATAGATTAAATATGATTTTCTATTGTAAGTATTGACTTCTTTTTCTGGGACATGCTAAGGGTGAAGTTGTACTTAATGAAAATCAAAAATGCTTTCACCTTATTGAACGCATAAAGTGCTAAAATAATGTGCTAAAATAGACGGCAATGAAGATTTATTGAATCGAGTTCACGTGAATCACACAAATTGCATCAATCTTTGCATTAAAAAGGATGAAAATCATATTGAAGATGCTATTTGTTAAGAGTTCATCTCAATAATATTCTGAAATTTTATTTTTGGAAACTATGCATATTTGCCTATGTTTTCAGACTTCAGGATCACACTGTATAATTGTAAATCTCGTCAGTAAAATAATGAAAATTAAAAATGAATTAAATTTTTTAAACTTGAAAATTTATAAATTAACGTTTTAAAAGCTCCTTATTTTTATAAAAAATATTTTTTTTTGTTTTTGTATTTATTTTGCCGACACAATGTTCTCAATACGTAGCTTGCAACTTGGTGTATATATTTTGCTGACAACTTGAAGCATCATGAGTATCGATTTTGCTGAGAATTTGGGGTATCTATTTTGTTGACAACCGTCTTTTCTGAAGAAGGAAATTACTGGAAAGTAATTGAAATTCACCTAAACCGAGCTGAATGTGTAATGCTCCTTAACCGAGCCCCTTTGAGACATGATTTCATTGAATTTATTTTCATGTCTTCCTCTCGAATTTACATTTCAATTAATTTGGGGTCATCAAGAGAGAATGCGCACCATTTCGGTGCCTTCCTCTCAACGGTTTTACATATGCACCGGCCCCACTCATTTATTATAACGATATACTAGTGTGATGTAGATATACTAGTTCAAATGTCCAACGACGACATTAGATTTACGAAAAAATATAAACCGGCAAACCTCGCGTTCTGAGAATGCAATGTGAACCTCATTACGCATTCATGATCAGTTATGTCATGCAATCATGTTCGGTGATTATGTTCGTGGAATATTACTTTTTTCCATAACAACATAGAACTATTTTCAGTTATTTCTATTCGGCGTTTTTTACTTTTGGCCTTATTATGCCCTTTGATTCCAATTTGTCCCAGAAATTGGTACAGTGTGCCTGTAACGAAACCTCTTCCACTGATCTAATAATTAATAATACCCTTCTTTTACCAGCTCTGATTTTAGATTTTCATATTTATTAGTTTTATATTCGTGGCTTTGTTTGATCTGGCTTTCATATATTACTGTTAATTCAACCAAGATTATTTAATAGTTCACCCTTGATAGAAGAACAGTATGAGTTCGAAGATGTCATTTTGGGGTAATCATTACGCCAACCAGGGAAGTTTGCATATATCTCCCAAATACCACCAGAACTAAGAAGATCTTGTCCAAGTGTAGCTTGAAATCTGATGACTTCATTTAAAGCTAAATTGTCTTTAGCACTTGTTATCGTCTCACTGACCTTCCAATTTCTCCCTGGGATTTAATGCCTTTACTGCTTTATCCTTGGAGTAATCCAACATCATTTGAAGTCAAATTCTTAAGGACATATACTCCTTCACAATTGATTTTAATGGCAATTGTAGCTTTTCTTGTCTGCAATCAAATACAATATCAGACAAACCTGGAGGCAAATCCAACCATTTTCGGATATATTTGCTTGTCTTTCTTGCCATCGATTCTATTGTACTCATTTAAACTTCGCATACAAGTAGGGGCCATAGTAGCATTGGAATGAGTACAGGCTCTAAGCACCATACCTTGTATTTTCCTATTAGAGGACAAAGATCTATCTAATGGAGATTATCTTGTAATGATATGGATGTTTTTTTTACTTTGGGTGGTATCTTTTAAGGATTGATTATATCACCAACTTAAACTTTTCAGTGATGTTTCTTATACGGTAAGGATACTTTGACTACCATCTACAAAACATGAATATGGATTTTGCTGATGAACTTGGGTATCTATTTTGTTGACAACTCTCTTTTCTGAATTTAATGGTGAATTCATATTAAATTTTAATAAAACATACAAAAATGATTTAAATACTTCAAATAAGTGAATCGTTATTTCCTATATAAATTGATTTAGAGCAGCAGAAAAAGAAAAAAATAGATTTTTTAAAGACAAACTAGTAAACCTCTATTTTGTCCGGGTATCTCAAGCTATACCCGGACAAAATCGTCTTAGTTCTGGTGACATTTGGGAGATATCTGCAAACTTTCCTGTTTGACGGAATGTTTACCCCAAAGTAATATCAAGTAAGGGTAGGCGACCAGATATTGTTCTTCTATCAAGGGTGAACTATAAACTCATCCTGGTTGAATTATTCAAATGACTTAATCATAATAAAAGTTAGAATACGATCAGATCTTGTTTTCTAAGAGAGAAAAAAAGATCAGCAGTTAAAGGGAAAGAGCATAGGGAAATGTATTTTAATTTCATTACAATTTTGTTTAGAATTCGAGTCTTTGTGAGGCTAGTCTGAAAAATCAGAAGGCCGACTATGAAGGAGGGATTCTAGATCTGTGAAAACTTGCTTGCATTCATTTTGACTCTCTTTATTAACCCCAAAACACTAACCATGGTTATATAGCACCCAGCGCAAATGCCAACATTTTAATTAAAATTTAATTAAATTTTCAGTACCTAACTTTCTTACCTGAATAATATGTTTTTCACTTCCTGTTAACACAAAGTACAAATTTGAAGTGCCTGCATCTAAAATATTTCAAATATTTATATTTAATATTTTATTGGTATTTTCAAAATCGGGTATGATATACTCATGGTTAATAGTGATGTAACTGGAACTGATAGTGTTCCAGGGTTAATAACTTCATTGTTTATTTCCAGGTAAACTGACATTTAGCTGTTAAAAGAAGACTTATAGTAGAACCAGTATAGACTTTGAAATAGACACAATTTGGCATCGGTATGCAATCAAGTACCTGTAGAAAATGGGTTTAACCCCAAGTATGTCCATACTGAAATAGTTGCCCCAGGTTTAACAAGATTGCATAAGTCAATCAGTTAAGTTCCATACGTGATACACGCTTTGGGCGATCATGTCTCGAAAAAGACATGACTGACTAGTGAGAAGATTATCTTGAAGTAGGTTGCCATTGCTTTCTACGGTAGACTGGTTGCCAGCCAAGCTTATAGAACCCAATCTGTCCTATTATTTAATCCATAACAGGATGGAAGAAACGGATTAATAACTTTCCCAAGAGTAGTTGTGCGGAAGTGAATGCAATAAATTCAACTGGAATTCGAACTCGACACCCCCGATTTCTCGATCCGAGTCGATATCCACTTCACCACAACGCATATCCTGCACCACAACGCACATCCAGTGCATAAGTAGGCAGCTGAATTTAGGAGAAAAGGAGAAGTCCGGACGTACTGCAACTGCCGTTGCCGAAGAAAAAATTCATTGTATTCACCACATGGCGGTGGATGACAAGCTATTGGCTAAAGAATAAACCACCAATCCTATTGGCACAATCCGTAAGAGAGTTGAGAATATTCTGCCCAAATGAATTTGGTATGGCGAAGGTTTCTGTTTGGTGGTTGCCGCGTGTTCCGACATCCGAACAAAAGCGCAACAGGCTGAACCCATGATGGGAAAATTCTAAGATTTATTGAGGCACTTTCAGCTGATTTGCTTCAACGTTTTTTTTAACCTTGGATGAGTGTTGTGTTCATCACTTAGATCCAGAGAGAAAGAAATCCATTGAGTAGAAACACCTCTCCTCACCTGCCCCAAAGGAAGTCAAAGTTGTTTTGTCTGCAGGGAAAGCATCGGCCTCAGCTAGGATGCAATAGATATTGTATTTATTGACTGTTTTTCGAAAGGGTATACCATCAATAGAGAAGCAGTTACGAAAGGCGATCAAGAGCAAACGGCCACGAAAACTGAAGAAAAGAGACTTGTTTCATCAGGATAATGCTGCAGCACACAAACCCTTAGTTTCAATGGCGTCTGTGTGTGATTGTGACTTTAAACTGATTGATCCCCTTTCCCTGTTTTTATTATTTGGCCTCATCTGTCACCTGATCCCCAACATTAAACGCACTTAGCTGGGAACCAGTATCGCAGTGATTATGATGCCATATCTGCTGTTGACGACTTGTTTCAAGAACCGGATGAAAGCTTCTTTACCAATTGAATCCAAGCACTGCAGCACTGATGGAAGAAATCTGTGGACCACAAAGAGAACTGTTAAAAAATAAACCTCATTTGGTCACATTTCGTGAGAGTGATTTCATCAGCCTATGAACTTTTCAGCTTACCCTAGTATGTAAAAATACACATTCTTCGTTGTGCCTAAACGTGCGACCTAGTGATACCCAAGTTTTAATTAACACAGCATGCAATGGCCGTTTATGGTTTTTGATGTTATTGCATTGTCTCTCATTAAAAATGCGTGACCCTATTTCTTGAATCGATTCCATTGTAGTTATTTTCTATATATTTTTTTTAATTTCTTTTCTCGTCTTCCTTCTTTTGGTTGATGCAATGTAGTAACTGTCTAGATGTGGATATGAAGCTTTCAGACATAAAGACGCACTTTCAATGGCAAAATATCGCGGGAATTATCTATATTCGTAATCTGCGCATCATTTTAATTTATTTTTACACTACTTTGGAGTGACTTAACCATTTTCTCGGAGACGACAATCTTCGTATAAAAATAATGTTGATGTTTAATTTCATCTTAAGTCCTCTATGTGTTAAGGATGTGAAAAAGTAAAATCGAGATGGACGAAGAAATGTATTCAGTGACTGGCAAATAAAATATACAGGAACTTTCTCTCTCTCTCTCTCTCTCTCTCTCTCTCTCTCTCTCTCTCTCTCTCTCTCTCTTTTTTTTTCTCTCTCTCTCTCCCTCTCTCTCCCCCTCTCTCCCTCTTTCTCTCTCCCTCTTTCTCTCTCTCTTTCTCTCTCCCTCTTTCTCTCTCTCTTTCTCTCTCCCTCTTTCTCTCCCTCTTTCTCTCTCTCTCTCTTTCTCTCTCTCTTTCTGTATCTATCTATATTTCTCTCTCAATATGTATGTATGTATGTATATGTGTGTGCATATTCGGTAACTTCTAAACTTTTAAATTTGTATAAATATGATAATAATAATATTGAATTTAAAACCTAATATTTATTTTATTTTCCATATATATATCAATATTGAAGCATATATTACAAATTTATATATATGGAAGCAATGATGAGGTTTTGAAAAGGATGAAAACGAAAAGGAAATTAATACTGAACATCATGAAGAGACATCTGAAGATCCTGGGACATGTAATGAGGAAGGAGGGCTTGGAGAGCCTGATGCTAACAGGCCAGAATGAGAGAAAAGGCGACAGGAGAAAAGCAATGGATAACATATTTGAAGGGTCTGAACAGGTGGATGGCAGAATGGGGTTTGTGGTTTAACAGGAGAAAACGTGCTAAGAGCCACGAGGGACAGGGAAACGTGGGGGTGGCCATGATCGGCTGTCCTGAAAGGACAAGACACATAGAAAAAGAAGAGTTCATATATGTAGCGAAGTTCAACTTGTCTACGGCTATATCGTGTTGAGTACACCGGTTCCCGTCCGATCACCGAAGTTAAGCAACATCGAGCCTGATCAGTACTTAAATGGGTGACCATTTGCGAATACCAGGTGCTGTAAACGTAAGGATCAGGAATGGTCCACCGGTTCTCCAGGTTTGGGGGTTTGGGTTTGGGTGCAGGGCTAACAACCCTGAACTGTAAAAAACAGTTTGTTACGGAAACAGCAACAAAAAGTTGCTGCCCTATGCACCATTGGGTGTGATGGATAAATGGTGATAATGATGATGAAGTTCGTATTCCAGGTGAGATCTTCAAATTCATTTACGAGTAAATATCCTTCGAAAAACTATGAAAGGTAAGCAGATTGGCACACTCGATTTGGTTGTAAATGAGCATCTGAGAATTACAATATGTTCAATCCTTCTAGATAGATCCTTCTGGTTTACCGAATACGCAGATTTCGTTATTCTGTCTGTGCATGCGGACATACAGGGTGCGATGGATAAATAATTACCATTTTTTTCCATTTTGCGCGGAAGCCTACATCAAATGTCTTAAAGAGGGAACGATGCCAGAGGTCAAAAGGATGGCTGCTAGAAGACCATATGTCTGGCAAAAGAGCTCTGCACCATGCAACACAAACAGGAGAATTCAGTCATGGCTGTCAGACATTTTCTGCAGCCACATCACTCCTTTCATCTGGCCATCTAACTCCCTAGATTGCAACCTCCTTGATTATTAATAGGTGGGGCTCTGTTGAGCGAAAGACCAATAAAACTTCTTGCAACACCAACGAGAAACTGAAGTCAAAGATTATGGCAGCATCCACCAATTTAAACAGAGATGCGGAAATACAAGATATTGTGAAGTCATATGGAATTTGCGATTGAAACCAATGGCGATTTTATTGAATAATTTTACTCTTTAGTATTTTAAGATATTTTTGTTTCTTCTCTTCTTCTATGTGCCCTGTCCCTTTAGGATGTAGGCGATCATGGTTCTCCACGTCTCCCTATTCCTTGTGGCTCTTAGTATGTTTGCTCCTGTTACACCTCGCAACCCCTGTTCCGTCATCCTCCTGATCAGACCCTGCAAATATGTTAGCCGCTGCCTTCCTCTGTCTCTTTTTCCTTCTATCTGGCCAATCATTATCAGGTTCTCCAAGCTCTCCTTCCTTATTGCATGTCCCAGAAACTTCAGTTGTCTCTTCCTGATGCTCAGTATTAATTTCCTTTTTGTTGCCATTCTTTCCAACACCTCGTCGTTGCTTGTATGCTCAGTCCACGATATCCGTAGCATCCTTCTGTAGAACCACATTTCGGCCGCTTCCAGTTTGATATTGTTCAGCATTCAGCATTCAGCATTTGATATTGTTCAGCATTCACTGCCGTATTGAAGAACTGACATCACGTAGCAGTCTAGCACTCTTTTCTTTGTTTCTATTGAGATTTTCCTGTGTGTTAGTATTTTGCTCATCTTCTGGAACGCGTCCTTAGCCATGCCAATTCGCCTTCGGATCTCCGTGTCGCACTTTCCCTCTCCTGTTAAAACACTTCCTAGGTACTTAAATTCTTGTACTTGTTTGATTCTGTTATCCCCCATCTGTATTTGGCAGTTTGGGTTGTATCTTTTGCTGATGACCATGCACTCAGTTTTCTTAAAGTTTATTTGTAGTCCCTTCTTGTCACTCTCCACTGCTACTTTCTATATGAGGTCTTGTAGTTTCCTTTCCGTGTCCGCAATCAGCACTGTATCGTCCGCATACCTTATGTTGTTCAGGTTGTGGCCTCCAATAACAAATCCTGGCGTGTCCTCTAGGGTCCTCAAAATATTCTCGCTGTATAGGTTGAACAAATCCGGTGAAAAGACACATCCTTGTCTTACGCCTTTTTCTATCTTTGTGTATCTACTGAGGTCGTTACATATAGTTTAATTTTAATACTGATTATATTCATTCACAATTTTTTTACAATGCTTTAGTACAAAATAACTCACGTTATCCGGAGAAATACAATACCATTGTGAAACTTTTGCGTTCTACTAACACGATGTAGTTTGGTTTGTTTTTTTTCTAGCCAGTTACATCCAAATTAGAATTTATACTCAAATATACAACCTTACAAAATGTTTCGAAAAGCTTCAAAACTAAGGAATTTCTCGGGAGATGAAAACTTTTCACGATGAATGCTAGAAAGTCATAGCCACCGTTAAATTGCAATTATTCTGACTCTCATATGTATGCAATACATGACACCCAACTCCTTCAAAAATGTTTAAGCTATATTCGACCAATTTCTTAGACGCTAAAATAGCTACGATCAAATGAGACCTGGGTGTCTAATAAAAGCATGTCCTTTGTCTGATCTTGGAGATTGGCGACAGAGAATCTATCTAAACTTATTTATAAATGGAATTTTGTCTGTGTGTGTGTGTCTGTGTATGTGTCCGTTACCCATAGACTCCGAAACGGCTGAACCGATTTTCTTAAAAATTTACACTATAATTGTACTATAAGTGTCTGCGAGTGTTCTTAGCTAGGTTTTGTGTCGAGGTAACCCCGATAAATATCGAAAACCGATAATCGAAAAAATCGGGTTATAGAAGGAGTGGTCCGATTTTAATCAAATTTGATACACTCATAGACAAAGACATAAGAAACGATATTCAGAAGTTTCAAGGTTGCAATTCTTACAATAATAATTTGATATCGATACCAGGAAATCAAAATTTGACTTACATCCATTCATTTTTCTTTCAGTCTAGGGTTTTGCTTTAACTGGAAACAACTATTGCTTTTTAGTCTTTCCTGCCACCGGGCTATACTGCTAGTAAACAATAAAGAACGTAACCAAATAACAAAGACCACATCACGTAAAGTCTTTCAAAACTAGCAACAACTAAAATGCGTAGAACATGAAACTCGTAGATAAAATAATGACAAAATCAGGGGAAAAAATTTCATAGGAATTTATTAATCCGACAGTTTATTGCCTGTACATTAACTAACTAACTAACTAACTATCTATCTATCTATCTATCTATCTATCTATCTATCTATCTATTACTTAAATAATTTACTGGATACTCGTGTCTGAGCCCTTTTTATTTATATATTTTTATTTTTTTTTAACTGTGAATTACATTTGCCGGTATGTGCAATCAAGTGTTTTATAAAAGAACCATTATTCTCTGGCATGGTTCGAAAATATATGTCCGTCCGATTCAAACCTGTCGGGTGGCAGGAGGATGCATTCTCTTTATTAAGATTCTCGACTTCACAGGCCGGTATTTTTATTTCACTCTGTTTCCGAAAAATAGGGTGTCTACTAAAACAGTCAGTTAAGTGCCATGCGCGATACACACTTGGGCGATCCTGTCTCGAAAGAGACATGACTGACTGGACAGAAGATTATCCCGCAGTAGGTTGCCATTGCTTTCTGCGGTAGACTGGTTGCCGACCAAGGCTATAGAACCCAATCTGTCCTGTTATTTAACCCATAAATGGAGGGAAGAGACGGATTAATACCTTTCCCAAGAGTATTTGCGCGTAAGTGAATGCAAGGAATTCAACTGGAATTCGAACTCGGTTCCCCGATCTCTCGTTCCGAGCCAATATCCACTGCGCCCCAACGCACATCCAACTCACTAAAGCAGTAGTATTCACTGAAATATAACATTAAAAGAAACAAGCAATAATATCGGATTAAAAAATCAAAATCCAATAATTCCTTAGAAATGTCTGTCTGTCTGTCTGTCTGTCTATCTCTTGAAGACTGTTCTGTATCTATCTATGTAAATAAATAGATAAACATACAATACCCCCACATATGCACATCTATTTAGATTAAAATCGATATTATTACTAAGTTTGTCAAATTTAACACGTTTTCTTTGATTTTGAATGAGAGTCAGTTTTATTATAATAAGATTGACGGGGCGGAGAATAAAGGAAATTTCAAGCACTAAATTATAATGAAATGAAGAATCTATGGAAAGCAGCAATAGGAAAAAGAAGAAAGAATTAAAAATAAATACAAAAAGATAAGGAAGAAATTAAAATGAGATTGAAAGAAACGAATACCCAATTCATAAACTGGGCGAAAAATTAAAATTTAAGTGGCAGAAAAATAAATGAAAGTACATATAAGAAAGTAAAAGGATGAGGCTGAAAGAAAGAAATGGGAGAAAGTAAGGAAAGAAGGAAAGAAAACGTTATAGTTAAAAGGCACAAAAAATATAAAAATAAGCAAAGAAAGAATAAAGCCTATCTCTCTATCTATTTCTTTTTACTTTAAATTTGATATTTTAGCCGGTTTGAAAAATAGTGGCAATTGAGAAGAAGTATTGTTCCTGAACATTTTTGACAGATTTTTTTTTATAATCGTTTCATTTTAAGCAAGGCAGTACCGCTACTGATGTGCAGGGAGTTACAGTCAGTGAAAAGGGGGTGAGAAAAAGAGAATCAGTTACAGATAAAATCGGAGAAAGGATGAGAGAAAGAAGGAAATCAAGAAAATAGAAGATGGCAATTGACGATGCATTTATATTTGAAGAGTGTAGTTATCAAAGAAGTAAATATGTTGAACGAGAGTTCCACAGGCATGAAATGCGAGAAAAGAAACTGATGGGGTAGAAATGGCGGTTATATTTCACTATCTCGACGGTAAAACAGTGGGGCCTAGTTGCTATCTAGTTACACGAGTAAACTCATGTGGTCTGAACGCCAGGGAAGAAAAGCTCGTCAAACCAGAAGCTGTAAAAATATTCGTACAAAAAGCCACATCCCGTCGGTGAGAAAGTGACTGAAATCGAGCTACTAAATCGGGATGGATTATATTGCAGATCATCCTTTGAATTTTGCCGAGAACCCCGGAATAAATAGCAGGAGTATCTGACCAGATAGGGTAAAAGTACTCAATGCATAGACGAATGGTAGATTTATAAATGTATAAGATGGATTCTGACGAGAAAAACCTTCCTGCTTCCATCAGTAGAAATGACGCTAGTCTCCACAATGCCTCTTCAATTTCACTCTCCCTGCCGACCTCAAATGGAACGACTAAATCGTTTCAACAGCTATATCTACCGCTATGAAGGTGCTAACTATATCTAACTCTAAACTTATTCATAAATGGAACTTTGTCTGTGTGTGTATATGTGTGTGTGTCTGTGTATGTGTGTGTCCGTTACCTATAGACTCCAAAACAGTTGAACCGATATTCTTAAAAATTTACACAGTTGTACTATAAGCGTCTGCGAGTGTTCTTAGTCGAGATAGTATTTTGTGTAGAGGTACCCCCGATAATTATCAAAAATCGATAATCGAAAAAATCGCGTTATAGAAGGAGTGGCCCGATTTTAATGAAATTTAATACACTCATAGAGAAAACCATAAGAAACGATATTCAGACGTTTCAAGGTTTCAGTTCATACAATAATGCATAAAATCGATAATATATATATATATATATATATATATATATATATAAGCAAGATGATTGTGTGTGTGTCTGTTTATCTGCCTGTATGTCTGTATTTTTTTTTTCAGCCTTTTTATTGTAGTTTTTGCTTCGGGTTTGGCTCTAAGTAGGTATAATTGTAGTTCTTAGTCTCAGCCATGATACCAGTTACTCAGAGGACTTATTTAGCCTTCAAATTTCAGTTTACAACGAAAAATACTTATTTGATATCGATACCAGGAAATCAAAATTTGACTTCCATCCATTCATTTTTCTTTCAGTCTACGGTTTCGCTTTAACTGGAAACAACTATTGCTTTTTAGTCTTTTGTGCCAACATCCAAAGAGTCTGAGCTCTAGGACCATGGATTAGTTTTAAAGCTTCCATTACACCCTTAGCAGCTCGGATACAGTCACTTTCTCACCAGCGCAGTGTGGCTTCCCTGTGTCTCTTCTACAAGTACTTTCACACTTCTGCTCCGATGAACTTAGCTCACTGGTGCCCTCTATATACTAATTTACTCTAGCCACAAGGTTAGCAACTAGGTCCCACCCTTTTACTGTGAAACCAATAAGATGTAAACGCAAATTCTACTCCGTAAGCTTCTTCTCTCACACTTGCCACCTGTGGAATTCCCTTCTGTTTACTTGCTTTCTCAACAGCTACAATCTCCAAGAATTTAAATGTAAAGTCAATAGTCATCTCTTATCTAACTAACTTGCATTCTCTCTCATGCTCGCATCTCATTTGTTCAGTATTCTCATTCTTCTCTTACCCGTTTCATGACACCCTCTGTATTCTGTCATTCCTTCTCATTCCTCCGATGTAACCTCCTGCACAACAGTGGCGGTATAAGGCCCTGCTTGGGGCGATACGAATATAAAAAAAATTAATGTGTATATTACCACTTACCTTAGTATCTACATTCACAACCTTAAAAATAAAATCATGCAAATATAGAGGTGAAAGGAATCGTTATTAACTAAAGTCATAACCGTACACTTGAGCTCACATAAAAATAAACACGCAGGTCGAAAACGTTAGTAAAGAACAAGGTACAGAATCAGCAACAAACTTCCATGAAAGAAAATGTGCGTGACGCGCGCGCACACACGCACACATTCACACACATACACACACATACACATGCACACACACATACACACGCATACACATACATTTCTATTTAAAAGCCAATAGGAACCAAATGGTTCAGGCAATGCTGCATTGATGTCATCTTCTAAACTGAATAACATTTTTGTCGGTGTTTCGAAGGTGAACATTTCTATGAAAAATATGTTGACGTTTACATGGTGGATGTATGGGTGTTGTAATGGGTAGCGGTTTGAAATGAGAAGTCTGAGCTCTGAGTCATAATCCCAGTCAGGTTTTTAACATTCGCTTACAAATACTCTTCGGAAAGATATAAATCCATCACTTCCCTCAGCTAGGGGATTTTATTTGGAAAAATCATTGTTATTTACAGGAAAAGTTGTCAGCAACATTCACTCATAAAATGTATTATTCTTGCAACTCAAAATGTATTATTCATACAAGCAATTAGGTTTTGAATTTAAATAACAAACAGTGTTGATAAGTTGTAAAAAAATGAATTAACACAATTGCCTGATACACATTATCTTGAATATTTTTTTACATTCCCCCAATAATAATTAATATAAGTTTTTCTTTTTTAACTTAAAATATTCTGAAATGTTGGAATTTTTTTTATTGTGCGCACAAAATTACTAGATCATAAATATCAGGCTCTTTATATTTGCTTTCAAATACACTTTCTTCAGCTATGGAAGTTTAATCGGGAAAAAATATAATTATCCACAAAAAAGTTATTTGTACACTATTTATTTGACCCCAATATATATATATATATAAGTAAATGAACCTAATGAGGCAACAAACCTTGCTAAGTTTGTTAGCTCACTAGGTTAATTTACTTATTCTGCTCTTCTTAGATATTGAGCGCTTCTTTGTTATTGATTACTCGTCTCTGGTTTTTTCTTTGTGTTACGTACTGGCTCTGTCCAAATCGCTTTGGCTGATGTTCATATGCTTAGCTCTTTCTTTTTTAAAACCATTTTTTCCTTCTGCGTATATGCGCGGAGGGATTTTAGAAACGAGTATAGTGATAAGTTTGCATTTATATATATATAGATAGATAGATAGATAGATAGATAGATAGATAGATAGATAGATAGATACATCTGTACGCCGAATTAGATAGATAGATAGATAGATAGATAGATAGATAGATAGATAGATAGATAGATACTACATTAACTAAGTAAACTGTCAGTATCTGTTTTAATTATTATTCTAATAAATCAATTTTAACAAAGATTTGATATTTATTTTAAATTCAACGAACAATTTATATTGACGATTTTAGATGACTTAAAATGTGCTTCACAATTGCACCAGGAGTGTGAAAGATTTTAGAGTTACTCTGAGATTAATATCTTCTGTTCTATTCTGTCTGCCTCATAATTCTGTTTGTTTTCCTTTTATGCAATAAACCAAGAATGAGATACTAAATAAAATTCGTATCGCATTATCTTATCGCCTAGTTTGATTACATTTGTGGACTGGCTGGCTTTGATAATCTTATGATTCCGTTAAAAGAGTTCAGTATGTACATTACTCATAAATATGACACCCAAGCCTTGCCTGACACTGAAATTTGAAATATATGATCTTATTATTTCTATCTTTCAAAAAATATTCTTTTTAATGGATTAATACAACTTCCCAATTTTATATAAAATATTAACGCCATGACAATGAAGATGTCAACATTCCATACCACTTCAAATAAAAGGCGAGAAAAGAAACCCCTGAAAGTGCCATAACATCTACTGTATTTGAAAAACCTGTTTTTCTAGAAAATTGAAAAGATTTTATAAATTTGAATGAAAAGTAATACACGCATCTGTGCCAATGAATTTAAAATGTTTCGTTATAGGGAAGTGGCTAAAGCTATAATTACCATTATATTTATAACCAGTGACCTTTTTCAAGATGATTTTTAAAAGATATTATGAGAACCGTTCTAGAAAGGAAAGACGCTGAAATAATGCAAAATCCTCCTTGGTAGTTGTATACCCTATTTTGCATTGTATGCATTATTTTCCCATTAGTTGTCTAAATGCATATGTCAAAAGAAGTATTAAGATAAAGGTATAAACAATACTCATTTTTATGCTAGTGTTTCATTTATCTGTTTACTTTATATCATTTCACTCCAAGCAAGGTAATAAAAACACTAAGACGTAAGAGGTTTTAGAGAGAGTGAAATAGAAAGAACAATAAAAGGAGATGCAAGATGGCGATTGACATTGCATTTAAATCTTTGAAGATTCTAGTTGATGGGAAAGCAGGAAATCGGAAAAGAGTTCCAAAAGCTACATGTACAGAAACAGAAACTATAAGTAAAAAAAAAACGATTAGAAGTAACAATTTGAGCAGTAAAATTATGAAAACTTGTCACGAAAACTAGCCGCTTAAAATTTTGAAGTTGAGGAACCAAAGTGGAAATCTAATGAGAAAAAAAAACGTAAAAATATTAAAAGAAAGAACACAGGGATACTAGGTCATCGAGGTGAAGATTATTCTTGCAGATTATTTTTTGGATTTTAGAAAGTATATCTTCAGATATGGCAAAATCACCCGACCAGAAGTGGCAGTAATATGAAGTGTAAGAACGAATTGAAGACTTATAAATGTGCAAGGTAGCACGACATCATGAACCAAATTTCGTAGCAACAAAGTGAGCAATTGTTTCAATATAGTCGTTGCATATTATGTCAGTACAAACGTTAGGTCAATAACGCGGAGTGAGTTGCTGTTCTGTTGGTCAACGTCTGCAAGCTTATGCAAGGCAAAACATGTTATTTAGTATAATTAAAAGATATCAGTTTCGTTTGTTTTGGAGGAATTAAAACAAGCCATTTCTTGCACTAGTTTTATGGTCATTTTCGAGATCAATTCAGATTGAATCTCTGAATAGACCTTGATCGGCACTGAGATGATATCTGTTCTATAAAACTGAGCACGCTGCTAGCTTTTAATCAATTTTCAGCTGTCGCTTTGCCTTGTGGATATCGGCAAGTACATCGTGCGTGATCTGTATTTCCAACGTGTGATCCATCCCTGCGTATCTAGTCAGCGTCACATTGATATCTGAATACGTAAATTACAGAAATAAGATTAGGTACATCATCCTTTCGATAGGTTTCAACATACGACGGTTACCAAAAACAATACGATTTCTTTTTACATACCTAGAACTCTGCTTGCACTTAACTCCCTAATTCACAGTACACGCAAATAAATGCGGAATTTCTGGGGACCAAACGACGTAGGTTTACTTGATTGACTCATTTAATTCATTCATTTTCTACGGCTACCGAAGTCCAGAGCTTACACAGCCGAAACGTTCTGAATATGACAACAAAGATGAGGACAACAGTCCGCACAATTTAAATAGTGTAAATAATTACAATACCACATCTAATAAATATAGACAAATTTATTATTATTATTATTATTATTACATAATTGCTTATTATTTATTGATTAGTTGTCATTATTTAATTAATCGTGTACAAATCAACTCCTCTACAAAAATATTTTACTATGAACTAAAAAATATTAACCAGACTCACATTAATAATAACTTCCCAAACCATATTGTAAATGAACAAATAAGACGATATTTCAAAAACCGCAACACATATCAAACAGAAGATTATACTTCTTCAAAAGACCATAAACATTGAAACAGGATGAAATATTTAAAAAAAGGATCATTCGTACTAATATATGTTCCGTTGATCCGAATAAAAAATTAAAATTAATAATATATTATAAACAAAGAAATACTACGAGTTTAATTATCTGTAATAACACCCCATCACGACCTGATGTATTACGTAAAACCAATATTATATATCAATTCAAATGTCCTTTACAAAATGTATCTCTGGCAATATATATATATATATATATATATATATATATATATATATATATATATTGGATTTATAACAACTACATTAACTAATTGTCATACATTACACATGTCTGACCATTTGTCCGTTTCTAGACATCTACATAAACATTCCTGTCTACATTCACCATATCAAAAAATAATGATCGATAACACATCTATATTACATCAAACATATTTTAATGTATTTGACAACGATGTATTTGCTCCGACGTTCAGTATGTGAAAATATCTAAAAGACATCGATTCTTGCTCACAACTTTCGTCATTAATTCAATTTCAGAATCTAGCTTTGTCACTAATGTCTGATGAACAAAGTTTTACTCAAGTCGATATTTTGCTGTTGTGAGTAGAAATGGTATATAACCTCGTATCTAAACTTGTAAATGTTGTTTTCTGGTACACTGATGTAATAAAACTTGAGACCGGTCTGTGTACCATGATAACAATTTAAGGAAGAACTTCATTTTCTCATACTAAATCTAAAACCGAGACTGCAGCGTGTTTAAGTCCTTAATAGAATACGAAAGCCTCAACTTTATCATACATACAAAAGGTGTCATCCATAAATCTGAACATGATAATTAGGGCTCTTAATGCATGAAGTGAATGCTGGACAATATCATCAAATATAAGGGACAAGCTTGAAGCAACTGAAATATGATTCTACAGAAGGATGCTGCGGATATCATGGATTGAGCATATGAGTAATGATGAGGTTTTTGAAAAGATGGAAACGAAAAAGAAAAATTAAAACTGAGCATTAAAAAGACAGCTGAAATTCTTGGGGCATATGATGAGGAAGGAAGGCTTGGAGAATCTGATACTAACAGGCAGGTAGAGGAAAAGAAAGACAGAGGAAAGCAGTGGATAGAATATTTGACAGACCTGAACAGGTTGATGGCAGAGCGTGGTTTGGGTGAGGTAACAGGAGAAGGGGTGCTAAGAGCTACCGGGGATAAGAAAACGTGGATGGCCATGATAGGCAACATCCTGGAGGGCATGGCACATAGAAGAAGAAGAATGCGTGCAAATAAGTCTTGCTAAAGCAAACAGACGAATATATAATTACCATTGTCGGTTTTAACAGTTATCCCGTCTTACACTTGAGCGCCATACGTGATGCATGCTTAGGTGATCATGTCTATTTCAGGACATGACTGACAGAGCAGAAGATTTTTCGCTGTAGGATGCCATTACCGTCTGCAGGTAGAGTAGTTGCCAACCAAAACTATAGAACCTAATCTGTCCTGCTATTCAATCCTTTTGTCCAGATCAGTCAATTAAGTGCCATACATGAAACACGCTTGTGCGATCATGTCTCTTTTAGGAGATGACTGACAGGACAGAAGAAATGGATTAATACCTTTCCACGGGGTATTTTCGCGTAAGTGAATGCAACGAATTAAACTGGAATTCGAACTCAGTTCTCAGATTTCTTGTTCCGAGCCGATATTCACTGCGCCACAGCACATATCTACTAGCAGTATAACTTGGGGTTGCTCGGGTGTAATGAAAGCTTTAAAACTAATCCATGGTCCTGGACGTTGGCACGAAAGACTAAAAAGCAATAGTTGTTTCCAGTTAAAGCGAAACCATAGACTGAAAGAAAAATGAATGGATGTAAGTCAAATTTTGATTATCGATATCAAATTACTATTGTAAGAACTGCAACCTTGAAACTTCTGAATATCGTTTCTTATGTCTTTGTCTATGAGTGTGTCAAATTTGATTAAAATCGGATCACTCCTTCTATAACACGATTTTTTCGATTATCGATTTTCGATATTTATCGGGGGTACCTTGACACAAAACCTAGCTATGAACACTCGCAGACGCTTATAGTACAATTGTGTAAATTTTCAAGAAAATTGGTTCAGCCGTTTCGGAGTCTATAGGTAACGGATGGCGAAATCCGTTAACGCCATAATGACGATCTTAGAAATACGGGCATGTGAACAAATGACTACGATAGAACGCGTTACCGCATATATCAAAAGTCTGTTCGAACGAACCACAGGTGAACAGATCCCTTAATACCAAGCATCGTAAACTTATGCTCAACACTGAAAGGAGAGTTGGCGAAAGTAGATGAGTCTTTAACACAATTACGTGTATAACATTTTAACACAGAATGCTACAAATCAGTCAAACGCTTTATCAACTTGTGCTGCACTGATCATAAAGAAAAAAGAAAATTTTCTTCACGAGTTATGTGCGGGGATATGCTTTGCAGTGTAATAATTATCGGTTCGGAATGAGAAACTGGAGAGACGAGTTCGAATTCCATTTGAATCACCTACGCAAAAATACCTTTGGGAAAGGTATTAATCCATCTCTTCTCCCTCCAGCTATGAGTTGAACAGTAGGACAGATTTCGTTCTATAGTTTTGGTTGAAAACCATTCTACCGCAGAAAGAAATATCAACATATACGGGAAAATATTCTTCCTAGTCAGTCATGGATCAAAAGCGACATGATTGTCCCAGCGTGTATCATGTATGGCACATAACTTACTGATACAATCGTGATAAATATCCACTAGACGGACTTTATTTTTAACCAAATTAACCAAAGGCATCTGAAAGTTCAACTCAATTTACTTTTCCCTATCATGTGTTTCGCCCGGTCCCAAACTTGTAAATTTGTACCCTTCACCCAAAAGGCATTTGTTGGCATAATCGTTGTAATCTATAACTAAGACACCATCACCATCATCGGTCTGTATAATCAAAGAGTTATTCCAGTGAAATAAATTAACTATAGTAAAATGTTTATGTACCATTTCGAAATGTGTCTGGTTTTCTAGTGTTTTTAGTTACCTAACGTATTTTATATTTAAAAAAATCATTTTTCAGCTTCTAGAACACTTAATGTATATAAATGTTTATCGACTTTCTTTATGTTCCAAAGGCTGTCATAGCTTGAGGTGATAGTAAGAAAAGGTTGCTACTGTTTATAAAATGTTTCCATGTTATATATCTCAAATGGATTTGGACAAGTAAATCCACCTCCAAGCCGTAGAATAGGCAAAACCGGACAACTGGCGCCTAATCAGCTGTTGCAGGTAGGTGGGGATTGACAACGTAAAAATGCAGTTCATCTAGGGAAATGATTTTAAACCGCCGTTGTTTTGTGGGCATATCCGAAACACAAAAGAAAGTAAATCCTGACAGAAAAAAACGGAGTGGTTGACTGAAGGCGGTTGACTGAAAACATTTATTTCTGACAACTTCTACAATCAAGCTGTCCACAAATGTAATGCCCTGTATTCCTTGGAAACTATTTGCTATGGTGAAGAGGCGGTCATGTAACTTTAGCAGCACACGTCTTTGATATACTATCGCCAGTGTAGGAGAAGGAAAAATCTGAATTCAATCCACCGACTACGTTGTAGGTCTTGCCTCTTTAACTTCTAAGAGGAGGGACGGAGTAATTTCAACATCCCCAGTGCAAAAGAACCAAGCAGGCCATTGCACTATTCTGTCTTGAATGTTACCAAGAACCATACTATTGTCATATAGATGAGAATGGTAGCCACAATGGAGTAAAATGCCCTAAATGAATGAAGAATGAAAATGTTCGTGCCTTTGATTTGATTTAGTATAATCAATTGACCGGTGTATCAGCACATGCATGAATGAAATGATTAAACCTAGCATTTAATCTTATCTTTTATGACGAAAACCTGACACAGTTTCTAAATTTTGACTGAAAAAAAATTTGGACCCCACTAATAATTCTCTCACTTCATAGCCAAATAAAGAATACAAAATTTCAACCCGGTAAACATTTGATATTTAGTTACATTAAAAACATATATATTATTGAAAGTATACAAGCTTCTGAATTTTTTACATATTTAAAATTGCAAATTCTTTCGATGATTAAGTAGAATACACACGTTCGTCAATAAAAGTAAGATAAGGTCCAACCGGATACTGTCATTATAAGGTTAAAAAAACACGACCCACTTTTTGTATCTTTTTCAAAAAATAATAAAATGTACATTTAGTATTGCTTTAATATCTCTACTGGTAAAGCACAGTCCTTACTGCCCAGTCTTGATGGAGTTCAAAAGCGTATACGCAGTCTTGTGAGTAAGGAGTTTTTCCCTATTTTTGCAACGTCTTTCCTACGCACAAAACATTGCTAGACATTCGTTACTCTATCGTTATTTCCATGAAAATATTCAGATATGGTACATTCCTTAGTTCCACTAGTTCAGACCACCACAACCTTAACATCTTAACGTCTCGAGTCGACCATTATCAATCTTACAGAATATACGCTTCTTACCCCCCTCCATTTACACCCTTACAACAAACTCGTTCAGTAACCCTTAATCTTGAGTGACTCTTACGCCTTTCATTAGGTGAACAATGGTATAAATCATTTTGTAAATCATCAGTTTTCTAGCTCCATCACTGAAATTTTTCATTATGAACCTTTTATGTACAAAATTTTTATCCATTTTATATGTATACGGAATTTTATATCGTTTGATAACGATGTAAGATCAGTAGGCCTTTCTTTGGAGAGATGAGCAGATAAATCCGTATCATGTGATTTGCATTATTGATTAACAGAATATATACAAAGATGTAGTTATCATTGAAATGGATTGATCGAGTTGAAATGGTTAGTAATATTAAAACCCGATAAAAAAGAAACTTATTTGATCGAAATCTGATCATCATTCTAGGAATTCAAAGGAAATTGAAAGGAATATGGGTATTTCAGAAAATATAAATCGGTCCATTATATACTGGTACTGCTATCTCTAGAAAAACTCAGCCTTTTGATGTTTATCTTAATGAATTGATAAGGTTATTTGAAATGGGCATTGAATCTGGTGTCTATTTTGTATCCAATGAGCTAAGAAACCTTTTAACGCTTAGAATTAAGAGTGTTCTTTCATATTATTAAAAATAACCTTTCAAGTTTGTAATAAAACTAATTTTTATTGGTACACTTTTTTTCGGATCGGACTGAGAAATACTTCAGATCAGTTAGTCGTCAACCTCAGAAAGTGTACAAGTCCAAGCTGCAGTTGAGAACTCTCTAATAGTTACTATAAATCTAGTATGCGTGTCGCCAGGAGTTACATTTTTTTTTAATCATTTCACCCCGAGCAAGGCAGAAATGCCACTGATGTGCAGGGGGCTACATAACTGTAAAAAAATTAATTAGAAAAGAGTGAGGAGTACAAACTAGTTAGAAAGGAGCAATAGAAAGCTGAGAATGCAGGTGCGATGACAGATACATAGGTGGAGAGAAAAGGAAGGTTATACGGGGGTGGGGAGAGAGCTAGAGTCCAGTGGTTAATAGATGAGTATTGACATTGCATTTAAAATTTCTGGAGGTTGTAGCCGTCAGGAAAGCAAGTATATGGGAGCGAGTTCCACAGGCGGGAAGTGCGAGAAGTTGCAGAAGTACGGTATTAAATTCAGAGGTGTCCTTTTCCTAGACTGCTTGCCAACCACGTCTATAAAGTCAAGTTAGCCCACTCAAAAAAGGAATGAATGTCGCGAACTCGACCGGAAATTCGAAACCTTTTTGCAAGTTTCTCGTTCCGACCTGATAACCACTATATTAACTACATATACAATAATAAGCTTAGATGTGACGCAAGGCCTAAAGTATGTAGCACTTAGGGATGATCGCACTCACTACCCAGTCGTATTCTATCAGGTGAGACAAGCTTGCAAACGATTACACCACGCTAAAGTGCCCTATTTCATTTGACATACTCCTCAAAAGGATCCATAAAATCCAACGATGGAACGCTCATATTAGAGAAAGAGGAAATACTTCAGCGATGGGAAAAATATATAGATCTCTTCCACGACAAGAGAGAGCAACCGACAATACACAGAAACACAGTTCGGTCATATTAAACTACGAAGTAGGAACTGCACTAGCTAAATTGAATAGAAACAAAGCAGCAGGACCAGATATTAATGGAATAGAGATGCTGGCAGTCTACGACGATTTCGGTGTAGTTAAAATCACAGAAATAATCAAAGAAATCTACAATAGCAGTGATATCGCAGAAGCAGGTAGATTTTATAGCACTACGAGTTTAGCGGATATGCAAAGTTAGAAAGGCACAGATGTGTCTTCTCCCCAGATCTATTCAACATATGCAGAAAATTCTGAGAGCGTTAGAAGTTAGGCCAGGATTTGTCATTGGCGGCCGAAATCTGAACAGTATAAGCGACGCAGACGAAAAGTAAACTGCAAGACCTACAGGAAGGATTTACAGAACGTGGAAATAAAGACCCATATATAAACCCCAAGAAAACTGAATGCATGGTAATCAGGAAAAAGAGGAGCTAAAATTGCCAACTAAAATCGGGGATACCAAAAAACAAACAGGTACAGAAATTTAAATAACTGGGAGGTGTTCTAACAAAGGACGGAAAATATGAGACTGAGTTCCAAAGGCGTATTTGCATGGGCAGGAATGCATTCCAGAAGCTGAATATAGTATTTAGAGACAGAAAAATTTCACTGGAAACAAAGAAGAGAGTACTGGATTGTCATGTGATGTCTGTCCTTCGATATGGCAGTGAATGTTGGACAATCTCATCAAAGATGAAGGAAAGGCATAAAATGTGGTTTTACAGAAGGATACTGAGGATGCCATTGACAGACAATATGAGCAACGATAAGATTTTGGAGAGGATGGAAACGAAAAGGAAACTGATACTTAACACTAGGAAAAGACAACTGAAATTTCTGGGATATGTAGTGAGGAAGGAGGGTTTAGAGAATTTGATGCTTACGGGAAAAATAGAAAAAGAGACAAGAGAAAGTAGCGCATAACATACTTGATGAACGAGCAGAGATAACAGAATAAGGTGTGTTAAGAGCTAAAAAGGGAGAAGGAGATATGGATGGCCATGATCCCTTTCGAAGAAGAACTCTCTGAAAATTAATATCATTGATATTCGAGTTTACATTTATCAAGATAGAGCGTATTAACTCGTAAATAAAAAATTAATTGATTCAGTTCTAGCAAGATATAATACTCTCGAGAGTTTTGTTAATCTATTCAAATTACAGAAGAAAAATGCTCGTTATTTAATGAGCATACATAAATATAAATAGCTTTTTTCTAAAGTTAAGTCAGTTAAAAATGTTAAATTAATCAAGATGAGAATAAAAATATAATTCTAACATACAATTTTAAAGATTAAATTTGAAATCGGAAAAGGGCTCTACAATCGAAAAGTGGTCCTGCATCCGACAGCAAGGGTCTGATTGAGAGGTTATGAGAAGCATGGAACCACTTCTTAATTGCTGTTGTTCTCAAGTCAACATAGACCCAGAGTGGTAGCACCTGTCAGGGTCCCTGCTATGGTCAAATAGTTAACTCCCAAACTATGAAAGTATGAAAATAAACTTTTATAGAAATATTTACATAAAAGTAGATTTTTATAGAAAAATATACATTTTTGAAGAAAAAATTATTACGATAACATATTTTTGAAGGAAAAAAATTATTCTCAGCAAAACATTTTTGAATACAAAAACTAGAAGATGTTTTCAGTTTTCTAAAACGAAAAAGGCTAAAAACAAAACATTTTCATTAAAATCTGACAAAATCAACCTTCTCACTATAACCTAACATTAAAAAAATATCTTAAAACCTCATCTTTTTGGCATTGAATAACCCATAGATTTTGATATGCTGTTAAACAAAGCTTATAACTCAAAACAAACGAAAAGTGAGACAGAAAACACTGTTAGCAGAGAACTTACAGGTAAATCTACCCATGTCAACTGTAAAATGAACAAACCTTGCCGCAAATCTAATCAGTCATTCAGTTAAGTGCCATACGTGATACCCGCTTGGGCGATCATCTCTCAAAAGAGACATGACTGACTGAGCAGAATATTTTTCTTCAGTAGTTTGCCATTACTTTCTGCGGTAGGCTGGTTACCACCCAAGACTATAGAACCCAACCTGTCCTAATATTTAACCCATAAATGGAGGGAAGAGACGGAATAATGCCTTTCCCAAGGGTATTTGCGTGTAAGTGAATGCAACGAATTCAATTAGAATTCGAACTCGTCTCTCAGATTTCTTGTTTCGAGCTTATATCCACTGCACAACACCACAAATCTAAAATTCATAAAATCTATGTAGCAAAGAGGAAAACACGTCAGAAAAATTATCATGAAAATATTTATAAATCCCAATAACGTTGCAAATATTTCTTAGAATTTTTTCAAGAATCTCTAAATAGACAACAGAAACACAAGACCATATGTGACCGCAATATTCAATGCAGGTGCAAATGGTAGGCTTATAAATATGTAACATAGAGTATGATGATAAAATTTGTCACGTTCAATCGACTTTCTTAGCAACAGACCCGAGAAGACGCAATTAGTTACTCTCTTAGTGGTTATTATTAGCCGTCATGATAGAATGCAAAAGGGTTCTCTCTGCTTAAAAGAGCGTAGCTTTAGAGGTCATTTCTTGACCCAGTTAGGAAAAAAAAATTTTTTTTTTCTTTTAGATCAGAGGCCAATATAAGCGGATCGAACCGAAGAGACTTACCACTATAACATTTGCTACATTCATGAATTTATTTTTTGATTTTATGTAACCTTGGCGTCGTTTTCTTTTCTCGTAAACATTTAATAGATCCTGACTTGGCATTTCGACTTCCGTCACTTTCTCATCGACGTGACTTTCCTCTATCTGTTCAACGAATATTTCCATGGCAACTACTCTGACAATCTTTTCCCCCATGGTGCCTCGACCACATAAATTTAAATGTGCTAATAGATTGCCATCTTTTTTTTTTAACAATTAAATAGTTAAATGTACCCGCCACTTCTACTCCAACAGATTTGTTTTTCGTAATTCTCGCCTGTGGAAATTCTTTCCGTTTACTTGCTTCCTTGATTGCTATAATCACCTCCAAAAATTAAAATTCAATGTCAGTTACCATCTTCTACTATGTTCTTGAATCATGTTCATCTTTTCCCCTTCCTCAATATCCTCAGTACCCAGTCTTTTTTCCCACTGTAGCCCCTACACACTAATGGCCGTCCCATATTGCTTGGGATGAAATGCTTAAAAAGTGCGTTAATCGACATTTCACAAGGTTAAAACTGACACACTAATTATTTTATATGGAAGTTTTAAAGTCATGTTTTTTCAGGGCATCATGACTGATTACAGAGTTATTTTTTCATTATATGTGAACTGCTGTGCCTTCTAAGGAAATATAATCAAGTGATTTTTCGTTATCCTTTTCTTGATTTGGTGTCCAGAATTTTATTTCTCTTTGACTGGTTGCAACTCAAAGCTATATAACTTCATTTATTCTACTATTTAACCCATATGTGAGACAAAAAAACGGACCCATGTTTTCCCAACGGAATTTATGTGAGAGTTAAAATAACAGACGTTGCTGGGAATTGAACTCAGTTTCTCGATTCCACAAGTTATTCTATCCGTATCTTGTTTCTGTATTATTAAAAGCATATTAAGTATACTAACAAAATGTGTTTAAATTCCGGTAAGACTTGATGGCACTTGGTTTCACATTTTACTCTCTAGAGAATTCTTTTGTGAAGAATAAAATAACAAGGTTATAATTTCATCTGGTATTAGCAATAAGTGAAATGGCGACCCAAAATGATTGCAAATTGAAATGACAACAGGCTTAAACTGGAATATCAAATGTCGTAGAAAGGACGATAACAAATACATGTCCTGGGGTCAAATCGTGCCATTCAATACTTTAAGGTTATCTTAGTGTCACCATATAAAGCTTGCAATTATTAATTGCTAATATGAATCATTTGCTTGTTTTATTTACAAAGGGGCATTTGTATACCAAGTGATGACAAATAATGGGGAATTCAAGTAAACAGAGAACAAAGAAGAACATGATTTATTCGATATAGTATATCGACATCTCATGTGCATAGTCATACATGGAAGCATTGGCAAGGCTTCTGAGTAACCTCATATATATATATATATATATATATATATATATCACTGATATGTTCGACTCCTCTGCTATCTCACAATGAACGGATTTTATCGAAAATAAGATGACAGAATGTTTGCAATTTATTTAATGTGACACTCACATACATATATATATATATATATATATATATATATATGTGTGTGTGTGTGTGTGTGTGTGTGTGTGTGTGTGTGTGTTTGTGTGTGTGTATTGTGTATTTGGGAAACAATCTCTCTTTTATGCAGGTTTCATTATAATTGACATAACACCTCACACAATAAATCCTGGGCCTAACTAATCAGTCAGTTAATTGCCATAAGTGATACACGCTTGGGCGATCATGTCTCTTTCGAGACATGACTGACTGGGCAGAAGATTACCCCGCAGTAGGTTGCCATTGCTTTCTGCGGTAGACTGGTTGCCGACCAAGGCTATAGAACCCAATCTGTCCTGCTATTTAACCCATACCTGGAAGGGATAGCGGACTAATTACCTTTCCCAAGGGTATTTGCGAGTAAGTGAATGCAAGGAATTCAACTGGAATTCGAACTCGGCTCTCCGATTTCTCGTTCCTAATCAATATCCAACGCACATCCATCAAGCAACAATTTTTAGTCAAATTTCAACTTGATTCATCAACACAGTTTCCTTTTAGGGTGATACACTGATTCTAACGCTTCTCTAACAATTCGATGTTTTTTTGTAAAAACGATTTGTCTTCGACTTCAAAATAGGCCTCAGTTTGCGTCTTTGGTCGCTTTGGACCGTTTTCACCCGCTGTCCACTCAGGTGGCTGCCAGTTTGACTTTGGAACGAAGTGGTGGATCCATGTTTCATCCATTGTCACATATTTACGCAAAAACGTTGAAACAGTTGCAAGCAATGCTCTGAATCGTCAACGCGTATTGAACAGTATTTTTCCCATCAGAAATCACTGCTATATAAACACAGGAAATTCAGATTTTACCCTTGTTTTGAAAATTTGCAACATTTGCTTCACTTAATAACTGTAATTTTTAAACTAATAATCCGATTAGGCCAAAATTTGGTCACGTTCCATTTGAAGGTTAGTACTACATAAAAATAATATGGATATTTTATTAGTGGCACCATCTATATGTCAGGCCCGGGACTTATTCACTGATCATTAAGTTTTTTATAATTTTTTCTTTTCAGAATATAAATTATATTGTTGGTTGGTTGTTTTGTTTTATGGCATATCAATTTATTGCTAGTAATACCTTTTTCTTTCAACAATAAAATTGTTGTTTTTATATAAGTTTTTGTGTCTAGTAATACTTTTTCCTTTTCGAGTATCAAGATTCATTGGGATTTGTTTTTAAGGGCAGGGTCCCCAAGTCCTACCCTATTATTTAACCCATAACTGGAGGGAAGGATTAATACCTTTCCCAAGGGTACCAGTGCTTAAGTGAATGCAGGGTATTCAACTGGAATTCGAACAGATTGAATATAAATGTTAATGTCAACAAGAAAAATTTTCTTGTACCTTGTGTAATTAGCAATGCAAAAAAGAAAAAAATCTGGCCTCACCAGACATACAAAGGTTCATAACATTAATGTCGAAAATATTAGCCAAATAAATATTTGTGTGCAATTTTTTCTTTCTGGTTTTAAGTATACTGGCAAAGCCCGTGGGCAGGCATCAGTAGTAGATGCTTCGTTATGATACTCAGATGGTTATCATTGTAATCGAATATTTCTTTTACTGTCAGTTCACCCAAATACAGGGTACAATAGTCACTCTAGGTATAGGGTTACTGAGTGGATAGGTAAGAATCGCCTATGAAGACACGTGTAGGATAGATATCGTTTGACACTAGAATTAAAGGGAAACACGATTGTAATTGTCAAGGAAAAAACTATTACAGAATTTGTTCCACGATGTAACAAGTTTAAATTAGGAGGAATTTGTCTGAGTTGGGCTTGCTATTTATCAAAGAACGGGAAGGAAATGGGGATGTTTTTCTACGGTGAACAAGACATAGAAGGTCCCGACTGTAAATGTGCGAAATGATGCGACTAAGGAATGCAACCCGTTCGAATATTTTGTATACTAATAACATGAAATTAAGAGGAGCCAGTAATTGAGGAGCCAGTAACGTTTCGTCAGTGGGTTAGAGGTTTCAGAGTGAAAGATATTCACCTACAAGGCTGTGTAAGTACTTTTGAACTGTGCCGAGATTGAAAAGTGAGAACTGTAATGAACTAAGCCAGATAGAATAGATCTGATATGACACTTGTAACGATAGAGTTTCGTAGCAAGAGTTAAGTATTTTCTGAAGCGATACAAAGCTGACCATTCTTTTAACATGTTTTACGATGACACAAATATACACATTCAATACGGTTCATAGATCTAGTAGGCGTTCGCGACAAGTAAACAATTCTTTCTCTCTCTCTCTTTTGACATATATATATATATATATATATATATTGTTTGTTTGAGTTTTGTTTAACGGCATATCAACCTCTGTGGGTTAATTAATCCTAAAAAGGTGGGGTTTTAAGATATTTTTTAACGTTCGATTATAGTGAGAAGGTTGATTTAGTCAGATTTTAATGAAAATTTGTTTTTAATCTTTTTTAGTTTTGTATTAAAAAATGTTTTACTGAGAAAATGTTTTCCTTCAAAAATGTGTTATGGTAATAATTTGTTTTCAGAAATGTATTGTTGGTAATATCTTTCCTTCAAAAATATATATTTTCTATAAAAGTCTATTTTTTATATATATATTTCTATAAAGGTGTATTTTTATACTTTCATAGTGTTTTGATCCCTGTTTGGGAGGTATATCTAAGACCCTAACAGGTGCTACCAAGCCGGGTCTGGATTGACCTGGGAACAACAGCAATTAAGAGGTGGTTCCATGCTCCTCACAACCTCCCAATCAGATCCTTGCTGTTGGATCCAGGTTACCGTCATATCCAAGATCATATATATATATATATATATATATATATATATATATACTAAATGAATAAGGAACGAATAAAATATGAACGACATTATGAACATTAATTTAAAACAATGCTCAGTATAGAAATAGAGCTATGAAAATTTATTTTAAATCCCTTTAGAACATGTTCAAATTACAATCTATCACAAAGTGTACATTTTGTTTCAATATTCAAAGGACAATGTCTCATCAGCTAGTCAACGCTATTTTTGAAGGGAGATGGAAAATTTTACTTCTTTATATTGGTAAACCTTTGTGACCGCGGTAAGGGGGTAGGGAAAATGAGAAACCAGAATGGGGAATCATAATTTTATGAATACCCATTCCAGTCTATCATTTTCTCATTCTGGTTTCTCATTTCTTTTGTTCTTTCCGCTGAGACCAGAGAGCGAACTCACAACTCTGGGAACAAAAACAACTTGGGGTGTTATCAAGGCAAAATAGCTAAAACGGAGTTATCCAAATGCATAGAACGTGGAATTAGAACAATACCGACATGGACTAAATGAAGGGTTTGGTTCAAAATTGTAACAAATCTCACCTGAAGAACAACAGCCGAAACGTCGTGAATGTGATAGTAAAAATGATGACAACAGTTTGGACAATTTAAATAGTGTAACTATTTACTAGACCTCATAACAGAAATATTGGCACATATAGAATATTCTATTTGGAAGTTGGTTATGATATTGCACACGACATTTCTTACCAGATGCATTTGATTCAAGTTGCTCATCGCCTCAATTTACACACATTTGCACCTGTAAAATATGTTGTAGTGTAAATGGATGTCAAAATAGGAACTGGAATGGAAAGTAATGGCAAAAATAATGCTTAGAGCTACAAAGTACAGGAAGATGAGGAAACCCATCATCGACGATGTTCTTACACTACACCTAAGATAAGATGAATAGATGCATAATATCCGGCTACTCGTTTCCAAGAACATACACGAGCGGCGAGCTATTCCCTTTTACAGATTTCCCATAAGACACATATATTAAATAATAGAGACTAATAAATAAATAAAAACAGTTATATAATAAACTAGCAGTATAGCCCGGCATTGATCGGATGTAATGAAAGCTTTAAAACTAATCGTAGCTCAGACTCGGCCTAAAGAATATTTGCGTGAAGTTTGGTGAGAATCGGATAAAAATTGTGGATTTGTATAAAGGATAAACAGACACACACACAAACATCTTGCCTTTTATATATATATATATATATATTATCGATTTTCTGCACTATTGTAAGAATTGCAACCTTGAAACTTCTGAATATCGTTTCTTATGTCTTTGTCTATGAGTGTATAAAATTTGATTAAAATCGGACCACTCCTATAACCCGATTTTTTCGATTATCGATTTTCGATATTTATCGGGGGTACCTCGACACAAAACCTAGCTAAGAACACTCGCGGGCGCTTATAGTACAACTGTGTAAATTTCCAAGAAAATCGGTTCAGCTGTTTCGGGGTCTATAGGTGACGGACACACACACACACACACAGACACATACACACACAGAGACAAAGTTCCATTTATAGATAGATAGATAGATAGATAGATAGATAGATAGATAGATAGATAGATAGATAGTGACAGACTGAGATAGATAGATAGATAGATAGATAGATAGATAGATAGATAGATAGATAGATAGAACAGACTGAGATAGATAGATAGATAGATAGATAGATAGATAGATAGATAGATAGATATGAACAGACTGAGATAGATAGATAGATAGATAGATAGATAGATAGATAGATAGATAGATAGATATGATATGAACAGACTGAGATAGATAGATAGATAGATAGATAGATAGATAGATAGATAGATAGATAGATGAGATAGATATAACAGACTGAGATAGATAGATAGATAGATAGATAGATAGATAGATAGATAGATAAGGAACAGACTGAGATAGATAGATAGATAGATAGATAGATAGATAGATAGATAGATAGATTGGTAGGTATGAACAGACTGACATAGATAGATAGATAGATAATAGAAAATAATCTCCAATATTTGTTTATTTTGCTGATATGAGATGTATTTATTTACAGCATTTACATTGCTCAGACTGTTATCATCATCTTTGTTGCCATATTCAAAATCTTTCGGCCGTTGTACTCTTTGGCTTTTTTCAGAGCATACAACGTCTGTAACTTTGTGAATATAACAACAAAGATAAGGGAAACATTCCGAACAATGTAAATAGTAATCTCCCTACCAAAAAACAAAAAACAAAAAAAAAAAAAACATTGACATCACACAAACTAAGAACTAAAACTAAACTAGCAAAACATAAATCACATGAACCTATTAACATCTCTTTTTCGAACGTCCGTAGCTTCCTTACCAACTTTTGCAGCGTTGAATCTATCATCAAAGTAAACACATCTAACATTTGAACACATCTAACATCTGAACACATCTAACATCTGAACACATCTAACACCTGAACACATCTAAATAATATAGGGATCAAAGTTATTTTCACTAACCTTGACCGCATATATTCGTTCCTCTGATTTCTATATCGCTGGTGACCTTTCCCCGTTTTAGGAAGGACTTCAATGTTTATATGCATAGAATTGGGTTTTAAGTGCGCGAACATCTCCCTCTATCTAGGGTGATTTCTTTTGAATCTCCTGATCATTCCTACATGTGTCTGTCTCTCTCTACAAAGCTCGGTTAGCCATCTGTTCCTTCTCTACCGCTCCTCTTCATCTCCTGATTGTTCCGTACTTGACAGCATCTCGAAAAATATGGATGAGACCATTTCCTCTCATTCATTTACCCATATGTTTGAGTTTGGAAACTTCAATGCCCGCCATGCCAAGTCGCTAGAAAAAGCCTGTCATAGATGTTGCTAGTGAACCATATCATTAAATTTTTAATCACTCAATCCATTACGCAAGTAGTTGATTTCCTCACGCGTTTCTCTAATGGAACTGACAAACTGCTACATCTCTGTTTTACTTCTATTCCTCACTCTTGCCATGTTATGCAGCTTTCCCTCTTGGAAACATTGATCATACTGTAGTTTCCATTAAAAGATCTTTTCACATTTTCTTCTCCCAGGAACCCCAGACTAGCAGAATATCTTACTGCTACAAAAGAGTAGACTGGAAGTCATTCCGCGATTTTCTGTGTGACATCCCATCGAACAAAATTTCAGTCTTCCCGTTGTGGGGCCGAGTTCTCTTCATGGGTTAAAGCTGACATCGATGTTTTCATTCCAGCCAGACAGTTACGACTTAAACCCCGTTCGTCCCTCTGGTTCTCTTGCTTGCTCGGCTGCTATTGCTCACAGTAATCACTTCTTCCAGAGTTATCGGAGACACGCGTTTGACCATCATAGGCGCCTTTTGTCTCTGGTTGTAATCAATACAAGAGGATCCTAAATGATGCTAAGCTGTTGTTTGCTGAAAGAATGAAACAGCGTATAGCCTCTCTCAAGTTCAGCTCCAAAGACTACTGGCGGCTCTGTGAAAATGCGTTAAATAACAGAAAGCCCTCAATAACCCCTTTAATCAATGAATTTGTGGTCCTCACATCTTCATTGGACAAAGCTGAATGCTTTGTTTGCAGATTCTCTACCAACTCAATATTTGATTCGTCTAGGGTATTCATACCCGACTTCTCACATAGAATTGAAGCTCAAACCAGTGACGTTCCATAAGGCGAGCAAAGATGACGGAATCTCAATCATTGTCCTCAAGAAATATTCCCCTGAACTCTCCTTTGTCCTTTCCAAAGTCTATAACTAGTGCCTCTCGTCTTCTTGCTTCCCTGCTTGCTGGAAGTCTTGTTCTGTGTTTCCTGTATTTAAGAACGCTGGAGAACACTCAGATTCCTCCAATTATCGCCCTATCAGCCTCCTACTGATTTTTGGCAAAGTGCTCGTAGATACTATTAATGCTGAAGCGGTTCAACATCTCACAGCCCATGGCCTCTTCTCCAATAAACAGTATGGTTGCCGTTTCACCAGATCTACTGCTGATATGTTAATGACCATCACAGAGTATATATAACAGGCTCTCGAAAAGAACGTCAAAGTTCGAGCTATTGCATTAGATATCTCCAAAGCATTTGACAGTGTTTGGCATGCTGGATTTCTACGCAAGCTACATGGATATGGTATAACTAGACGATTGTTTCACCTAATCCAGTCTTTTCTTTCGAATCGCGTAATGAAGGTAGTATTGAATGGGCATGCTTTCAGATCATATACGAACGCGGGTGTTCCTCAAGGCTCTATTCTAGGTCTTATGCTTGTTCTGATCTTCATCAACGATCTCTCTAATGTAATAAGATCCTAAGTAGGCATTTATGCTGACGACACAAAAATTTACTCCTCCTCGATAACAAATCTGCCAAAGTTGGTAAAGCATACTTCGCTGCTGATCTTGAAAAGGACCTCCTTTGGCTCGAAATGGCTTGCAACCACCATAGACAACCACATCAGAATGAATCAGGCTAGTTTTCCTGAAAGCAAAGCACTGCGCCTCCTCGGCCTAAATCTATAAGCCGACCTCAAGTGGAATGACTACATTGAATCCATAGATAAATCTGCAGCTTGGAAGGTCGTTCCCTGTGTAGATCCAGGAAGTTTTTCTCATATAAATTCATTTTGCACATATATAAATCTACCATTCGGCCGTGCAATGAATACTGCTGTCATATCTGGTTGGGTGCCCTTGCTATTTATCGCGGGTTTCTTGACAAAATCCAACAAAGAATCTGTAATGTAATTGACCTGGCC
The DNA here is from genome assembly GCA_037127315.1 of Ascarosepion bandense. Lineage (NCBI taxonomy): Eukaryota > Metazoa > Mollusca > Cephalopoda > Sepiida > Sepiidae > Ascarosepion > Ascarosepion bandense. The sequence goes on along the minus strand of JBBBDQ010000703.1, from coordinate 2,725,811 downwards.
TGGTAGCTCAACTCTATTCACGACGTAATGTGGCTTCCCTCTGTCTCTTCTACAAATATTTCACGTCTTCTGTTTTGATGAGCTTAGCTCCCGAGTGCACCCACTGCACGAATTTACTCGAGATACTCGACTAGCGACTACGTCCCGCACTTTTACAGTGAAACCAATCAAATATAACCGCAATTTCTACTCTTCCCGCTTCTTTGCTCACACTTCCCACCTGTGGAATCCCCTTCCCTATACTTGCTTCCATGAAGGTTACAATCTCCTAGAATTTAAATGCAAACTCAATTGCCATTTCTTATCTTCTTGACTCACATCTTTTCTTTGACAACCCTTCCTTTCCACTCCCGTTTCATGCAGCCCTCTTCACACCCACATTCTCATCCCTTTCTTACTGATTTTCTGACTCCCCTATAACTTGTTCCTCTTCCTTATCATTTACCTCTTCTGTAACATACTACGCACCAGTGGCAGTTCTGCCTTGCTTGGGGTGAAAAGATTATATATATATATATATATATATATATAACCCTTTTTTCATTTTTGTTGTTAAACTTTAGAATTTAATCAATAAAAAACAAATCCTCTCTATTATAATAAAAACTATTGTAAATTTTTATATATATATATATATATATATATGTATATATCCCTCCTGACATGCCCACGGAGTGAGAGACAATAGCGAGGCAGCGTCGTGATACTTCATTCTTTTTTACTTGCAGTTATTTAATACTGGTTTTACAACCGGTTATGAAATCTCTAGCCGCCTTATTATTTATTTATTTTTTTGCAATAATTATGTCGTCATGTTCTGAAAGATATATATATATATATTCTCTCAAATAATATAATAAACCACGTTCTGCATATATATATATATATATATATATATTGTTATCCGCAGACAGATCTGTTTCACTGTATCACAGCTCATCACTACGGTTAAACTTCGGTTGCTTTTTTTTAAACCCAGAATTGAAACCCGACCGAATTGGCATCAATCGGCGATTCTACCTCTGGGCTATGGGCTTTCGGTGGAAGAAGGCAGACTTTTTAGCGCATATATATTATCATTATACGCGCCCAATAGAGTTCTGTAATTCATATATCCTTCTTGTTTAGCTCATAGGTTTGGATTATTTATTTTTATGTCTTAATGTAAGATACTCAATAGTAGGTACCTCAATATATGGGGAAGGTATAAATCCACCTCTTTTTCCCCATCTATGTGTTAATTAGCATATAATTACTAAAATCATTGTTATAGAAGGAAAAATTGAGGACAAAATAATTAGATTTCAGCATTAAATAACCCATACAGATGGATATGCCGCTTAACAAAAACCAAGCAGTCAACATCATGACAACTGTTTTGACTTAAATATTCACAGTAATCATCTGCAGCTTTGCAAATACTTTTTATCAGTCCATTCGAAATCTCTCGTCGTTAAGCTATCTTACGAAATTATTGCATTCTTTCATGTGCTTCAGTTTTTTCTATTGCCTTTGTTCATTGTGTAAATTGTGATTTTTCGCTCAACTCCAGCAGATGTTCTTCTTCCATTTATTATTGATGACAAAAAACACAATAATATTTTCTGTTTTCAAAGGTATTTTATATATCTTATATTTATATCATGTTCTTCAGACAACATACATCAATATTATAAGTATCAACATTCCGAGCCAATTATTCCTGCCTATTTAAAATTTTTTATAAGTCTTTTAACGTTAAATATTTCTGTGCTATAATCGTTATGTGAGCATGGAAGGCATTTACAAAGTTTTAAATAAGAAGCAGCCAACTTTAAAGGTTGACAACCGGAAGTCATTACACTATCTGCCAAAGCCGGAAGTCATTACACTATCTGCCAAAATACGTAAAACAAAATAATTGTTAGAATAAGAAACGCCCCCACTACAAATTTGAGGAAACTAACGTAAAAAATTTATTACGTTAAAACCTAAAAACGGTATCAGTATAAACAACTTAGCAAATTTAATATATTAAGTATTATATTAAACACTCGTAATAAAAGTAAGATGAAATATAATAATTTGTAATAGAGTATACATCATTGCTAATAAAATAAGCTCACCTCATGACACTAATTAAACGACAATCAATATATAAGCTTTCAACCTAAAACAAATAAAAAATAGAGCTTATTATAATTAATAAATTGCCTATTATAATAAACAGAAAAATATAATAGTAAATAACAATAAATGAATAGATGAATTTCACATCCTTTAATTTTGTTTAAAGACACATGACCTTCTTGGAGAAATGTAAAAGCTGTCTTTACTTCGTCTATCAACGTACATATATATGCCCGGCATGTATATATATATATATATATATATATATATATATATATAATCATCCGCAGACAGATCTGTTTCACTGTATCACAATATATATATTGTGTATTTCGGCAGCAATCTATCTTTTATGCATGTTTCATAAAAATGACAGACAATTGTTATGTTTTTTTTTTATATAATTGTCCATGTGATCGTATGAAAATTGTTCAAATGTTTTTTTTATTATACCTTTAGCTATGTCTAGGATGAATTTAATTTTACGTTTGACTGAACATGTGTAGTATTTATGTGTGTGTGTGTGTGTAGAGTCATGTATGCGTTTTATATTCCGAGCACAATAAGGGCGTTGTTGCCGTGTTCGTAGTTCGTATTAAGTACTGACTTTTTCTTTTCTGTAAATAATGACTGCATATATATATATATGTATATATATATTTAATTATAATTATATATATATATATATATATATATATATATATATAATTAAATGTATTTGTTATTTAAAATTAATTTTAAAATATTATTTGAAATGTATTTTTTAAGCAGCTCACAATGCCATAGTTAGCAGAGCTAACAAGTGCACAAAGAAGCAGAATAAAGGCTTTAAGAGACGTTGGGTGAAGGCTTAGAAGGATTGCAGCTGTCATCAAATGTCCAAATACAGTGAAATACCGAAAAAAAAAGAAATGGGAAACTTTGAAACAAAGAAGAGGAATAGACGGCAAAGGAAACTATCTGATAAAAAGATTAAATATCTACGATTGGTTAGCCTGAGAGAACGGAAGTAGACAGCCCGTGAATTAAGGAACGTGTGCAACAAACTGCTTCCTAAAAATGCACAGGTTTCTAGGTCCAAAGTTACCAGAAGGCTTTGTGAAAATGGGTTTTATGGGAGAATATCCGTTAGGAAACCATTGTTGCGTGAAGTAAACGTAAGAATGCGCTTAAAATTTGCAAAACAACACAAGGATTGGACGGTAGATCAGTGGACAAAAGTACTCTGAAGAGACGATTCAAAATTTGAACATTTTGGCTCTAAAAGGAGACAGTATGTTAGGCGGATATCAAATGTAAGGTACCTTGCAAAATACATTGGGCCAAAATGGAAGCATGGATATGGAAATATTCTTGTTTGGGTATGCTTTAGTGGCCAGGGAGCTGAAGACCTGAAGAAAATGGAAAGATGGATAAAAAAATGTATCACCATATTTTTATCCGCCATGGTGTCCCATCTGGGATATGTTTAAAAGAACAAGTATTTATTTATCAACAAGACAATATTTCAAACATACTTCAAATCTAATTATTTAACTAAAAAGGAAGAGAAAGGAAGGCTTTGAAATTTGAATTGGCCCCTACAAAGCCCTGTTCTCAATCCTATTGAATATCTGTGGGATATTTTGGATAAAGAATTGATAAATCTAATGATATTCTTCAAAACACACTTTGGGAAAAATACAAGCTGCTTGGCAGCAGATACCATTAGATATATTAAAGAAACTTGTGAAGTCAATGCTTGACAGAATGAAGGCTGTAATCAAAGCAAAAGGTTAAATACTAAATATTAAATTTATTTTGAAATGAGTATTTTCTTGTTAAAGCATTTGTTGAGTTAATCAAATGAAATTACTTTAATTGTTTATTTTCTGTCAAATAAAAGATAAAATAGTTCTTGTCCTAATACTTTTGCACAGTACTGTATATATAAATATATATATATATATATATATATATATATATATATATATATGACGTTTTTTATTATAGCAGAGAGAATTTTAATATGAAAAAGATGGAGTAACGACAAAGAGATAAAAGGCATTGGCATTAAGTTTTTTTTAATTTTTTCAAGAGATTCAACTCGTATATTAGGTGATCTCAATTTAATTATTTCATCTGAATTGATTAAAAGTCCACTGCACAATGCAAATATTAAACAAAGAAGACGAAGAATCTTAATGTAAGAAATCTGTGTTTCCTCAGGCTAACAGTTTTATTCCTTTTCGCTTTAACGTTTATTAAGTTACTTATGATAAATATAATTGAAGCTAATTAATTTGTCATGGCGTTATTTTCAAACTGAATCTCGGAGTGAATAATTCAGATACCAATTTCAGACTATTTTTTTATTCTGTAGGTAAGTATTTTGTGAAATGCAATGTTGGTGATCAGCCAAGAAATAAGGGAGGCAATAATTCTATAGTCTTCGAAGTTGGTATCGATCGATGAATTTAATGCCAAGTTGCTATAAAGTAGACGGGCGAAACGTCCTACAGAAGAGGACAATTCCCCACTGAGCACCTAAATGGAAGAATACATCTCATAAAAGAAGCTTATTTACAGTTTGTTATAGAATCAGTCTTAAAGTTTTACTTTGTCTAATGCAACTTCGCATTATATGTGAATTTCCATCGTCTCATTTCTTTCTTTCTTTCACTCATATCGCTCAGATACATGAAGGCACTGAAGTTTTTACACGTCATAAATAAACTCATTTTCTTTGAGGATTGAAGCTTTTATATAATATTGAACTTTTCTTCAATACCCTGTCACTTCGAGACGTAGGTGATTATGGCTGTCCACAGGTTCCTTTTCTTTATTATCTCTGAATTGACACTATTTTTTTAGTAAAAATAGCAAAAAGGTTTCTCGATACTTCCTCAAAGCTTTTGTTATCATTGATATCTTTCTTCTAGACTTGTTGAAACGCGAGACTAGGGAAACCATTTATTCTATTTCACAGTGGCGACGGAATGGTGAGAAAATAGATTTCTGCCTTTACCGAGGGTATTAGTGCTAAAGTGAACGCAGCGTACGAGGCCAGAATTAGGACTATATAAACAGAAATTTGCATGATTTAAAGATCTCTTTTTTATTGGTAGATGTTTGTTTTAATTCCCGACGGCTTTTACCCTTCAAATTTATCCCAAATTGCATTATCTCTGTGCAAATGTATATACTGAACTCAAATCAACTTTTCATGGTAAAATTTACCCAAGCAGGACGGCCTTTCTGATATTTTAACAATGTTAAACATGTTTTCGGATATCTTGGAGAGAAGTAAATCAGATTGTAAGTTCATTAAATTATCTAAATGTCCATAAAAAAAATGAACTATATCTTGCACTTTTCTCCGCCGTAACTCTCACGAAGTTATGTTAAATCCATCTCTTCGCCCAAGAAAGAGGTTAACAGCACGAAACACTGGGATATTTAGCTTTGATTGGCAACAAGACTAAAACAAATTCGAATTCTTAACCGGTTTAAGGTGAGGTAAGTTCCTGGGACACGCAATGAGGAAAGAGGGCTTGGAGAATCTGATACTAACAGGCCAGATAGAGGGAAAGAGAGGCAGGGGAAATCAACGGATAACATATTTGAAGGACCTAATCAGGTGGATGACGAAACAAGGATTGCATGGTGTAACAGGAGAAGACGTGCTCAGAGCCACCAGGGAGAGGGAAACGTGGAAAGCCATGATCGCCTACGTTCTGAAGGGACATGGCACATAGAATAAGAAGAAGAAGAAGAAGAAGAAGAAGAAGAAGAAGAAGAAGCTCCACGCCATAAAAACTTACCTCTTCTTGAACATCAACCTAATCTGGTGAAGCTGTCTCCTTACACTCCACAGAAGAGTTTACAGTTATAACTTACTTATATGACTCATTATTCGGGTTGTTTACCAAGTACTGGTCCTCTATCTGATTGGGATTTTCAGTTTAGCCACTAATAATGCTAAAAATCTTATTTTGCATGGCTACATGGTACATTTATGCGATGCTACACACGATTGGTTATAGAAGATATACGTAGTAGCAGAGTAGCCAGTATTCTAGCAGAAGAAGCAACTGACAAATTCATTTTTAAAACTAGTACTTTCAAAAGAATTTCTCTCTTTCTCTCTTTTTTCCTTTCCTTGATACATAAAACCATAGGCCCAACGGGAAGCTCCTCTCTCTAGCCGGTTAAGTAGAAGTACTTTCCTTTGTTCAGAAATGTAAACGTTTATGAATAGATTCTATCTTTATGAAAAATGTACCTTATTCCACAGTAAAACTTTTATTATTTTATTCCTAATTAATGAAATACGTATTTTCATAAATTAGAGCATGTAATGTATTAATTTTTGTTTGGTATCGTTTTGCTGCAAACACTGTAGTGTTCAGGGTCGTAGTTGATGCTAAACAAACACCGGGCACAGAGAAAAAAATTGCCCGGATTTATTAGTTGACAATGTGATGACGTCATCAGTGTCATCCGTTTCCAGCAACTATGATTTTTGCGGATTTTTTCTGCTATTCCAATGGAAATAAGGCACAGAGCATGAACGAAAGCAGGAAATCGGGTTCGGGCTTTCTGAGTATGACCAGTCTTTTCTCAAAAAATTAATAAATAAACAAACAGAATTTTACTGCGTTCATTCGGATGTTTTCTTTATTTTTCTTTCTTTCTTTATTCGTGAATTGTTTACTTTTATTTCTGACGAAGACATTTCTCCTAGCCCGGATTTTAACTATGATTGCACGGATCGGCCCGGACCCGTGCCCGTGCCCGGTGTGCCCGGTAGTCAGATACGGCCATGAATTGGTGTTATAAAAACATCTTCGGTAGATATGCATACCAAGATATGTGTAACCTAAAAGTTTCAATCTACGCAGAGGTAGTGAATTAAGTTAATCCTCAGATGCACTTCCTTTAAAAACTGAAAAATATGTGATAGGGCTATCAAGTAAAAGTACGAATTCATTGCATTTTAATTTTTAATTTTAAGAAACGTTAATAGTAGGGCTAATATTAGCCGTTTCCTTATAGAGAAAAATTCAGTATTCATTGACCATGCTGCTACCTCTCTTTGTTGAAATTTGTAACATCTTTCCTTATTTTTTTTTTTTTCGGGAAAATGGGATCAGTAGCTGTTATTTTCCTATTGGTTGATGGATTGTTTCGTTTTTCAAGGTTTATCAACCCTTTGAAGGTTATTTAAAGTCAGATAATACTTTTAGATTGTAATACCCGAAGGATGGGAAAATAATAATTGTTTAGTGGTACAAGTCTTACTAATTAACACATAGCTTAAGTTGAAAGGGTATTTGCGCGTAAGTAAATATAACGTACCTAACGGGAATTGGAACTCTTTTCTCCTATTTACAATTGCGAGGCATTTATCATTAACTATACATTCATTCAAACTTTCAACACCTGACATTCCGAAGCGATCACCCATCTATGTTCTGACCAGACACGATGTTGCTAAACTTCGAAGATCGTACGGAAACCAATGTTTCAACGTGATGCCGTAGTAAGCCTTCTAGTAATGACAGAGGTTTTCATTCTAATCATTTACTTAAAGTAATGCGAAAGAGTGTTGTATAATGCCTTGGTCGGTGTGGAATAATGCTGAGAGTCATTCATGATTGCCAGAGAAAATTATAGAATTTTGCCAAAGAGTAATATTTTGCACTGGGCGACAGATATGTCAAGCTAGAAATTTGTTTTGATTAGCGGGGCCAAGGGAGGTCAGCACCTAAGGCAAAATGCACTGTAAAGAACAGTTGTCACGAGACAATTTATTTTAGTAGCGTCAGTTCTCACAGAGTTCAGTCAAATTTTAGTTTAACAGTTGGAATGAGAAGACGGAAGGACCAGCCTTCTGGCTGGCTTGCAGGCTGCCTCGACGCTAGTGTGCTCACTCGTATGCGTGTGAGCTGACAGCCCAGACTAAAGATCTCACTCTACAGCCAAGTCACTGCTTTGTTAAAAAGACCAGAATAAAAATATTTCTATTCATATGAAGAAGATACACGGAACGAACGTGGAAGTTACCGAATTGACAGAAGGTTATTCTTGGAATTGTTAAGAAGTTTAATTCCGACGAAGAAGAAGCAGTTAAACCCTTGTCAATTATGATTCAAATATGTACCCGATGAGGAGGGTATATAACAATAGCAAAATCTTGATAATATCATTATTTGCTCCCTACATGATATTCATGTTAATTGTTGTTACTGTTGAAAGTTCTCAAGTGACTTGGTTTCTGTTATTTGATAGGGATCTTTGTGATTATGTAGCGTCAGGCCACAAGATTTAAAGCAGAGTGGCCTTCAACAAGACCCTACGGCTTCACACACTTTTTCTCGATTTTAGTTTAATCCCCTTTTAAAGTTAAGTTAGTTAAATTTTATGAAACTTTTTCATATGGACAGCAACACAATATATCTTATTACTAAACACTTAGCTGTTGCTAATGTTGAAAGTTCTCAAGTGGTGTGGAATTTGTCAATAGGTACATTTCTTTGCGATTCTGTAGCGTCAGGCCACAAGATTGGAAGCAAAGTGATCTTCACCAAGACCCACCGCTTTCACTCGCTGAAAAGCCTTTTTGCAAGCCTATCATTTACACGACGAGAGGGTGTTGAAAATTTCTCAGTCCCACCAAGAAATGATTATTTTGTCAAATTTTGGGAAGTGACCTAGGCCAAGAATTTTTCAGGTCGCAACGTATAATTAACAAAAACTTCTAAATTCAAGTATTTTATGCAAATTTAATTTACATCTTTGTATCGTGTCGTTTTATTAAATTTTGGTTTTTTGTCACGAAGCCTCCGACACTAATGCAACAATGAAGCGAATATAAAGACATTAGCTTCTTAATATTTTCTGAGCAAATTTAATCTTTTTATAGTTTTATATCTTTTAATGGATCCGTGTGTTTTTACTGGATCAGTGGTTTTACGCACATATAATCCAATTCTATCATCAGATTGTCTGAAATGTATATGCTTGATACATTACAGATTCTCTCAAAAGATTTACTTGTAGATTTTGCTTAAGCTTTGTTAAGCGCTCTGTTAGAGACAGAAAGCCATACACGAAGTGGTAACAACGTCAAAAGTGATACTGTTTGAAATCTAGCTACTCAGGTCAATGACAATAAAAGTATGTCATTTAAAAACTTCCATGCATATCAAAATTGATTTCATCAGCGAATTTATTCTGCTATGTTGCGTAAGATAATCTTCGAAATGTCTTTTTTGCTAATGTGACAATCTATTGTTATACATTGTGCGCGTAGTGATAAGATATATATATATATATATATATATATATATATATATATATATACTTTTTAATTGTTTCAACGCAAGCAAAGCTATATTGCCGCAAGGACGCACGGTGTCAAAGATAATGGAAATTATAAAACTTTATCGTAGAAATGAGTGCGGAAATAAACAAGGTTCAAGAAGTCAGAAGCTGTAGATTGATGTTTCATTTAAATATTTTAAGATTGTACGTGGCAGAGAAGCAAGGAATCAGAAGAGAGTTCCATAGCTGAAAATTTGAGTAAAGAAACTTAGATGGTTTCAACAATAAAACAGTGATACTTAGTTGCCGATCTAATAGAAAGCTTACATTGACGTAGTCGAGACAACGGAAATAGATCATCAAAACATTTTTTTTAATCATATCACCCCGAGCAAGACGGTAACGCCACTGATGCGCAGGGAGCTATGTGAGAGTAAAAAGATTAAAGAGAAAGCCAGAAACCACATCCTAAACAGGAAACAAGGGATGAGCCTCTTCACCTGTTCAACAGACGTGGGCGGAGTGTGAACCGGGCGATAGTTTAGTCTATCTACTCCAATTGAAAAAAAAAGGATAAAGAAAAGAGTAAAAAGATTGGAAAAGAGAAAGCCAGAAACCACATCCTAAACAGGGAACAAGGGATGAGCCTCTTCACTTGTTCAACAGACGTGGGTGGAGTGTGAACCGGCCGATAGTTTAGTCTATCTACTCCAAATGAAAAAAAAGGATAAAGAAAAGAGTAAAAAGATTGGAAAAGAGAAAGCCGGAACGCATCCTAAACAGGGAACAAGGGATATTTGTAGAAAGGCAGAAGTAAGCCTTATATATATATATATATATATATATATATATATATATATATATATCAGGGCAAAAGTTTGGGACTACTCCTGAGATTTTAACGAATCGCCGAAAGATTGTAGTTTTCATATCTATTTCAAAAGTACTTCACTTGCTCACTTCAGGCTACAGTAACTCTCTTTTCCTGAAGAGTGTTTTCATATATTTAGTAATAATAATTAAAACGATATTAACCCATTTCTGCATGAAGTTTAAAATTTTGGCCGGTTTTGCTAATCTACTTTGCTGTATAATAGGCAATCACAGTTAACCCCGTCACTAAAATATTGAAAACCATGCCCTATTTCAACAATCGAGCTTCTTCTTTAATATATATCGTGTCACTTTAATGATCATCACTGAGAAAAAAAAAACTCATATCGACATACCTGGTCAAGATCAATTACATTACAGACCCTTCTCTGAATTTTATCAAGAATCTTGATGGAAGTAATAAGAGTAAGAAACCAGATGTGGCAGAAGTACTCAATGAAGAGTCAAATGGTAGATTTATAAATGTATAAAATGGATTGACGAGAAAAACTTCTGTCACGACACAATGAACCAACTTTCCAGCAGTCATAGCACTTGATTCGATAAAGTCTCTCTACTTATTGCCAGTGAAAGACATGGGCCCAATAAGGCGTAGAATGTATTTTATTAGAAAAAATAATGTACACCACTTATGTGATTTAATCATTATAAACACTGCAAAACCGACATCTAAAAAAAAAACCTAAAAACAACGACTACTTCCCTTTCTTTCGTTTCTTTTATAAATTGTCACTTATGATAATTTGAATAAAGCTATCTGATTATAAATTCTACTTTATGAAACACATAGGCAGTCATCTTGCTTATAAAACATACAATTTATGGGTATTAATGGCAGATTAGAACAGTCATTCATTTTCAACTTAGTTTTTTAACTGAATATGTGAATAGAAAATCGGAAAGAAAAAAGGTTGTGGTAATTTAGACCTTATAACAAGACATAATTGTTTTTTTTTTGTACTAATTTAATTATTCACGGAAAGATATATAAAATTCCTTCAATGAGATCACAAAGATATCGGTAATTCTGGAAAAGCCAAACGTTATATTACATTTGAAAGATAACTGTAACTCAGTCATTTTTGTACCCTTCATCTTACAAGATGAACAGATACATTTTCGATGACAACAAAGAACTTACAATAACAACAAATAACTTACCATCTCCAAGCAACTACAGCCCATTTTTCAGAACTTGAAAATAAAAATGATCATCAGATCTTTATGGCTAAACAATTCAATTTTCAAATTAAATTCAATGAAAATACCTACATATTGAATCGCTAAAATGTATAATAATTCAATTTTAAAATCGGTATTTAATGTAATTGTTCATGTACTAGTGAACACTAAACCTAAATTTAAGTTTTTACAGCTATGGTATGGCAAAGGTACGGATACTTTTTTTTAATTTATACTAGTAATTAGATAAAAGACATTAAAAATTAATAACATTTCTATTCTTACCTTAAACACCGAACTTGAGGTTAATATATAACGACCATTATTATTACATAGTAAGTTTGTCCTTCACTGAAATCTCTCTCTCTCTCTCTCTCTCTCTCTATATATATATATATATATATATATATATATATATATATAGAGAGAGAGAGAGAGAGAGAGAGAGAGAGAGAGCAAGAGAGAGATTTGGAAGTTAGTTGACTACGCATTCTTGATTTTAACCTTTCGGTTTCTTCAAGCGTTTTACATCAACTGATTCTTCAACTTTTTTTTCAAATTTATAACAGGGATTTTCAGAACGCACAACTCGAAGTTTAAAACAACTGAAATTCCAAATAAGGGAGAAGTTATTCAAGAATTGTAAACACTTTTATCCGGGTTTGTTTGAACCTAAACTATATTTTCTAATGTGTTAACTTTCAGACATAGCCGAGAAAATCTCGCTATATTTCCTTATTATAATTGTTTAATGCATCTATCTATATTCCCTAGCACCTCTAGTCTGCGTATCCTCCTATCTGCAAAACTAACATACCTGTTTCCTATCTCTTTCTTCTTTTCCCTTCTCCCATTCCATCTTTCTCTTTCTATTTTTTCTTTCTTCCTCCCTTGCTTTTCCTTTTTCTTCCGCACGGTTGCCGTCCGGTTTTATTACCCTTACACACACACTCAAACAAATTTTTGAATGTTTCGCCGATAGTAGCGAATCATTCCCAACCTCCTGGCCCGCTTTTTCCTCTGTTTTCAAAGCTAACTTCATTTTACTTCCTCTTTTCACCTTCCCTCTTCGTCCTTTTTCTTCTTTTCTTTCTTCCCGTCTTCCTTTCCTTATTACTTTCCCTTTCTATTCGCTATGCTTTTTCTTTTTCCTTTTCTTTTTGCAAGCTTACTTCTGGTTTTTTGCTCACACACACACACAAACAAATTTTTGAATTGTCCATAATATTTAAGATCGACGATAAAGTGTATTCAATTCGCTGAAATGATCATACGATTATCCTTTTTTTTAAATTTTTGTATGAAAAAATTCATATTGGCTTTGTAAATAAATAATTTTAATTACATTGATATATATATATATATATATATATATATATTTTCTAAACATATGCTATTAAATATAAGAGACAATGAATGTCTATTATGTTTAATCATGAGCCGTTCTAAACGTCGTATTTTTTCTTTAATTTCAGTTGAAAATAAAGACAAAAATTCTCCAACATTTGGATAATTATTTATTGGTTTTCTTCTAAGCTTTCGGCTCACATGAGCCATCTTCAGAGAGGTAGTTTAAACTGAAATATTATAAAATCCACCATCACCGACGATTTTATTTTGTGTTGACATAAAACTCCGCTTGGCAACGGCAATAGTTACCAAAAATAATAAACACAGTTCTTAAGTTTGCGATGCGGTTTTATGACGTCACACCGCGGGATAGCGCGAAATGACAACAAAACCATGTAGTCAAATGCAATGTAATATGTTATTTCCTGTTTAAAGTTGATTTTATTGAGTGTTGGTTGTTTTGATTTGATTTACATGGCCTCCAATATATATATATATATATATATATATCGGGGCAAAAGCTTTGGACTATCCCCGAGATTTTAACGAATCGCCGAAAAATTGTAGTCTTCATCCCTAAAATAATAAAATCCCAAAAGTACTTCACTTGCTCACTTCACGCTAGAGTAACTCTCTTTTCCTGAAGAGTGCTTTCATATATTTAATAATAATAATTAAAATACGATATTAACCCATTTCTGCATAAAGTTTAAACCATTTCTGCATAAAGTTTTAACCCATCTCTGCATAGAGTTTAAACTTTTATGGCCGGTTTTGCTAATCTACTTTGCTTCATAATAGGCAATCTTAGTTAACCCCGTCACTAAAATATTGAAAACCATGCCCTATTTCAACATCCGAGCTTCTTCTTTAATATATATCGTGTCACTTTAATGATCAATGCTCTAGAAAAATCTCTCCTTTGTTGCTTTCAGTAAGGTATGTCTTTTTGCTAATGCTCCCAATCTTTGTTCGGCCAATATTTGTACATGCTCATTAAGTAGTTTACTCAGTCTTTCATTTTGTCTCTCCTACTTGCAGTATGTTTTGTAGATATAAATTTTTTAAGCTGTTATTTCTCATAATGCGGCTAAGAAATTTCAGTTAACTTTTTTTTTATTCCAAGTATACGTGTCATTTTGTTTCAATTTTCTCCTAAAAACTTCCTCGTTACTCTATGGTGTTCTCAGCATCTTTCTGCAGAATCAGATTTCTATTTCCTCAAATCACTTTTTCATATGTAAGGAAATTATCTAGCATTCACTGCTGACTGAAGTGGGATAAAAAATTCAGTACTTTTCAGTGCGCCTTCAGATTTCAAATTAGAATATGTTTTCTTACCAGATCTATTCAATCTATACAGAAGTGCGTTGTGGTGTTATTGCTCGACATGAGAACTCGGAGAGCCGAGCTCGAATTCCAGTCGAATTCGTTTCATTCACTTACGCACAAATACCCTTGGAAAAGGTATTAATCCATCACTTTTTCCTCCAGTTATGGGTTGAATAGCAAGACAAATTGAGTTCTATATCCTTGACAACCGGTCTAGAGCAGAAATTGATGACAACCTACTATTGGAAAATCTTCTGCCTAGTCTTTCGAGATATGATCGCCCAAGTGTGTATTAGGTAGGGCAGTTAACTGCTTGATACATGGAGATAATTCTTGGGAGAACCTGAAATCCTGTCAGGATTCAATATTGGCGACCCAATTTTAACAATATAAGATATGTTGATGACATAGTGCCGATAAAAGACACAGAAAGGAAACTACAAGACATCCTACAGAATGTAGCTTAGGAAAGCTAGAAGTAAAGACTAAACATAAAGTACACGAAGACCGAATGCATGGTCATCAACAAAAAAGGAGCTCCTAAATGCCAATTACATGTTGGGGATGTGAAAAAATCAGAGGCAAAAACAGTACTAATGAACGAAAACAAAAAGAATAAAAATTCCATTTACATTTTTGAAGATTAGAGTTGACTGTAAAGCTTCTAATTTTATTTGCAGTCTCTGTTCAAGACGTAGGCGTTCATGGCTCTCCGTATCTTGCCTTTCAGCTCTTTAGAAATTTTGTCTTGCTATTTCTCCCAAACCTTACTTTGCTATCCTTTTGCTCAGGCCCATCAAGTATGTCACGTTCTGTTCTTTTCTGTCCCTCTATACGCTCTGTGAGTATCAGATTCTCAAAACACTCATTTCACAGTACGTATCCCAGAAACTTCAAATATCTCTTCCTGATCTTAAGTAAAAGTTTCCTTTTTGTTTCTATTCTCTCCAAAACCCTGTCATTGATGTCATTAATGCGCTCAGGCACACCGGTTGAAGACCGTTAAATAAACGGCCCAAACTAAATCAACGTAAAAGAAAGTAAAACGAATTTATAGCAGGCATTCTACTAATTCCTTTGGCCAATGAGTTTCGAATGCCGCTATTTTTTAAAGGAAAAATGTCAATTAAAACAACTAGATAAATTATTGAAACGTTTAAGAACGAGATAGAATCAATTCAAGATGTTAGAATCCAAAGAAGGAAAGACCTCATGATGGTGCATCTGAGATGAAATTTCGATTATATTTGGTCACCCAACCAGCATTCTCTTCTGTATGAGAAATCGAGTTTAGATAGGGAAAATGAAAAAAAGTATTTTATTGTATGTTATTCCTGCTTTATGAGATCAATGGGAAGATTTATTGATCCTGTTTTCGTATTTTGTGATCGATCTTGGCAAAGTAAAATGAAATTGTGCTTTGTCTTGGATTAACCAACTTTTATTGTAACAATGCTTAAATCCGCGTCGTGCAAATATCACTTTCTCAAAATTGTTGACGTCACTCGGTAGTAGAAACAAATTTATTTACTTCCCCATGTGGGCAAATATGTCACAACGTCAGTTTAATTTTGGGGCCCCAAAAGGAATACATACGTGTAGAAAAAAAAACGTTTCCTTGAGTTATGGACTGTGCTTTAAAACCGACAAGGCAACTCATTTTGTGCTCAAGTGAGAGTCTCTGTCGAATTTGGAATTGGCAGGATCTATGCACTTTGCGGCAAAATTAGAATTAATTCCTGTCTTATATTATTACTGAAAAGAAATCAAGTTTGCGTCAAAAAGAATATTATGTATTACCAATCATTGGGGTTTCTGATTGTTTTTTTTGTTTTTTTGTTATCAATCTCAATGTATTCCTATCTTTTTATTACGATTTTTTCATATTTATTTCAGTTTGTTGTGAGCAACGTATATATATATATATATATATATGTATATATATATTGAATATGCTTGCGGTGCGCCCATGTCTTTTACACGTTTAAAATCTAAATACTCTTATAATAATTTAAATCTAATGTTTTGTTAAACTTAGAATTTAAAATTCGCAATAGAAATAAAGTGACTCTAATAGTCGATTTATGATGCCGATCTCTATTTTAATCAAATATGAATATTATTGTGCAAATAAATTGCTTATACAGTCTATTATCATATTATACAAATTAGAAATGACTTTGTTTTTCCACTTTGTCTATATAACAACGCCTCCCTGCTTAAGCTAGGCTTGAATCTTTTAAAAGTCTTCATCATGATACAAACCTTATCACTTGATAAGACACAAGTAGTGTCGACAAAAATAGCTACTTTTGTAATGATATTATAATATACTTATGTTATAAATTCTAAATAAATATTATTCGCTCTATTTTGTATAGAGCACTTTTTAAGAAGAGTGCTTCTTTGGAAATGGAATTTCATTCCATCCATACCTACGCTATACTTATATATATATATATATATATATATATATATATGTGTGTGTGTGTGTGTGTGTGTGTGTGTGTGTGTGTGTGTGTATATATATACTGTAATGGTTGTTACAATGTTTTTAAATTCATAGTATCACTACACAAAAAATTTCTCATATTTCGAAGCCAGCCCATTATGTTTTGGCTTCATCCTCAGGTGATTTTTTGTTAGAAATGAGAATTATCTAGTTGAAAAGACCGTTTATTTGTGTGGATTTGTTATTTTTGGGTGTTAGAGGGGTTGGTCTGTATTTTGAGTTCCGTTGACCTTTTTACTGGTCTTAGGGTCAAGTGTTTGTTTTTGGCAGAGTTCATGATAGGTTAATCTATTACTCTTGAAAGGGCTGGTGGTGCTGGCGCGTAGCTTGTTTGGTTTAGGGGTTGGTAGTTGTTGTTTTGTTTTGGGGTTGGTTTCTCCTTAATTTAATGTATGTTATTTTGTATTGGGGTGTGTGCTATTTCTTGCTTTTTTTTTCTTGCTTTGTTTTTTATAAAATATACATTTTTCAAAATATATCTTTCATAAAAAAGTATAGGGGTTGGTAGGTGTTGTTTTGTTTTGGGGTTGGTTTCTCCTTAATTTAATGTTTGTTTTTTTGTATTTGGGTGTGTGCTTTTTGCTGTTTTTTTATTTTTGTTTTTTATAAAAGATATTCTTTACAAAATATATCTTTCATAAAAATATTTTATAATATTCCATAATATTAAGCTATTTTATAATATTATAAAATATAACATTTCATAATATTTAAGAAATATATTTCTTTTATAATATCTATCCTTTATACAACATATTTTATAAATATAAAATATATTTTTTTTATTTATTTATCTATTATTCTGTTGCAACTGCATTATTTTTTGTTGGTATTGTATAGGGTTTGTTTTCTTTTGGGGGTGTTTCTGATTGGTTTTTTTTTGTTTACTTAAATTTTAGCGAGAAATATTTGCGATGTTTGCATATTACTGCTAATTCGTCTCTACGGTTTAGTAAATCGTTGCTGTTAGGGTACTGGAGAATGTGTAGTTTTTGACTTAGACATAAAGGGCAGATGTCATTAAGTGAGTTGTAAGTTCTAGTTTTTTCTAGGATTTTCCATTTTACTTTGGGTTTCTGTTTTGCATCCTTTAGTTTCCAAAAGTATGTGGAAAGGGATGTTTGGTTTCGGTATAAGCTGTTTTTAAATGAGGTTAGGTGCAAGTACCAGCGTTGCTTAAAAGTATTCTTAGTTGATCCGATATACACTTTATTTATGGTTGGATTTTCGATGGATGTTATATATATATATATATATATATATATTCAACAAACTTAAACTACTCTACTTTTAGGTGGAATTGGCGATATTCAATAGAGGTTCCCCAATATCTTAATGCCTAACCTGAATCAAAATGCCACTCCAAGTCAGCTTCTTTCGTTCAACATATGATCTTTTGGCCAAATTCTGGTGGTGGGAGTCTTCACCTTTTCGTACTGATCTGTATGTAAGCTGATGCTTAAAGAACAAAATCAGTTGGGAAGCTGAAAACTTCTCATCCCCACAGAATTCCTTCTGTCGAACCATCCATATCACAAATCGCATAACATCTAGGAAGCATATGAATACATAATGCTCAGCACTAGTCAACAACGGCAACACATTGCTACAAACAGTAGTGACCTCACGGACAAAGAACTTTCCGCGCAGCATGCGAACCATGAAATCTTCAAGCCACTTTCTCAACGGGATTACGACCTTGCAACCAGCCATTTTCACTCTTCCTTCTCCTTGTCAGCTGGTGAAGGCTTTTCGGAAAATGAGAGCCGAACTTTGAACCCAACCGAGCATTTTACAGCACCGGTCCCATATTTTGACTTGCCCACTACAGGCGAGACAGAAATAACAGACTCAACCGGAGGGGAACTGATTCGGCAGTGGGCAAAACACCAGCTGCCTTCTTCACTGAGCAAGAGGATAGGTCACCACTCTTCCCACAATTCCACCAAGTTGGCTTACGTCTAGACACAATGACCCTCATTTTCTGGCCCTCTGCGTCCATTCAGTTGAGGATGGAGATGAAGGCTTTTTGGTCAAACATTTCGAAACTCTACTCACCCCCAGCTCCGGTCGTCGGAGGAAGCACTGAGAATCCGGCTGAACTTGACAAGTAAGCAGCTAAAGGCTCCCCTAAGATCTGCTACATGGTTCGTCACCTTCCTTTGTGTTCAGACTTTATTACAAAATATTTAGTTATTAGGTCCCAGCTGCAGTTTTCTTCGCAGTCGGCAGGTGTACGTCCCACGTAAAGTACCCTCTCCCTTTAATAACTCTTTGGGGTTTTAGGATTTGATGACTGTTTTGTATGCTACGACAAATCTTGCGAAATGGCTTGTCTACCATAAATACGGACACAATTATTTTCTCAACCTTCTGTAATTCTCGGGGTCTATCAAATGTACATCTTCTTTGATAAGTTGTGCGTAAATTTTAACTCGCTGCAAGAACACTGTAATGTGGATTATGCACTTATGGGGACTTCCAGGAAGAGCGTGGTTCCCCGACTGCTACATTGTCATTACTGCTTATATTGGTATGGTTAATTTTCTTGCCTTTTGGGAAAATCTCGGTTTTGGCCATTATCGGCCACCATACTTTTTTCTAACGGTCTTTCTTCGTTGCTTTTATTTTCATGTTGACTTTTATGGCTGACTGAAATATGAACAAAAATAAAACTGTCTAACTATCAAAAATTTATTAGGCTGCAAAACAAAAGAACGTAAAATAGATGCTTAAAAAATAAGATTATGAAGTACATGAAATATATAAACAAAAATAATAATAAAATCATTTAACAAGAAAAATACGAAAACAAAAGAATTTGAAAATTTAACTTCCACAGAAAAATTAAATGCAAATTAAATGGCGAACTTAAAAAGGTCTAATAAGATCGTAGATAGTTTACACAATCCATCACACTCAACTAGTCAAAAAAATCACTCTATACTCTAGTAGTGTCTACGGATATAAGAGGATATGAACATCTCATTACTGTATATAGCTAGGTATGCAACACACGGCTAGATTAGGAAGCTTTCATTCTTTTGGTCAAAAATTCAAGTCATCAACCGCCGATATGATGTCATCTTCAGTGCGATACTTTACCTCATTTTATAATAGAACATAAGTATTTACAATAGAATAGGTAGTAGAATAGCTCAAACCGCCAAAAGAAAATTTTTACTAAGTCCAAAATAGAAAGACCTTGTTTGAATACAAGAAAACTATAAAAACAAATCGGCCGTTATTTTAACGATATATATATATATATATATATATATATATATATATATATATATATATATATATATATTATTTAATATATCACAAACACTAATTTTCCGCTACCGTTGTTTTCACCACCGAAGGTTTCCCTAGGCAGTGAAAATTATTTATTGTTATGAAATATAAGAATTTTTCACAAGGCCAAAAGAAGTAAGCTAACGCAGGTCAACATTTACTTTTTATACCTTGCTAATCAGATTTCCGATCCGTTCATCCATTACAATTAGCTAATTCTTCACAAGAACACGTCTATCAACTTTTAATCATACTTACATATACCAGAATACCACACAGTCACAGGGAACTTACAAAACGCCCAAGATTCATACTGTTAAAAATTCAAATGTCTCTTTTTTCGTATAAAAATGTATAAATATAAAAATATGCGACAACCTCACGTGCATTTCATAGGACAGACCATCAAGTCCCGGAGACTTGCCACTGCCGACTTTCTTCAATGCTAAGTAGATTTCTTCCTCTGTGATTTCACCCTTGCAGCTAGCCGCTTCAATCGGCCAAACAGAAAAATCAAAAGAAAATCAGCTAAACAGCTACAAAACTCTTCGTCACAGAGACCAATTTCTTTGGGAAAGCGACTCTCGAAATGGTGCGGAAACGCATTGCACCTGTCCTTGGTCGACTCCAGAGTACGCCTCTCCGGTGTATCGACCTACCAAATGTAACCAGAGTAAAGTCGACGGATTTCTCACTTGTGCAAATCTGGATCCATCTTCACGGCTGTTTAAATTATGTATTACTACCTGAGTTTTGTAACACTAATAAGATAAGGCTAAAATGAAAAGACTAAACATGTGCTTTCACCCAAGACAGACTATCCTTGAGATTTTTCACGTTTTTAGCTTCATCTGTCTGCATCTCTTTCACTAACATACGCGGCATCCGCACCAACTTCCCCAGCGTAGATTCTTTCCTCCATAATAACTCACCTGATATATTAGCCCTATGTGAAACTAATCTTAACCCTTCTATCCCCTCATCTGAGTTCTGCGTTCCTGGCTACCTTCCCCTCTTCAGGAAGGACTCCAATGTTCATATGCATGGGCTTGGTGTCTATGTCAGCGAACACCTTCCCTTAGCTAGGGTGTCATCTTTTGAATCCCCAGATCATTCTTTCATGTGCTTCCGCCTCTCACTTCTCAGCTCGATTAGCTATCTCTTCTTTCTGTACCGCTCTCCTTCCTCCCCTGATTGTTCGTTACTTGACATCATTTCTGACAATATTGACAAAGCCATTTCTACCCATCCCTCTGCCCATGTATTCGTGTTTGGTGACTTTAACGCCCACCACACCAAGTGGCTGAAGAACGCTGTCACTGACCCTGCTGGTGTCCACACCATGAACTTTTCAATCACCCAATCCCTTACGCAAGTAGTGGACTTCCCCACGCGTTTCTCCGACAACCCTAACGGAAGGAACTCACTTCTAGACCTCTGCTTCACTTCCATCCCAGACTCTTGCACTACCAGACAACTCTGCCCACTTGGAAACTCTGACCACACTGTAGTGTCCGTCAATATTTCACTCCACTCCCGCCCGACCCATGAAACACAGACAAGTAGAATATCATACTGCTATCAAAGAGCAGACTGGGATTCGTTCCGAGACTTCCTCTGTGACATCCCTTGGAACAACGTCTTTAGTCTTCCCATCGAAGAATGTGCATCCGAGGTCTCCTCCTGGGTTAAGGCTGGCATTGATGCCTTCATCCCTGCTAGGAAATTCCAGCTTAAATCTCATTCGTCTCCATGGTTCTCACCCGCTTGTTCGGCTGCCATTGCCCACCGGAATCATTTCTTCCGACTTTATCGTAACTATGCGTCGGAACAAAACAGGCGCCTTTTCACTTCAGCTCGTAATAAGTGTAAAAGGGTACTTAACGAAGCTAAGATGTTGTTTGCTGCCAGAATGAAGCAACGCATAGCATGCTCTAAATTCGGCTCTAAAGACTACTGGCGACTCTGTAAAAGAGTACTTAACAAGAGCAAGTCCACAATACCCCCGCTAATCAACAAATTTGAGGTCCTCACCTCCCCAGCAGATAAGGCTGAATGTTTTGCCCGCAGATTCTCGAACAATTCGAGTCTGGACTCGTCTGGAGTTTTTACACCCGACTTCTCACCTAGAACCGAGGCACAACTGAATGATGTCCACATTACACCTTCGCTTGTCTCTAAGATAATCTTAAAACTTGACCCTCACAAAGCGAGCGGTGGTGACGGAATCCCAACCATAGTCTTAAAGAAATGTGCCCCTGAACTCTCCTCTATCCTTTCTAAGCTCTACAACCTCTGCCTATCTGCTTCCTGCTTTCCTGCCTGTTGGAAATCTTCCTCTATAGTTCCTATATTTAAAAACACTGGAGAACCCTCTGACCCTGCAAATTACCGCCCTATCAGCCTTCTTCCGATCTTTGGCAAAGTGTTCGAAGCCATTATCAACGCCGAGGTGGTTCAGCATCTCACAGCACACAGGCTCCTCTCGGACAAGCAATATGGTTTCCGCTTCACCAGGTCTACTGCTGATATGCTAACGACCATCACCGAGTACATATACCAGGCACTCGACAGGAATGGCGAAGCTCGAACCGTTGCATTGGATATATCTAAGGCGTTCGACAGAGTTTGGCATGCTGGCCTTCTATGTAAACTGCGGAGCTATGGTATAACTGGACATTTGTTTGAACTAATCCAGTCATTCCTCTCTAACCGCACAATGAAAGTGGTATTAAACGGACATGCCTCTCAGAACTACCATACAAACGCAGGTGTCCCCCAAGGCTCCATCTTAGGTCCTACACTCTTCCTGATATATATTAATGATCTGCCTGATTCCATAAGAACCCAAATAGGTTTGTACGCCGATGACACCACAGTTTACTCTCGCCTCCAACAAAAATCTGGTGTAGGCGTCAAAGCTAAACTCGCAGCCGAGATTGAAAAAGACCTCCAATCCATATTGGACTGGGGTAAGAAGTGGCTAGTAAATTTTAATGCTTCTAAAACGAAGCTACTGTCAATTAACCATCATCGACAATCTCACCTACCTCCCATTAGCATGGACCAGGCTTGCCTCCCAGAGAGTAAAACACTACGCCTCCTTGGTCTCACACTTTCAGCGGACCTCAAATGGAATGACTATATCGAATCCATTGCTAAATCCGCTGCTATGAAAGTCGGTTCTCTGTGTAGGGCCCGGAAGTTTTTTCCGTCTAAATCTATCCTGCACATTTACAAATCTACCATCCGCCCGTGCATTGAATACTGCTGCCATATCTGGTCGGGTGCCCCTGCTGTTCTCCTCGGGCTTCTCGATAAGGTTCAGAGGAGGGTCTGTAATGTGATAGATACCGACTTGGCAGACCGCCTGCAGTCTCTCTCCCACCGGCGAGACGTGGCTTCGCTGTGTCTCTTCTATAAATACTTTCACGGCTTCTGCTCCGATGAACTTAGATCACTGGTGCCCCCTAAATACGAATTTGCACGAGATACTAGATTAGCAACTAGATCCCACCCTTTTACAGTGAAATCGATAAAATGCAGCCGTAACTTCTACTCCAACAGTTTCTTTCCTCGCACTTCCCGACTGTGGAATTCTCTTCCAAACGATTGCTTCCCCGACGGCTACAATCTTCAGGAGTTTAAATGTAAGGTCAATAGACACCTCCTAACACACTAACCTGCTCCCATTCTATCAAACACTCTTCCCATCTGCCCGACACTCATCCTCGCTATCCTTACTCATCTATTACCTTTCTCCTGACATTCCCTATGTCTATCCACTCCTTCTCTTTACCTTCCCCTATGTAGCCCCATGCGCAATAGTGGCAGTGGAATGCCTTGCTTGGGGTGAGATGATTAAAAAAAAAAAAAAAAAAAAAAAATCTATGGGAAATTGTTGGATATATTCGGCGGTGAAAAACTTACTGTTATCCTTAAGCCTTTTTCCCTATTATTCTCGATAACAGCCCCCCCACCCCCACCTGTTCTCGCTTTACTAATCTATTTATAGGTTTTTGGAAGTCTCGCATATACAGTAAATACAGATTGAATTTCCAGTCTCCACAAATTCTTGGCCTCGCACCTAACGTCATCCGGGCACAGACAAGTCTATGGTCCGAATAGCCTCACCAGATAACCGGATAATCTAGCAAATCTCGATAGGCCCTTCTGGCTAACATTCTATCCATGTAGCTGGTTGAGTAGACGGCCACTTATAAACCCATGTCCACATATCTCGACCTGGATGATCGGGACCAAATTCGCCGATTAGATCAACCAAGCTTCGATCGCACGACTTCCCAGCAGGTCGATGGTTCCTTTCACCTTTGGAGTTCAGGATCGCATTCCAGTTGGATGGCATTCCCATTATAACTAAACGTGACGAATTCACCAAAAATGACCCGAACTGAGGGAGAAAGAAGACACACTTTGTCTGGTCTTTGAATGCATAAACGCAACGATCCGAAATGGCAATATCAGCCACACTCTGCATAGACATTTTTATATTTTTCTTTGTTCAGAAGAGTTTATTTGGGCCATCCTAATGGCTGGAAAATAGCCCTTAGCTTCTGCCATTTAGTCCCATAACTTCAGGTTTATCGTGTTCCTGATAAAATTCATTACCCCAGGAGCGTGGAGAAAATTCCTAGGGTCCTCTGTCGATTTCTCGTCGACATAACGGCGTGCAAAAATATCTTCTTGGATAGTATGAACCCGGATGCGAGTACCAAAACTATGTTTTTCTTTTCTGGTCCCATTCTTCCTCCCCCACATATGTTATCTACTCTTGCTTTACCCCTCTCCTTCTATTTAATTTCCCATTGATACCATAAGTATATAAATATAGCGATAGAAAAACAACTGACCTTTAAAAAACCAGTAAAAAAACTTGCAGTGGTGGAAACCGCGATAACGGAAAAGGTCAGTGTTGGTAATATTTTAAATATTAACTAGCCTTTTTTCAAATGTAATCGTTAGTGGAGAAGATAAGCCTTGTCTGAAAAACAGTTTTATATATACATATATATATGTATGTATGTGTGTGTGTGTGTGTGTGTGTGTGTGTGTGTGTGTGTGTGTGTGTGTGCTATAACATTTTCCTTTTAACATTTAGATAATTTTGTAAACCTTTTCAGTTTCAAGAGTTTCAAAATGTTGAAAGATAATTTTTTCTATACAATCTATCCAAGTTATAATTAAAAGTTTCATTAAAAATAAAATAATTCACTAACACGTGAATGTCTGAAAAGTGCTTTAATTGCTAGTTTATTAATGTTATAATAAATACGCGTCCAGATTTTTACAATGTTTTACCGTTCTTGAAACATCTCTTGTTTTTACAAAGTGGGATAGTCAATAACAACGATGACAGAAACAAAAAGAAAAAGAATCTAAATTATATATATATATATATATATATATATATATATATATATATATATATATATATATATATACTAGCAATATAGCCCGGCGTTGCTCGGAGTTTTTTTTTCTTTTAGTGGTTATGTTAAACTGGTAAGGTCAAGTGCTTATTCAAAAACCTCCAGTACGTCGTGCCGCGACGCGAAAATGAAAACTTCTACGAAGTCTTGGTTTTTCTTGTATTTGTAAAACGGGATTCATGTTTAGTCAGTTTTGCCAATAAACTGTAATTATGTATGTACAATTGGAAGAACTGAGCCTGTAATGTGATGCTATGACGTTGTGATACAATGTCTCTGCAACGTAGGATGGGTTGACACCTTGTAGAAAACTTGAAACTGTCATGACATATAATAAAGTAGAAGTTACAAAAAGTTGAAATATACCGTTTGTTTTAATAGACAGCCCTAGCATACGAAATGACCAGCTTCATCTAAAGCCAAATCCGTCAAAGATTATCGCTTGAGTCAACAAACCAGAAATGCTTCTACCATTTGATCTACATATGCAACTAACAATTATAAATGTTCATTTATACATCCTCTGTTTCATCTTCGTCATCTCCTTCGTTTTCGTCGACTTCTTTGTCTTCGTCGTCGTCTTCGTCATCTTTGTCTTTGTTATGTTCTTCATCCTTTTCTTTTTCTTCTTTATCTTCTTGTTTTGTCTCCTTCTTCGTCTTCATCATCTTCTTCGTCTTCGTCGGTGTATTCGTCTTCGCTTCCTTCTTCGGCTACTTCCACGTCTTCTTCATCATCTTCGTTTTCATCATCGTCTTCGTCCTTTTCTTTTTCTTCTTTTTCTTCTTCTTGTTCTTCCTATTGTTGTCGTTGTCCTTCTTCTTCGTGTTCTTTTTCTTCCGTTTCGTATTATTCGTCTTCTTCTTCTTCTTCTTCTTCTTCTTCTTCAACATCTTCTTTGTCTTCTTCGTCTTCTTCAACTTCTCTTTCTTTTTATTTTTGTTCTTTTTCCTCTTGAAACTGGCCTGCCTACACCCACCATAACTTTTCTTGATGCTGATATTGAATTACCATTTCTGATCAAACGATTATCGAGTTTACTTTCAGTGTCCACAGCTTTTATTCCAGCGGCGACTTTGTTCACATGAACGTAAAGTTGAACGTCAGTCTCCTGTGCTCGCGCATCTGCCGGTACAGCCACCGATCACATTTAAAGGGTGTATACGGATCGACTAATTTTAAATTTTAGGTTTTGCTGGGTCTTTTAGCAATTTTATGGGGTTCTTCGACGGATTTGACGGATTCTTTTGGATTCTCAACCCAAAATTTAGTCATCTCTGTCCATTTTACAAATTTTAAAGACATTTTTGAGTATTTTATAATACTCTTCCCGTCCAAAATTTTGAAGAATTTCTTTAGCGCCCTTGTCTTTTTTGACGTCGTTTCACAGGTTCACTGCAGCAGCCCATATGAGTTTTCCCTGAATTTCTTCATCTTACAATGGTTTTTACCCTCACTTTATGTTCAGTT
Organism: Ascarosepion bandense; assembly: GCA_037127315.1. Classification (NCBI taxonomy): domain Eukaryota; kingdom Metazoa; phylum Mollusca; class Cephalopoda; order Sepiida; family Sepiidae; genus Ascarosepion; species Ascarosepion bandense. The sequence continues at coordinate 2,698,904 of JBBBDQ010000703.1, read as the reverse complement.
TGGGTTTTTTTCTTTATCTTTTAGGATTTTTGTTGGTTTTCTTTTAGGTTTTAAGGTTTCGTATATCCACTGTACCACAACGCACTCTTGGGATGTGCGAAGTGGTACAGTGGATATCGGCTCGGAACGAGAAACCAAGGAGCCGAGTTCGAATTCCAGTTGAATCCATTGTATTCACTTACGCGCAAATACCCTTGGGAAAGGTATTAATCCGTCTCTTCCTTCCAGTTATGGGTTAAATAGCAGGACAGATTGGGTTCTATAGCCTTGGTCGGCAACCAGTCTATCGCAGAAAGCAATGGCAACCTACTGCGGGATAATCTTCTGCCCAGTCGAGACATGATCGCCCAAAGCGTGTATCACGTATGGCACTTAACTGACTGATACACTCTCATTGTCTGCAGTTCCGGCAGTTGTCAAATAAGTAGCATCTCTGTGCAGAGGAAGATCATGTCGCTGAAGCTTGTGCGGGAGCTATAGTTGTAGCATTTCTGCTACGACGAAGTTCACGCTGGGCTTCATTCTCTCAAGCTCGTGCAGAAGCCATAGTTCACTCTGTGAAGCTCTTCTGGCGGCCATAGCTGTAGCAATTCATTTTAGACATAGCTCACATTGAGCCTCATTCACTGAAGCTCACGCAGCTGCCATGGCAGAAGCATTTCTGCTTAAACGATTTTTACGTTGAATGTCATTCTAAAAAGCTTGTGCGTTTGATTTCTCCTTTACTTTCGTTGATAACCTAAAATGACGTTCTTCCTTAATCACTCAAGCACTGGAGGCTGCAGTTTATGAAGCATTTATGGATTGTCTAAATGTACACTCATCTTTTTCCATTCACTGTGCAGATACAATGGAGAAAGCATTTCTAGTTTGTTGTCTCTCAACAACTCTCGTCGATGGATATGGCCGCTGTATTCACAGACCATTCCATACTTTGGGACTGCCTACTACTCGATGAAACCTCCCGTAGATTCTTTTGTCTACACAATTGGTGTTTGGTGAAATGTACGGCGTGTCTTTTCCTTCTAGGCATTTAGATTAGAGGTGCGAAATTGGTCGAAAATGTACAAATTTAAAGCAGAACCAGAACGTTATGTTTACGAACCAGAGTTCGAAATCGCAAGTTTAGAAATGATTCCAATCTTTTGACAGCAAGTTTTGGTTAAGAAAGCCTAACCTGCACGAGGTAGAATAATTTGGTCAGAATAGCAAATGTCTAACCCTCATCAAAGAAATAATGTATTAGCAAAAATTTACAGAGTATTTGGATCACGCTTTGCGTGGTGAAATTGAATAAAGAACTTTTTTTCACAGAGGAAATGAGATCGCTGTTTTGGCCAAGTTTGATTAGAAAACTTAAAGTAAGTTCTTTAGTTTATGTTTCACAATTTGGCACCTTTGATA
>JBBBDQ010000703.1:1982500-2082500 GCA_037127315.1 Ascarosepion bandense | reverse complement strand
TTAAAGTAACACAAAACTTTATGAATTTAAACAATTGTGCTTTAAATTCATTTGAAAATATCTCTAAAACTTTATGAATTGAGGAAATCAATTTTATTTCTTTAAAATGACAAGTAATCAGTGTTCACGTGATTAAAGAATTTAAAGTGATGTTTTGAAATTCCATCGGGCGAAGTGAGGAATCCAAATTTATTTCTTCAAAATTATAATTGCTGTTTTCTAAGCTGAACCAGTGATTCTTTTTAATATTGGGCAGGATGCCTAATTAGCATACCACAAAAGCTAGCTTAAAAGCTAGTAAAAAGTAAAATAAAAAGGGTTCAAGACAGAGTGCTAGGAAATGTTCCTTAGCAACGCTTCTAATTGGGCGAAAATATTTATGATATTTTACCGTCTTTTGTTATTATATCATAGGATTAACTATTTCATTCCAATATATTTATGACAGTTGCTTTTATCATTTCTTTTTCTGTCTTTGAAGAATGAAAACAATCGCTACAGTATTAATGTCATAAAAATTTACTTTTATTTTATGATTTAGTTATTCTGTTTATGTAATTCCAAAATCTTTATCGTTCCATCCTGATAATATCTACGATGCAATAATTTGTTAATATTTTATTCTTTATTTTTGACTATAAGAATTTAAGTACCAGTCCAATGGTCAGAGGTGGGATAAAGAAAGCCTGTCTTCTTCTTGTGATTCTTTAGGATGTTAGAGGTCATGGCTCTCAGCAATTATTTATCCTCTAAACAATATATTTGCCTACTTCCTATCCTTCTCAGTTCTCGTTTTGTCATCTATTTATCCGTGATGGCTACGTAGTTTTCCTGATGTTTCTCTCTGCTAATTTTGCATAAAATACGCCCTATAAATGTACTAGCAGTATAGCCGGCGTTGCTCGGGTGTAATGAAAGCTTTAAAACTAATCCATGGTCCTGGAGCTCAGACTCTTTGGATGTTGGCACGAATGACTAAAAAGCAATAGTTGTTTCCGGTTAAATCGAAACCGTAGACTGAAAGAAAAATGAATGGATGTAAGTCAAATTTTGATTTCCCCTGGTATCGATATCAAATAAGTTTTTTCCGTTGTAAACTGAATTTTGAAGGCTAAATAAGTACTCTGAGTAAATGGTATCATGGCTGAGACTAAGAACTACAATTATACCTACTTAAAGCCAAACCCGAAGCAAAAACTAAAATCAAAGGGCTGAAAAAAATACAGACATACAGGCAGATAAACAGAAACACACATAAACATCTTGCCTTTTATATATATGTATATATATTATCGATTTTCTGCACTATTGTAAGAACTGCAACCTTGAACCTTCTGAATATCGTTTCTGGTATCTTTGTCTATGAGTGTATCAAATTTGATTAAAATCGGACCACTCCTTCTATAACTCGATTTTTTCGATTATCGATTTTTTATATTTATCGGGGGTACATCGACACAAAACCTAGCTAAGAACACTCGCAGACGCTTATAGTACAACTGTGTAAATTTTCAAGAAAATCGGTTCAGCCGTTTCGGAGTCTATAGGTAACGGATACACACACACACACACAGAGAGAGAGAAAGAGAGTGAGACAAAGTTCCATTTATAAAGACGTTTAGATTCCTTACGTCACTTTTTTATGTGTCACTGAAATATCAATTGTCGCTTTCTAATTCTAGTTATGTACGCGTTCTGTTCCCATTTACCTTCACATTTTCTTGTTGCTAACATATTCCGTCCATGAAATTCTCACTATTTATCTACAAGACCTCATATTTGTTGCCTCACGTCAAAAGTGAGGAAATGTTTCTCTTTCAAAGTAACTAAATTTTTCCCTATTCTTTAGCATATAAGAAGATTGATATTACAAAGCAGCTATGCAAATTTTATTTCTTACTAAAAAGAATTTCCTGCCTTATAATCCTTTGATAAGCTTTTGAAAGGAATTTTTTCTCTGTTTCAATTCACTTTCGGGTTTATGTGTCACACTTTCCGTCGTCTATAATAACGATGATTTAATAAAGTGTTGCCAAACCTCAATAAAGACGAGACTCGAAGCGACAGAGATGTGATTATACTAACGGGTTCGTAGAATATCATGGACCGGGTATGTAAGCAATGAGAAAATCGAAAGAAAAGTGTAACTGATAATCAGAAAGAGTATTGAAATCCTTGGGATAAAAAATGAGGAAGGAGAGCTTGGAAAACTTAAAAGCTGCAGGGAAAGCCGGTTTAGCCTCTGCTCGGATCATGCGAGGGGGCCGGGCTAAAGAGAGTTCTTCTTCATGTGCCGTGTCCCTTCAGAACGTAGGCGATCATGGACTTCCACTTGGACCTGTCTTTTGTCGCCTTAATATATTTTCTCTTGCTATCTCTCCCAAACCCCCTCTCCGCTATCCATTTGCTCAAGCTTTCTTTCCCCCTATCTGTCCTGTGTCTCCAGGCCCTCCTTCCTTGTGGCGTATCCCAATCACATCAGTTGCCTCTTCCTGATGTTAAGTATGAGTTTTCTTCTCGTTTGCATACTGTCAAACACTTCATCGTTGCTCACGTGTTCGGCCGATGGTATCCTTAGTATTCTTCTGTAGAACTACATTTCTGCTGCCTCGAGCCTCTCCTTACAAGTAAAGAAATTTAAATACCTGGGAAGCGTTCGGACAGTGGATGGAAAGTGTGACATTGAGATCCGAAGACACATTGGCATGGCCATGGATACATTTCAACGCTCATCAAAGTACTAAGAGACGGGAAAATCTCATTAGAAACAAAGTAAAGAGTACACTATTTACATTGTTCGGACAATTGTCCTCATCTTTGTTGTCATTTTTACAACGTTTTGACCGTTGTACGTTCCGGCCTTCTTTGAGTGTTAGGAATTTCGAACCGAACCCTTTATTACGATTGCTGGGGCGTATTATTCTCATTTCTTGTGCGAAACCACTTCTGACAGTCATGAATTATCTCCCTTTAAGGTAACTCTCTAAGTTAAAGGGGGATAACTCATGACTACCAGAAGTGGCTTAGCATATGAGATCCATGTGAGTTATCTCCACCAAGGGAGATAAGAGCCTTATGGTACCCCATACTTGCGTTATTCTTGTTTTATGAGGGGTTGTAATGGAGGACATTTTTAACTTCCAACAGCTCTGCACGTTGCCAATACCATTCAAGAAGTAATACACGTCCTTTAAATATATTCTCAACTGATAACTATGGCTATTAGTTAAAATAATATATTCGCTGTTTCAATTAGTTCCCCCCATCAAAATATTATTTATGAATCAAACTGATTATACAAGAAGCCACCCTGAAACATATACGGATTTTTTATCACATATGAGAGTTTTATTACAGAATTCTTTGTCAATTATTATCATCATTGATACTCCACGATAAACTTTCTTACAAGTAAATCTAGAAAATGTTTTTTATCGTAACAGGATACATCATTTGACATCAGTAAGTGAACGTAAGCCGTATTAAAGATATAACAATGTCATATTTAATTAGTAAGTAGGAAAAATGTTAATACATTGTTTTTTTTCTTCTTTTTTTTTGTTACAATATCTTTTTAGCAAAAAGTTTACTTATAATGATTTAAAACAAAAAAGTATTTCTTCAAGAGCAACAGAGTTGCGTAGCTAAAATACTAGACTTCATGTAGAAAAAACAACCTTTGGAATTACAAAATTAATGAAGTATTGTCATCATTTTTTGTGACATTTCTTTTTAGCTATAAGATAAGACACTAATCTCTTGGAATACTTTGTAAAAAACCAAAGACGTAGACATTCTGATAGACTGGCGCCCTATTTATAATTAAGAACAAATCAACCGACATACGAACTTGAAAATGAAAGATAAACGCAGTAAAATAGAAAATAGTTGTTTATTTAAAACTGGTTTACTTTCTCTGAATTCAAACAGACGGTCATATTTTTCAGACTAATTTCAAAGAACTGAGTGCAATATCCAAACTGTTTTTCCCATCCAGAGTAGCATTCAAATCACAAAAATATGATATATTTCCGTACGGAGTCATTAAAACTATTAAAATTAGACAAGTGATTATCTAATGGGTATATACGTACATTTTTTAAAAGGGAAAAACAGTTCAGTTTTTAAATAGACGCAAACCTTTCTTTTTTTTTTTTTTTCAATGATGTTTACAATTATTCTGTAAACGATGATTCCTAGTGATGAGCAATGGGAAAAAAAAATTGTTTATCCACCTAATTTTCCATAAATATTTTCTTCGGTCTTTCTTTGCAGGAGAAAATGTCTTTAAATCCGATGTGCTTTAGAACAACTCGGCCATGAAGAGCGTCGCTAATTAAGCAATGTCAAATAGTCCCTTATAAGCGCAAATCCTTCCCAGATTCTCGAAATTTCATATCTGCTCTTATTAAAAATTAACAAAACAATTTATAAAGAAGTAATACATGCTTTCTTTATTAATTTGACAGATTGTATGACTTTAAACGTTATTTTTAGTGGATATTTGAGTTGATGCGACGTTTTTGTTTTTTTAAACAGTATATTTTTTGCTTGATTGACGACGCCCTACGTGGCTGCGCAATTTAAAGCACGTCGAATATAAATATTTTTGTAATTGATTTAGGCTAGGTACCTCCGTAAAATCGCTGAAAAAACAGCATAGTATGAAGGAAAAAGGCCCCAAACTAAATAAAAGCAAAATTTTATCGGCAAAATGTTTACATTATCTTTAAGAGGATAGATCAAAGAATTCTTTTAATTATTTTTTAAATTTTTTAATTATTTCTAAGACGTTCAAAATTTTTGTAAAATGTCTTTTTTTTCTTACATCAGTGCGAGACCTAAATTGCTGCAACGTTTATTAAGTAAAAAAAAATGTAATATTGCACAATGCACTTTTTTGACCGTGAAAGACACATTAATTTGGAAATTCTTGCAAAAATCAAATAATGGTGGGATTTTGATGAAAATTTCAGGACTTATTCATAATTAACTGAAATCAATTTTGAAATAATTATTTTGTATAAAATATTAGTAAAAAAAATCGTACATAAATTTTGTCGACTTTTGATCAATAAAGCACTCATTTTTTTAAAGAAATCTAAAAGCATCTACTTTAACATACAAACACTTACTGACACTTTACTGATTTCCACATACATGGTGGAAAGTACCTTCTTGTATTGAAGGCCCCAATTAAATTTGGAATTACATGTTAATGTTTGTGATTATTTTATTTGGTCTTTTATATTCTTATTTTATGCGATGTGTCATTTCAGGATGTAGGCAATCATAGCTCTCCACAACTTTCTCTCCCTATTAGCTCTAAGCAATGTTAGATTCTTTAACATGGCTCGATATTATTTCATTGAAATAAATACGCACAAACTCATCGGGTAGGTTACTCGCTGGTTCGCTTTGTCTCTCCGACCCCAAACATGTGAGCTTTAAAATTTCCATTTTCTTTCATTTGAAATAAAGAAAAGCGAACAGCAACTGTTATGTAATATTAGTCTTCCTTTATGACAGCGAATTTTTTTTTTTTTTTATAAGCGTTTCACCCCGAGCAAGGCATGTCACTGCCACTACTGTGCAGGGGGCTACGTAGAGTGGAGAAAGGCTGATTAAATATAGGAAATGACAGAGGGTGGGTGATAGGCGGGTAAGGATACCGAGAATGAGGGTTGGGTAGATGAGAGTGTTGTGAGAATAGTTGGGAGTTAGTGTGATAGGAGGTGTCTATTGACCCTACATTTAAACACCTGGAGATTGTAACTGTCGGGAAAGCAGACTTGTGGAAGGGAGTTCCACAGGCGGGAAGCGCGAGAAAAGAAGCTGTTGGAGTAGAATTTACGGTTACATCTTATTTGTTTAACTGTAAAAGGGTGGGACCTAGTTGCTAATCTAGTATCTCGTGTAAATTCGTGCTTAGGCGACACCAGTGATCTAAGCTCATCGGAGCAGAAGCCATGAAAGTACTTGTAGAAGAGGCACAGGGAAGCCACATCACGCCGGTGTGAGAGCGGCTGCAGCCGGTCTGCCAAGTCAGTATCAACCACGTTACAGATCCTCCTTTGTATTTTGTCAAGAAGCCCAAGGAGAGCAGCAGGGGCACCCGACCAGATATGGCAGCAATATTCAATACACGGGCGGATGGTAGATTTGTATATGTGCAGAATAGATTCAGGTGGGAAAAATTTCCGGGCCCTGCACAGGGAGCCCACTTTCATAGCAGCAGATTTGGCAATGGATTCAATATAGTCATTCCATTTGAGGTCCGCCGAGAGTGTAAGGCCAAGGAGGCGTAGGATTTTACTCTCTGGGAGGCTAGCCTGTCCCATGCTAATGGGAGGTAGATGCGATTGTCTATGGTGATTGTCAGACGATATCCTCAAAGAGGAAAAAGAGACTAGAAGCAACAGAAATGTACTTCTACAGGATATCTGAGTAACGTTGACGTTTTAGAGAAAATGGAAAGAACACCTATACTTAACATCAGTAAGAAACATCTGCAAATTGAAAAAAAGAACGAGGGTATGGACATTTTGATACCCACAGGACAAATTGAAGACAAGGACAAAGAAAACAACGCATGACCTACTTGGCGGAAAAGGATTTAGGAAAAATCTTTAATAAGACAACAAAGGGCAGTAAATTGTGGTGAGCCATGATCTTCAACGTCCTGAAGAAACACGTCACTTAGAATTTTTCCTTATTCTGTACCTCAGAAATGTCAACTGTCTCTTTCTAAATTTAAGTATAACAGTTCTTTTCGTGAAAAGATGACTAACAAATTCAATCCATGACATTCTCAGCATCCGTCTGTAGAGTTTATCACTGACGCTTCGAGTCTCTTCTTCATGGTTGGTTTATATTATCTTTTATACTATTTAACAAATCTTCATAGATTAAACGCGTTTAAAACAACAAAAGTAAATTTAGCATCTCACTTAATTTTTTTTTAATCTATTACAACGTCTTTGATTTTTTTCGGGTGATAGTTAATTTCATTATTGTGGGAATATTAAACTCATATAAGATAAAATGCAATAAGATTTTTACATTTGAAAAGGCTCATTCCTTGTTCCCTGTTTAGGATGTGGTTTCCGGCTTTCTCTTTTCCAATCTTCTCACTTTGTTTTTTTTTTTTCAATTGGAGTAGATAGATCTATCTATCGCCCGGTTCACACTCCACCCATGTCTATTGAACAGGTTAAGAGGCTCATCCCTTGTTCCCTGTTTTGGATATGGTTTCCGGCTTTCTCTTTTCCGATCTTTCACTATTACGTAGCCCCCTGCACATCAGTGGCGTTACCACCTTGCTCGGGGTGATAGGATTAAAAAAAAATTGATAGAAACAGTTAAGCAATAATCAAAGAAATGGTGATAATTTAAACATTAAGAGAACACTATCTTGTTCAACAATTCGCAAAATACAAATTCAATACATCAAACAGAAATAATGAATATCAGAATTTTCTCTAGTCATTTTTTAGCAAAAGGCACAATAATTATTACGATAAACTTTCTGACCATTTTTTGTTCAATCTTTAATAAAACGCGAAATGAAAGTTATCTTGAACGGCCGTTCTTCTAGATCTTTCTATGTAAATTCAAATGTACTTCAGGGCTCTATCCTTAAACTTATTAGTTCCTAATTTTATCAAGGGCTTTGCCAATGTCATCAGTTTTCGAGTCGGTATCTATGCCGATGCCACAACAATTTACTCTTGTTATAACATTAATGATAAGGTAAATAAGATTAAATTTGTAGCTAATCACGAAAATGAGCTTCAATCTTTTGCTAATTGGAGCAAGAAAAGTATTAATAATTTTAAAACCTCCACAAAAACTTATCTGCTTGATTTTAATTCGTTTTAGGGAACTTTTTCTCTTCTATCATCAGGAGAATAACTCAATTCGTTTTCTAAGTCTAGAGTTTTTCACCGATGTAAAGTGGAACAGAATAAATTGCTAAAGTTTCTTCCAGAAAAGTTAAATCACTGTTATATTTTAAACAATTTTTCTCAACTGATCTGTTTTTCAAATTTATCAGTCTACAATACGTCCGTGCATTGAATATTGATGAAAAATATATGGTTTGGTGTTTCTGCTAAGTATCAAGAGGATGTGCGTTGTGGTGCAGTGGATATCAGCTTGGAACGAGAAATCGGGAAGCCGAGTTCGAATTCCAGTTGAATTCCTTGCATTCACTTACGCACAAATACCCTTGGTTATGTGTTAAATAACAGGGCATATTGGGTTCTATAGACTTGACTGGCAACCAGTCTACCGGAGAAAGTAATGAGAACCTGCTGCGGGATAATCCTCTACCCAGTCAGTTATGTCTCTTTCGAGACATGATCGCTCAAGCGTGTATCAGGTATGGCACTTAACTGACTGACTGATCAAAAAACTCTTTAGAAAATCTAATGATTCTTAAAGATTATCGGTCCTTACTTGGCATTTTGGTTTCAATCACTTTCCCATTGACGTACAGTGGTTTCCCTGTGATCTTTCTATTAATATTTTCATGGCAATTGTTCTCATGAGTTTTTCTCTTTGATACCTAGACTTTGTGAATTTAATTTAGTATTAGATTAAAAACAACATACAGTAGAAATTGCTTAATGTAACCGTAAATCATATGATAATAGTTTCTTTTCTTGCTTGTGGAACTCTCTTCTAGATTCTTGCTTTCAACTATAATATTTAAAAATTTCAATTCAGAGTCAACTATTGTCTCTTGTCTTTTTCGGATGTGCATAGTGGTGCAGTGGATATCGACTCGGAAAGAAAAATCGAAGATCTGAGTTTGAATTCTAGTTAAATTCGTTGCATTCACTTACGCGCAAATAGCCTTGAGAAAGGTATTAATCCGTCTCTTATTAATCCGAGTTCTATTAATCCTAGCTCTATTAATCCTAGCTATGGATCAAATAACAGAACAGATTGGGTTCTATAGCCTTGCTTGGCAACCAGCCTTTGGAGACATGATCGCCTATGCATGTTTCACGTATAGCACTTAACTGACTGACTTTATTGTCATTTTACTCAATAACGTGTACTCAATTTTAGTAACTACTTGGTTTTTAATGGCACTATCGCCATGCTTGGGTGAAATTTTGTTTTGTTTTGTTTTGTTTTTTTTAAAAAATCGAAAAACTACAAATTTCAATAGTTTTTACACATTTTGCTTTCTTGTGAGAAGTACACGGAAATACCTATTAAATAAAAAAAATGTAATAAAAATCTTAAATTTGTGTTTGTTGGTCTAAATGAATATTATTTAAAAAATAAATGCGACTAAGTGAAATAGGATTTATAAAGTCTCGTAACTTATATTCGTTTAAATTTCTCATTTCATCCAAGAGATAAAACGTTGAATCAGAAAATGATTTCTATTTTTGTGACAGAGAGAGAGAGTCAAACACATACACACGTTTAAAAGGTTCAAAATTCCTAGCACCTGAAGAAGGCCGAAAATAAAATGGAAATAGCGATTGCGAAGCAATAGGACCTTTCGGATGTCACATGATTTTTGGCTGTAGCAACTAACACTCGGGATCACTTATGTTAAACGCGTGGATGACCTCGCTTATAACCCACCGGTTTCTTATATAAGCGCGTCGTAATTTTGAAGTAAGAGAGTCGGTTCCCGACCGTAGAAGCATCTGCTCGATGAAGGGGGTGCTGACAAGAGAGACTAAAACCGTGTGAGCGTACGGGTCACCCTCTTCCCAGCTGGAGTAAGGATACTGACAATTCGGACCAATCAACCATTTAACCGAAAACATCTTTATATGACAAAGGAGAGTAAAATATATTTTATATTTTACTTGCGGAGGCTTGTTGCCGATTGTATTTGTTGTGCGGTGACGACGAAAAGAAAAGGAAGAGGAAAGAAGAAGATAATGAAATGATTATATGAAACTGATGTTTTGTGAAGAGGTCGGATTGATTAGTTCCCGACAAGAAGATTTATGATTTGAAAAGTCTAAGCGTTGTCCCGAATATGTTGCGGACTGCTAAAGTTTGATAGTCGCTCAATGGCATTTGCCTCTGTTGTTGCAACTATAACACTGTCATCTCTCTGCCTTCCGGGTAGAGGGCGCTCTCTACTTCCGAGCAGAGAGCATTAACTCAGTCGTGGCTCCGCCGAAGGGTAGAGTCACGACTCGGTAATAATAGACAGACATTTTTTGGCCCGGCTATATGGCCGGGAAGACCCACTATAAAATGACCATGTGTCACATCTAGCTTTGCGTGGGAAGGTTGGTAAATACCGTCGCAGTGAAAAACCGCTGAGTATACGAAACTTGATATTCGCCTCTAGCCTGGCAATATCAGAATTGCATCAACCGTCGTTTGTACCAGCACCTTTGCAAAACACGTGGTCCCAGCGTTTTATTTGAGAAGAATTGACTCCGTCAAATGAGTCTGGAGAACATTGTTGAAAAGTGTTATATCTATCATCTGAGACGATTTAACAAGTGAACAACACACACACACACACACTCTCTCTCTCTCTCTCTCTCTCTCTCTCTCTTTCTCTCTTATCCCGTGTGTGAGTTGTTATACTAAAAAACCTTTTACTTTCTGAAACCTTTTTCTTTTTCTATTCTTTTCTTGTATATAAAAGACATTACAGTGCAACCATCGAACAGTTGTTTGTTCGGCTTTCCACGGACGTTAATTTTTTCTTTTTCTTTCTATTTCATTTTGCTGGATTCTAAATGTTTAACACCGGCTTCCCCGGTCGTGTCTACATCTTCAGTCGACCGCGAGCGAACAACACTTCAGCTTGCTGGTTCTAATAATCACAACGTGGCAGAAACTTTATTTAAACCAGTCAACCGATTAACTGACCCGCGGATGACAGGGACCAACGGCCAACTCCTTGAGTTCGGTTAAGACCGAATAGACACCTCAACTCGTAGAGGAAGACGCCGAAGGTTGAGGGGCCAGAGTGGAAGAGTTAGGTCTGGTGCACGTTGACCCGTAGGAATAACCCGAGGGGCCAGAGTGTTAAAGGTGGTGCCGTCGTGACTAGGAATTGACTCGTGGGGGTGATAGTGTTAAATTTTAATGACTCTTTATCATTTTTTCTTACCACTAAAGAAGGAAGTCATTTTTTCTGGAACACATCAGTCGATTACTGAAGGATGGGTTAAACAACAAATTCTATTTACACTAGCATCAGTTCCCAAGTAGGCATCTATGTGGATGACACCACCATTTGCTCCTGTCTCATTAAGAAATCAGCAAAGGCTGACAAAATAAGCCTGGCTGCTGCTCTTGAAAAGGACTTCCAATCAGCGACGAACTGCGGAAGAAAATGGCTCTAAAGTTTTAATGTCTCCAAAACGAAACTGCCCACTATGGAGAAACTTTTCTACCAGCGATCAGAATCGATGATGATAGTTTTATGGAGAGCAAAACATTACGTCCCCTTCGCTTCACTTTCCCAACCGACCTGGAGTGTAACGACAACATCGAATCTACTGCTAAGAAGGTTGTCATTTTGTCGGAGTTTTTTTCTTGTCAGAATCCACCTTATACATTTATAAATCAATTATTCGTCCGTGCATTGAATATTGTTGCCATATCTGGTCGGATAATCATTCTGTTTATCTTGAGGTCCTCGACAAAATCCAAATACGAATCTGCAATATAATCGATATGAACCTAGCATCTCGACTTCAGTCACATTCTTACCAATGTGATGTGGCTTCCCTCTGTTCTTTCTACAAATATTTTCATGGCAACTGCTCTGAAGAGCTTTTTTCCTGGTGCCCATCCATATAAATTTAAACGTGCTACTAGATTGGCATCTAGGTCCCACCTTTTTACAATTCAAATAGTTAAATCTAACCGCCTCTTATACTTTAGTAGTTTCTTATCTCGCACTTCCTGCCTGTTGAACTCTCTTTCATTTACTTGCTTCTCCGATAGCTAAACTCTGAAAAATTGAAATGTAACGTCAATTGAAATATTCTGTCTTGAATCCTATCCATCTTTTATCTTTTCTTCGAATCCCAACGGACCCTCTCTTTTCTCTCACTGTGACCCTCTTTGCACTAGCGGCGCCCCCAGCCCTTGATTAGGGGGAAATTATTTTTTAGAAATATATACGAAAACCGTGTTCAATTGTCCAAACTATATTGCATATCTTAAGTTTTAATTTTAATGTAATAAACAAACCAAAGTTATATTTATATTCATTCTGGCTACTGATATCCTCCTCGCCGAAGACTTTCCTTTATGCAATCGTTTGACTATTTAAAAGATCTACCGTTACTCTTTATTGGAACAATCAATGTTTCACTTTCAAGCATGATTTCAGACAGACAGTTCATCAAGTGTACGTGATCTGTTCATGGGTATTAAGCAGATTTAAACTCACACAAGAAATGCTTCTCCTGTCTAAATTGTATAAACTTAGTCTGGCATTCGACGAACCGAATATTGCTATTTTTATATACGCACCAACTAAGTTCAGTCTTTCTCGTCACCTGATTCTTTTGGTGTCGATTGGAAGTTGGAACTATTTTCGTTATCTATGCAACTTAAAGGTGAAAAAACATTTTAATTCTCTCCATATATAATTCAATGGAACCCATGTAACGTTTTGAAGAAAGTCTTCGTCAACCTCGGTTTTCATTTTCTGGAGAAAAACGCAAGGTGAATTGTCTCGGCGCTAATAATCTGTTCCTCAAACAGTAACTTTACATTGTAGATAGTATTCATGCCCTACAGGTATGAAATCTGCTCATTTAAAAAAAAATCATTGAGTTCAATACATATCTTTGGTGGTGTTTAATTACGTAACTATTTTTTATCTTCAAAGAGTATTAACAAAAGACAGTGCAAATGAAATCGTGTAGTCCTCCACAACAAATTCATATTACAAAAAGTGGCCTCGTTTATGAAAACTATAGTCATCAGTGTGGGGTAGTGGTATAGGGTACTAAGTCGCCGCAAAAATTCTATTCAGCAGAAAAAGATCAAGTCTTTGAATTGGAACGGTAGAGAATATTTGCAATAATTATTACCTCCACCTTAAGGCTGAGGTATTTTATTCGGTTGCATTAGTCTTGTTTTGTTTGTGTGTCTATCTGTCCGTGGTCAAGATACCTCAAGACCTGCTGGATGTATTCGGATATAACTTTCAGGGATGGTTGGCCTCATGACGAGTTCTATTCGGTACAGGATGAAGTTTATGTGTTATTTTTACGAATTTTTACTAATATTTTTTCGTATGTTTCACATACCAAATACTGAATTACCTCCCCTAGATTGCATTAGAACATTGCCTTTTTCAGAACGCACTATATTGTCCATGAAAATATTATTTATAATATAAATTTAACATTTATTATCTAAATGCAAAAAAGGGTAAAATAAACAAATAAATTAGTCAAAATACAACTTTGGGATATTAAAAAGTAAAAACGAAATTTTTGCGGCTTAATGTTTTTATACGATTTACTTATTTTACTCTCTCTCTCTCTCTCTCTCTCTCTCTATATATATATATATATATATATAGAGAGAGAGAGAGAGAGAGTATATATATATATATATATATATATTCAAAGACTATAGCGAAATGAATGTGAAAGTATGCTTGTCGGATATGAAAATAAAATTCAATTAATAAATGGGCTATCATCTTAGAAAATATGCAACGTTAGTTAGAACTATTAAATTTAATATAAAATTTTAATTTATTCTTCTTTCTTATGCACAAATATAAAGAACAGCCATTTGTTGTTATTTAGTTCTCTCTTTACGGCTTCCTGCTTCTTTTTTACATTGGATTCGGGTACCAAAAAAATATTCCGATAGTCTTAAAAAGAATGGTGCTTATACCATAACAAACCGTTGATTTCTTAAAATTGATATTCAAGATCAAAGACGTTTTCTTGATAAGTCTATTTTCATCACTTTGCTTGTTGGTAATAACGTTTTGATGTCACATTGGTTACTGTAGATAAAGTCTAAAAATTACTTAATCTTTTTGAAACATAATGACAATCATTTCCTTATATGCATGGCATGTTAGAATATATTTCTCTGACATTTTAGAGTTTTTTTTATCATTCTTCGGTTAATCTGTTGTATATTTAAATTATTCAAAAACAGAAAAAATGCAAGAATGTTTTTTTAATACAGAAATATAACTAAAATATTTTATTTTTGTGTCTTTGCAACTAATTTTTCTCGGCGTATACAAGTAATAAAGTCATTGCGTTAAAATTCCTTGCGTGTAGCTGTTTGTTACGATGAAAAGAAATATGATTTATTTGCCTGTATGTGTGAGAAAAAAGAGGCAAGGAGAAAAGTGATAGTGACAAAAGAGTAAGTGTCACGTCGCCTGGTGAGTAAGAGTGTAAATGTCAGGTAGCTTGGTGATTAAGAGCGTACGTGTCACGTAGCTTGATAAAGAATAATGTAAATGTCATGTAACTTGATTAGGAAGACGAGTAAATGGGTAAGGGGATTTCATTTCAAGCTGTGCACGTCGTATATTGACTCTTTTTCTCCTTACTGGCATGTCTGGTCTGCTGACTTTGCATATATACTCTTCAAAGGGATCACCAAGCATGTTTTATTGTTAGCGGGAACACGACGAATTAGTTAAAAAATGTTAGATATTTATGTTCAAAGGATTAATTTATTAAGCGGAAAAATGTGCGTATCCTCAGACTTAGAAAATATTTTTGTCGTTTATGATTGACTGTATTAGTGTTTATTTCGTCTTCGCTCCACAAATCTGGAGTTATTAGTAACTACATTTGTGTGTGGATATGTGAACATACCATAATATTTTTCTGTATAAATTATGCACTTATATCTAATTACACTAGTCAACACGTTTTTTAGCTAATTTTGATGGTTCTGAATCTAAAAATGACCTTGAATTTTCAAGGTTAGCTACCAGTTTGCATGACTGAAATTGCTCATTTTTTGGAAAAAAAATCAATTTACGGTTTTGGCTGATTGCAACATTTAGTTAATAAAGATCGCAGAAACACATCGATTTTCAGGTGGCCAAGCAATTCATTTTAGTCATTTAGTAAGAAAAAAGGGGTTTGGGTCAAAAAATTTAAAATAGAAGTACGGAAATTTTCAATTTATTATCAAAATTCAAATTAACTGATAAAAGTTATCAGTAATACGCTAATATGATTATTAAGGTTCATTTATACGTAACCATGTGGATAAATATCCGGATAATAAAGAATGATTCCATCAGGATATCAATACGATAGAAGAGCGTTATCAGGGATGGTGTGACAAATCAATGATGGCTGATCACTGCTAAAATGTCAAAAGGGACTTAAATAAAACAACATGACAGACAATCAGGAAAGAGAAAATTTTACCATTTATTATGTGCACGAGGGCTTTATTTCTACTGTTAGTTTATTGAATAATTTGATAAAAGTACTTGTTCGACTTGGTATATTTAGTCGTGTGATTTTTAAAAACTTAGAGTTTGATTTTTATTGAAAAAAAGGATTTCTCAATAAGCAAACCAATATTTGTTGGTTTAAAAACGAATTGAGAGGTTTCTACGATTTTACTTTGAGAAATATTGCCATCGGTCAATATCATATATACAGAAAACATATGAAAAAAAAGCTTTATTTTCCAAAAACGAGGCATTTCTGTACAGCAAAAACTGTAGCTAACCAAAAAAAAAAAACGTAAGGTCATTTTCAGATTTAGCGCCTTCAAATTAGCAAAAAAGAGGTTTGTTTTTGTGACATTTTCTTTTTGTTGACCAGTGTTATTATTAAGAAATATTTCTTGTTTGATTTGCAAGATGTCGTCAAATATTTAATCATGGGTCTGTTTTTATACGGCGACAAGAGTTGAAAACGATAATAAGCTAAATCGCGGAATCTACAATGAAACTTGCAACTTCTACATCACTCACATTGATTTCTTCATAGGTAGTCATTTCCTCATCTTAACTGTCACTTAAACAATAGATCTAGTTTTCTTTTGTTATAATATTTCAACCAGGCATGGGAAACTTTTTTCGATCAATGAACTAGAACTACATGAAATATGAATCATCAAAAAGCGGACCACACTAATGAAGGTCATTTTTCTTTGAAAGTAAAACGACGATTTTTACTACAGCAGATCAGATGTGTAAACGTCTACCTAGAAATTTCATTTTGAGAAAATATTTTTCTAGAACTTAAAAATCGGATACTATAACAATTTAACTACATCAAAGTATCATTTTTCTAACTCTACCTTAGATGTCGCAAAAGGCCGAAAGAGTGGAGCAACCAGTGAAAATCGAACTCACTACTCAGTTAGTACACCTCGTCAAAGTTCCCACATCTATTCCCGTATATGTCAATGAATGCTGGACAATTTTCTTATAGATGAAGAAGAGACTAGAAGTGGCAATGATGTCGTTCTAAACGAGTGCTGAATAAGCCATGGACTAAACCTGTGAACGATGGGGAAGTTTTAGATCAGTCTGTTAAGTGCCATACGTGGTACACGCTTGGGCGATCATGTCTCGAAAGAGACTTGACTGACTGGGTAGAAGATTATCCCGCAGTAGGTTGCCATTGCATTCTGCAGTAGACTGATTGCCAACCAAGGCTATAGAACCCAATCTGTCCTGTTATTTGACCCATAACTGGAAGGAAGAGACGGATTAATACCTTTCCCAAGTGTATTTACACGTATATGATTGCAACGAATTCAACTGGAATTCGAACTCGGCTCTCCGAGTTCTCGTTCCGAGTCGATATCCACTGAAACACAACGTAAGTTTTAGATAATAGCAACTAAAAATTAAAAAGAAACGGATTAAATTTCTGAGACACGAAGAAAAAGAATCTGGGAAATTTAATTTATACGGAGTGTATTATGGAAACTAGCGGCAGATGGAAGCAGCAAATACCTGAGCTAATGAATTTGAGTGAATGAGCAAGAACAAAAGGGAATATGATAGAAATTAAGGCTGCTTAGAAATAAAAGGAACAGAAAGTTGAGGAGAGCTATGATTCTCACATTTAAAAATGAATCCAAATGATAAAGAATCTCATAGAATGTGATATCTTTGTTTTTACATCTATAGATATATGATATTTCTTACCCGATTCAAGAGAGACGTGAAGAAGGCCTAATGGGTGTAACGGCTGAAACGTTATGATGTTAAAAATAGAGAGTAAGATATTAGTCTAGTTGAAAATAATGACTCTTCATGCTTACTGTATATATTCTTTTTGTTAATCATTCCATCCCAACCAAGGTGGTAATGCTACTAGAACGTAAGGGTTACAGGAAGTAAAATTGAAAGAGAAGGTAAAGACTGAGAATACGTAGGCTTGATTGAAGGACAGAAAATGAACAGGGTTCAGAAGATGGCGATTGCATTTAAAAATGAAGTTCAACACTCTCTCTGAAAAGCCCAACTGCTAAAGTAAAAGGAAATTGCAACCGATAAAGAGGAACGGATATCTTCTATTGGTTGATAAGATATTGCTCTATATATCGAAACTGTAATAAAACGAAAGTGCTAAACATTATATTTTTAATAGAGAAATTAAGAATATACCAAACCTGGTAAAATTCATAAAAAATCCAATGAATACAATTGATTGCAAAAGGAAAAACTTTATAAAAAAAAAACCGCTACAATGTTAACCACTTCACATCTAGAATTCTTCTTCTTCTATGTGCCCTGTCCCTTCAGGATGTAGGCGATCATGGCTTTCCACGTTTCCCTATCCCTGGTGGCTCTGAGCACGCCTTCTCCTGTTACACTATGCAATCCTAGTTCCGTCATTCACCTGGCTAGGTCCTTCAAATATGTTATCAGTTGTTTTCCCCTGCCTCTTTTCCCCTCTATCTGGCCTGTTAGTATCAGGTTCTCCAAGCCCTCCTTCTTCATTGCATGTCCCAGGAACTTCAGCTGTCTCTTCCTGATGCTCAGTATTAATTTCCTTTTTTGTTTTCATCATTTCCAAGACCTCATCATTGCTCACATGCTCGATCCATGTTATTCACAGCATCCTTCTGTAGAACTACATTTAAGTTGCTTCACGTTTTTCCTTCATCTTTGATGATATTGTTCAGCATTCACTGCCATATTGAAGGACGGACAGCACATTGTAATTCCAGTACTCTCTTCCTAGTTTCTAGCGAAATTGTCCTGTTTCTTAATACTTTAGTCAACTTCTGGAATGCTTCCTTCGCCATGCCAATTCGCCTTCGGATCTCTGTGTTGCACTTTCCGTTTTCTGTTATAACCCTTCCCAGGTATTTAAATTTTTGTACCTGAGGTTAAAAACCACGCCTTTTCGGTGACCGGTAAAACAACAATAACATTGATCCTTTTGAAAATTAAAATATATCGCTGTACAAAATATATTAAATCAAATTTTGTTAATTTTTCCAGACATTGAAATACATATATACGAGGGAATTATGAAAACAGTCAATTAGTTAATTGCTACATTTGATACATGCTTGGGAGATCATGTCTCTTTCGATCCATGACTGACTAAGCAGAAGTGTTTCTCGTAGTCGGTTGTCATTTCTTTCCGCGGCATACTGATTGCCGACCAAGGTTACAGAATCCAATGTGTCCTGCTATTACACCCATAGATGGGGGGAGAAGAGTTAGATTAATATCTTTCTCAATGGTATTTGCGTGTAAGTGAATTCAACTGGAATTTGAACTCTGTTCTCCAATTTCTCATTCCGAGCCGAAATCCATTACACTACGACGCGGAACCTGAATGTTAGCTCACTTCCAAAAAATGAATATTCTGGTATTAACTCACTGATTATTGATTTGGGGAAATTAATTTGAAAACTTTACATGACCCGCTTTACTTAGTATGTTATTGTTTCTATTTTATTTATTTTTTCTTCCATGATCGAATTTTTTATTTACCAACACGACGAACAACTTCCGCAATTTTCATATTTGCACTTAGGGAACAGCTTATTTATTTTTTATTAGCAACCCTATTCTTTTTTTCGCTAACTCTAGTTTGTTTAGCTCCGAAATCATTTTCTAATGTCAAATGTATCTTGATGGGAAATTTTATTTTATCAAAAAGGTATATTGCTGACTAAAAAAAAGAAAAAAATGGCAACTTCCGATATACTCACCTTTACACATAGTGCGCGTGCGCAGCCAAGCTTGAGTAAATAAATTCTTGTACGTCAATATTTGCATGAAAAAAATCAAAATCACTAATACTTTAATAATAGACTTGTCCCAGAATAGTTGTTACGCTTTCATACATGTTTCAAATATAACGTTTAGCTACAATCGTGAGTCAAATTTCAAATATTCCAAACCGCAGTAATGGTATTCTTAAGTACAGTCTCCTTTACATTTACAACTGGCTTTTTTTTTATACGAGGCATGTATACCTCTGGCCTTTGAGCACTGAAAAAGAAAAATTATTATTCTAAAGCAATAAGATCTAGGTGTATGAAAACAAGGGGTTATTGGAAAGCGAATATTGGCATTTGTGATTTCGCCAATATTAAAATGAGAAATGAAGTGTGTCCTTGTATTTACCCCTGTGATTTTGCATTTTGTCCGAAACTTTGGAATATATCAAATAATCGAATCAACTCGACAAGTCATAAATTCACGAATAAAGTAATATGCAGTTTCAGAGTTTGTTTTAAACTTAAGGGAAATAGCCCAATGGTGACAGAGAAGTACGAATTTGAATCACTTTTGAAGGCTACTGTAATTTTTTATTACTTCAAATAATATTTTTAGTGGATACTCGGATACCCGTATTTGAGTAGTTTTGAAGTGGTATTTATTTCGTTTGCCGGCCTCCGTACCAGAGAAAACTTTATAAAGAGATTGGTGTAGTAAATTCTGTTCTCCAGGTTGTTTTTACATTGAATATCCGAACGTCTGAATTCCAAACATTAATAAAATACAAGTGAAGAAAACATGGGTATTCTTATTAAATAAATCATTCGTATTTACATACATATGTACATGAATTTAAACGAGATTAAAAAGAGTAAAAATAGTCTTTAATTGAGTTAAAGTGTTTTGATATCTGGTACACAGGAAAAATCCATAGTTTAAAAAATACGTTTAGTAATTGGTCCACAGAAAAGAAACTGAAGTTGATAAAAAAAACTGATCCTCAGCGAAGATTCATTGGCCGTCTCTGCCGTTGTTGTAGATGATTCGTTTAACGTTGTCGACACGTTTCTTTCGGCATGCGCTTGGTGCGGTGCAGGAAAAATTTAATTAGCCACACCTTCTCTTGCGTCTGAACGGCTTAGAGTTAGTTGTATCTATGCATTATTTAGCTGTCCCTCCCAGTAAGGGCAACATATGACACATGGTCAGTTTATAACTGGGCTTTCCGGGCTATATGACCCGGCCAAAAAATGTCTGTCTAATATTCCCCAGTCGTGCTTCTACCCTTCGGCGGAACCACGACTGGGTCATTGCTCTCTGCTCGGAAGCAGAGAGCGCCCTCCACCCGAAGGCAGAGGGCTGACGGTGTTATAGATTCGTCTAGTGACGAATGCTGTTAGTTGTATCTATGCTCGCTGAAAGTCGAAATTTGTGGTTTTTTATAAGAATTTTTTCCAAAAACTAAGATCGAGGAAAAAACAATTTTAGTTTTCTCTGATTGGTCAAATATTTCATGTACTAGGATTAATTTTTAATTAATAGGCACTTTAACTTAAACGATATGTGCGGTGTTGTAAAACTCTGTCATTGGGTAGAAAATAAAGATTGAGTGTGATTTAATATGGTGTGTTTGCGTATAATTGTGTTGGAAATGGGTTTTTATTGGAGAGCTGAGTTCTAATTCCAGTTGTGTTCATTGTATTTATTACCGCACAAATATCTCTTCTTCCCAAGCTATGAGTTAACTATTAAGACTTGTATCTGTAAATTATTTCAAAAATATTTTTACAGTCTAAAAACATATTTTCTGGCTTTAAATAACAAAGTTGATAAACAGTAAAAACAAATCAATA
This sequence comes from Ascarosepion bandense, assembly GCA_037127315.1. Classification (NCBI taxonomy): domain Eukaryota; kingdom Metazoa; phylum Mollusca; class Cephalopoda; order Sepiida; family Sepiidae; genus Ascarosepion; species Ascarosepion bandense. The sequence goes on along the minus strand of JBBBDQ010000703.1, from coordinate 2,061,470 downwards.
AAAGAACCATATATATATATATATATATATATATATATATATATATATAATAATAATAATAATAATTAATTTCAGATATATAGTTTCCAAATAAGCATGCTAAAAGAACAAAAATAATGTCCCTTAACCATACATACGATTTCTTTTAGGTAGGCTTGCAATCTATTAATTTCTTGAAACTTCGGATGGACGCCACAAATTATATTAACGTTGGTTTAAAACAGTCGAAGGCACGTGATATATGACTGACCAATAAAAATCAAACAACACTAAAGTAAAAATATTATAATTTCTTTCTTCTATTTTTGGGATATTCCACTTATAACGAAGCTTTAGTAAAACTGAAACATATTAGATTAATAAACATTTTCTATTTGTTCTTTATCTTACCATAACATTAAATTTTATTTCACTCAGACTTTTTCAATTGATGTTGGTCTGTATGTGGACCTTACATTCTTGTGCGCGATGTCTGAGAAAGACTGCCCATCACCTCCCTGGTATGGGAGTTTATATCTGCGTGTTATAGGGTTCTTTTCGACTCTTTTAACCCAGGTGCAGTTGGACTGATCATGTGGGCTAGCTTTCGTTGGTTAAGAGGCCAATTGTCTGGTAAGTTTTGAACTGGATACTCTAAAGACGACTGAGTGTAAAGTGTATTCTAGAAGGATCTGAGGTGAGATATATACTTCATATATAGGCTTACGGACATATATCATGCTGAAACACCAGTTCACGTAGGAATACTGAAGTTAAGCAGTGGTGAGACTGGCCAGTACCTAGATAGGTGACCTTTGGGGAATACCAACTGCTGTAAGCTTGGATGTGCGTGTGGTGCAATGGATAACGGCTCTGAATTGGTAATTGGATAGCTGAGTTCTAATTCCAGTTTGGTTCGTTATAGTCATTCCGCGCAAATATTGCTTCTTTCCAAGCTATGGATTAATTATTCGGACTTGTATCAATAAATTTCAAAAATATTTTTATAGTCTAAATCATATTTTCTGGCTTTAAACAACAAAAGGTTGATAAACCGTAAAAATCAAATCAATAACAACACACACACACACACATATATATATATAGTTCTAAAATACTATTTGGAAAAATAGATAACATGTGTTATCTTCCCTCTACGAATATGGAATCGGCTATTGCTCAACACCTAGTTGAGAATATAGCCTGTGTCAAGTCGTATTGGAAGGAATGGTTCAAAATTTTACATACAGCTTATTCCAATGATCATTTAAAGATTTCGGAATCAGTCTGTAAATTTTCGTTATATGTTATATATTTATATGTATATTTATTTTCCCGTCCCCCCCCGCCTTTTTAGCTCTTCATTTTCGTTGCTGTTCTTTTTTATTGGTTTATATTTCCAACGATTTTCTCCTCATGAAATGTTGGCCGAAAGGTCCTTAAGGGACAGCCAATAACTTTCTTGTTTTTAAAATACCATATAACAAATCAATAAAAGAACCATATATATATATATATATATATATATATATATATATATATATATATATATAATTAATTTCAGATATATAGTTTCCAAATAAGCATGCTAAAAGAACAAAAATAATGACCCTTAACCATACATACGATTTCTTTTAGGTAGGCTTGCAATCTATTACTTTCTTGAAACTTCAGATGGACGCCACAAATTATATTAACGTTGGTTTAAAACAGTCGAAGGCACGTGATATATGATTGACCAATAAAAATCAAACAACACTAAAATAAAAATATTATAATTTCTTTCTTCTATTTTTGGATATTCCAATTATAACGAAGCTTTAGTAAAACTGAAACATATTAGATTAATAAACATTTTCTATTTGTTCTTTCTATATATATATATATAATTTCAGATATATAAAGTTTTCCATAGGTCATAAGATATAATCACAAAAAAGAATCAAGACATTGTAAAGTTATAGAAATGTCAGAAGTCTACACAACTATTAAACAATGAAAAATTTTGATATAAATATTAACCTAGTCGTAGTAATTTATTTTAAATTGTTACGCAAAGAACTACGTCTTTCCATTGCAAGTGTCAACACCATTTAAGCTATTCGGACTGTTATCTTCATTGAAATATCCATGACATTTCAGCCATTGTACGATCCTGCTTTCTTCAGGTAATATACGTTATTTCTTCCATCGGAGTAGATTGCTCTAGTTCCATGTGCCATGCATTTTCTGACTATCTCAGTTTCAGTTATTTGCGCCATGTTACCGGATTACCTCAACCAACGCTTTTATCCACATGACCCGGTAGATTGGGTCGATTCTTACCTTTACCAAGGACACATGGCCCGGTAGATTGGGTCGATTCTTACCTTTACCAAGGACACATGGCCCGGTAGATTGGGTTGATTCTTACCTGCACCAAGACGCGTGGCCTAGTGAATTCATTGCTTGAAGAAATCTAGTGATTTGAGTCAAGGAGTTGTGAGTTCAATACTTAGCCACAGCAAGCGAGAACAAAAAACTTTGAGAGCTGATTTACTAAAGCAAAATTACTGAAACTGAGATATGCACTAGAACAATCTGTCCCGGTAGACTAAATAAAGGGAATGGTTCAAAATTCCAATGTATATCACCTGAAAAAGGACGGAACTTAAAATGGTCGAAACGTCCTGAATATGACAACAAAGAAGAGTAAATAGTGTAAATAGAACTATATGCGTTTAAAATATACTTGAAACTTGTGTCATTTTCATTTTCTGCAATCTTTTCGTTCTCATATAAGATTTTGGTATTTTTCTTACTTTCAATTCTTTCTTTGTCGTATGCTTAAAGGGTAATAGTTTTTATTTGGAAAAGCTTCATTTGTTTCTTTATGATTACAAGTTGTGGTATCTGGTGAATTATTATTATTTCATTGCGTTTTCATCTTCCGTTTTTCCTGTCACTTTGTATATTTATAATTAATTGCCATAAGATATTTTTAAATGCCATTAGTGAAAATGTCTCTTTTTTGTTTTGTTTTTTACTAGTGTCCACGCTATACAAGGTCCAAGAGCTACTCAAGGTGATATTTTATTGATGGTGGTTGTTGTGTAAGAGGTAAGAAGCGCGGTTTATGAAAATATGTAGAAAAGATAACCGTTAAGACGAGAATTGAAGGGGTTAAAAGCCACTCGATGCAGGGGTTTACTGAATGGTGATTTTCTAAGCGCAGCTTAGGTGTGCCACAAGTTCGTAACTATAGGGCTCTCAGTGATAATCGAGCTCACTACTCAGTTGTAATGATTCTAGCGAGATACGCTTGCTAACCATTACAACAAAGGAAAATATAACCTTTAAGACTAGAATTGAAGGCGTTAAGAGCCACTCAAGGTAGAGGGTTACTGAATGAAGCTGTTGCATAGAGCGTAAGTAGCGGAGGTAAGAAGAGCAGTTTATGAGGATGACTAGGAAAGAAAACCGTTAAGATTAGAATTGAAGAGTTCAAAAGCCACTCAAGGTAGAGGGTTATTCAATGCGGTTGATAACATGAAGCGTGGAAGATGGAAGTAGTGCAGTTTATGAAGATATGGAAGAAAGACAAAAAGTTAAAACTAAAATTGAAGAGGTTAAGATCCACTTAGGGTATTGAGTTACTAAATGGGACATAGACCGTAAAAGCTGGAGGTAAAAAGAGCAGTTTATGAGAATAACTAGGGAAGATAACCGTTAAAACTAGAATTGAAGAGGTCAAGATCCACACAAGGTAGAGGGTATGTGAATAAAGTTTTTCATGTAACGTAAGAGACGAAAATAAGAAGGGTAGTTTATGAAGACATGGAGGAAATATAAAATGTTAAAACTAGAATTGAAGGGGTCAAGATCCACACAAGGTAGAGGGTTTGTGAATAAAGTTTTTCATGTAACGTAAGAGACGGAAATAAGAAGGGTAGTTTATGAAGACATGGAGGAAATATAAAATGTTAAAACTAGAATTGAAGGGGTCAAGATCCACACAAGGTAGAGGGTTTGTGAATAAAGTTTTTCATGTAACGTAAGAGACGGAAATAAGAAGGGTAGTTTATGAAGACATGGAGGAAATATAAAATGTTAAAACTAGAATTGAAGAGGTCAAGATCCACACAAGGTAGAGGGTTTGTGAATAAAGTTTTTCATGTAACGTAAGAGACGGAAATAAGAAGGGTAGTTTATGAAGACATGGAGGAAACATAAAATGTTAAAACTAGAATTGAGGGGTCAAGATCCACACAAGGTAGAGGGTTTGTGAATAAAGTTTTTCATGTAACGTAAGAGACGGAAATAAGAAGGGTAGTTTATGAAGACATGGAGGAAATATAAAATGTTAAAACTAGAATTGAAGAGGTCAAGATGCACACAACGTAGAGGGTTTGTGAATAAAGTTTTTCATGTAACGTAAGAGACGGAAATAAGAAGGGTAGTTTATGAAGACATGGAGGAAATATAAAATGTTAAAACTAGAATTGAAGGGGTCAAGATCCACACAAGGTAGAGGGTTTGTGAATAAAGTTTTTCATGTAACGTAAGAGACGAAAATAAGAAGGGTAGTTTATGAAGACATGGTGGAAATATAAAATGTTAAAACTACAATTGAAATGGTCAAGATCCACACAAGGTAGAGGGTTTGTGAATAAAGTTTTTCATGTAACGTAAGAGACGAAAATAAGAAGGGTAGTTTATGAAGACATGGAGGAAATATAAAATGTTAAAACTAGAATTGAAGGGGTCAAGATCCACACAAGGTAGAGGGTTTGTGAATAAAGTTTTTCATGTAACGTAAGAGACGGAAATAAGAAGGGTAGTTTATGAAGACATGGAGGAAATATAAAATGTTAAAACTAGAATTGAAGGGGTCAAGATCCACACAAGGTAGAGGGTTTGTGAATAAAGTTTTTCATGTAACGTAAGAGACGAAAATAAGAAGGGTAGTTTATGAAGACATGGTGGAAATATAAAATGTTAAAACTACAATTGAAATGGTCAAGATCCACACAAGGTAGAGGGTTTGTGAATAAAGTTTTTCATGTAACGTAAGAGACGAAAATAAGAAGGGTAGTTTATGAAGACATGGAGGAAATATAAAATGTTAAAACTAGAATTGAAGGGGTCAAGATCCACACAAGGTAGAGGGTTTGTGAATAAAGTTTTTCATGTAACGTAAGAGACGGAAATAAGAAGGGTAGTTTATGAAGACATGGAGGAAATATAAAATGTTAAAACTAGAATTGAAGGGGTCAAGATCCACACAAGGTAGAGGGTTTGTGAATAAAGTTTTTCATGTAACGTAAGAGACGGAAATAAGAAGGGTAGTTTATGAAGACATGGAGGAAACATAAAATGTTAAAACTAGAATTGAGGGGTCAAGATCCACACAAGGTAGAGGGTTTGTGAATAAAGTTTTTCATGTAACGTAAGAGACGGAAATAAGAAGGGTAGTTTATGAAAACATGGAGGAAATATAAAATGTTAAAACTAGAATTGAAGGGGTCAAGATCCACACAAGGTAGAGGGTTTGTGAATAAAGTTTTTCATGTAAAGTAAGAGACGGAAATAAGAAGGGTAGTTTATGAAGACATGGAGGAAACATAAAATGTTAAAACTAGAGGTGGGGGTCAAGATCCACACAAAGGTAGAGGGTTTGTGAATAAAGTTTTTCATGTAACGTAAGGGCAAATAAGAAGGGTAGTTTATGAAGACATGGAGGAAATATAAAATGTTAAAACTAGGAGGTCAGATCACACAAGGTGGGGTTTGTGAATAAGGAAGTTTTTCATGTAACGTAAGAGACGGAAATAAGAAGGAGTAGTTTATGAAGACATGGAGGGAAATATAAAATGTTAAAACTAGAATTGAAGGGGTCAAGATCCACACAAGGTAGAGGGTTTGTGAATAAGTTTTTCATGTAACATGAGACGGAAATAAGAAGGGTAGTTTATGAAGACATGGAGGAAACATAAAATGTTAAAACAGAATTGAGGGGTCAAGATCCACACAAGGTAGAGGGTTTGTGAATAAGAAGAAAGTTTTTCATGTAACGTAAGAGACGGAAATAAGAAGGGTAGTTTATGAAAACATGGAGGAAATATAAAATGTTAAAACTAGAATTGAAGGGGTCAAGATCCACACAAGTTAGAGGTTTTGTGAATGAAGTTTTTCATGTAACGTAAGAGACGGAAATAGAAAGGGTAGTTTATGAAAGACATGGAGGAAATATAAAAATGTTAAAACTAGAATTGAAGGGGTCAAGATCCACACAAGGTAGAGGGTTTGTGAATAAAATTTTTTCATGTAACGTAAGAGACGAAAATAAGAAGGGTAGTTTATGAAGACATGGTGGAAATATAAAATGTTAAAACTACAATTGAAATGGTCAAGATCCACACAAGGTGAGGTTTGTGAATAAAGTTTTCATGTAACGTAAGAGACGAAAATAAGAAGGGTAGTTTATGAAGACATGGAGGAAATATAAAATGTTAAAACTAGAATTGAAGGGGTCAAGATCCACACAAGGTAGAGGGTTTGTGAATAAAGTTTTCATGTAACGTAAGAACGGAAATAAGAAGGGTAGTTTATGAAGACATGGAGGAAATATAAAATGTTAAAACTAGAATTGAAGGGGTCAAGATCACACAAGGTAGAGGTTTGTGAATACAAGTTTTCATGTAACGTAAGAGACAGAAATAAGAAGGGTAGTTTATGAAGACATGGTGGAAATATAAAATGTTAAAACTACAATTGAAATAGTCAAGATCCACACAAGGTAGAGGGTTTGTAGACTAAAGTTTTTCATGTAACGTAGAGACGAAAATAAGAAGGGTAGTTTATGAAGACATGGAGGAAATATAAAGATGTTAAAACTAAATTGAAGGGGTCAAGATCCACACAAGGTAGAGGGTTTGTGAATAAAGTTTTTCATGTAACGTAAGAGACGGAAATAAGAAGGGCAGTTTATGAAGACATGGAGGAAATATAAAATGTTAAAACTAGAATTGAAGAGGTCAGATCCACACAAGGTAGAGGGTTTGTGAATAAAGTTTTTCATGTAACGTAGAACGGATAAGAAGGGTAGTTTATGAAGACATGGAGGAAATATAAAATGTTAAAACTAGAATTGAAGGGGTCAACATCCACACAAGGTAGAGGTTTGTGAATAAAGTTTTTCATGTAACGTAAGAGACGGAAATAAGAAGGGTAGTTTATGAAGACATGGAGGAAATATAAAATATTAAAACTAGAATTGAAGGGGTCAAGATCCACCTGAGTAGAGGGGTTTGTGAATAAAGTTTCATGTATGTAAGAGACGGAAATAAGAAGGGTAGTTTATGAAGACATGGAGGAAACATAAAATGTTAAAATTAGAATTGAGGGGTCAAGATCCACACAAAGTAGAGTGTTTGTGAATAAAGTTTTTCATGTAACGTAAGAAACGGAAATAAGAAGGGTAGTTTATGAAGACATGGAGGAAATATAAAATGTTAAAACTAGAATTGAAGGGGTCAAGATCCACACAAGGTAGAGGGTTTGTGAATAAAGTTTTTCATGTAACGTAAGAGACGGAAATAAGAAGGGTAGTTTATGAAGACATGGAGGAAATATAAAATGTTAAAACTAGAATTGAAGGGGTCAAGATCCACACAAGGTAGAGGGTTTGTGAATAAAGTTTTTCATGTAACGTAAGAGACGGAAATAAGAAGGGTAGTTTATGAAGACATGGAGGAAATATAAAATGTTAAAACTAGAATTGAAGGGGTCAAGATCCACACAAGGTAGAGGGTTTGTGAATAAAGTTTTTCATGTAACGTAAGAGACGGAAATAAGAAGGGTAGTTTATGAAGACATGGAGGAAATATAAAATGTTAAAACTAGAATTGAAGGGGTCAAGATCCACACAAGGTAGAGGGTTTGTGAATAAAGTTTTTCATGTAACGTAAGAGACGAAAATAAGAAGGGTAGTTTATGAAGACATGGAGGAAATATAAAATGTTAAAACTAGAATTGAAGGGGTCAAGATCCACACAAGGTAGCGGGTTTGTGAATAAAGTTTTTCATGTAACATGAGACGGAAATAAGAAGGGTAGTTTATGAAGACATGGAGGAAATATAAAATGTTAAGGCAACTAAATTGAAGGGGTCAAGATCCACACAAGGTAGAGGGTTTGTGAATAAAGTTTTTCATGTAGCAATAAGAGACGGAAATAAGAAGGGTAGTTTATGAAGACATGGAGGAAACATAAAATGTTAAAACTAGAATTGAGGGGTCAAGATCCACACAAGGTGGGGTTTGTGAATAAAGTTTTCATGTAACGTAAGAGACGGAAAATAAGAAGGGTAGTTTATGAAGACATGGAGGAAATATAAAATGTTAAAACTAGGAGTGAAGGGGGCAAGATCGCCCTGAGTGGGGTTTGTGAATAAAGTTTTCATGTAACGTAAGAGACGGAAATAAGAAGGTAGTTTATGAAGACATGGAGGAAACATAAAATGTTAAGAGCAGAATTGAGGGTCAAGATCCACACAAGGTAGAGGGTTTGTGAATAAAGTTTTTCATGTAACGTAAGGGCAAATAAGAAGGGTAGTTTATGAAGACATGGAGGAAATATAAAATGTTAAAACTAGAATTGAAGGGGGCAAGATCCATACAAGGTAGAGGTTTGTGAATAAAGTTTTCATTAGCAACGTAAGAGACAAATAAGAAGATTAGTTTATGAAGACATGGAGGAAATATAAAATGTTAAAACTAGAATTGAAGGGGTCAAGATCCACACAAGGTAGAGGGTTTGTGAATAAAGTTTTTCATGTAACGTAGAGACGGAAATAAGAAGGGTAGTTTAGCAAGAAGACATGGAGGAAATATAAAATGTTAAAACTAGAATTGAAGAGGTCAAGATCCACACAAGGTAGAGGGTTTGTGAATAAAGTTTTTCATGTAACGTAAGAGACGAAAATAAGAAGGGTAGTTTATGAAGACATGGAGGAAATATAAAATGTTAAAACTAGAATTTAAGAGGTCAAGATCCACACAAGGTAGAGGGTTTGTGAATAAAGTTTTCATGTAACGTAGAAGACGGAAATAAGAAGGGTAGTTTATGAAGACATGGAGGAAATGTAAAATGTTAGCTAGAATTGAAGGGGTCAAGATCCCTGAGTAGAGGTTTGTGAATAAAGTTTTTCATGTAACGTAAGAGACGGAAATAAGAAGGGTAGTTTATGAAGACATGGAGGAAATATAAAATGTTAAAACTAGAATTGAAGGGGTCAAGATCCACACAAGGTAGAGGGTTTGTGAATAAAGTTTTCATGTAACGTAAGAGACGGAAATAAGAAGGGTAGTTTATGAAGACATGGAGGAAATATAAAATGTTAAAAACTAGAATTGAGGTCAAGATCCACACAAGGTAGAGGGTTTGTGAATAAAGTTTTTCATGTAACGTAAGAGACGGAAATAAAGAGAGTAGTTTATGAAGACATGGAGGAAACATAAAATGTTAAAACTAAATTGAGGGGTCAAGATCCACACAAGGTAAGGGTTTGTGAATAAAGTTTTTCATGTAACGTAAGAGACGAGCACAGAAGGGTGGTTATGAAGACATGGAGGAAATATAAAATGTTAAAACTAGAATTGAAGGGGTCAAGATCCACACAAGGTAGAGGGTTGTGAATAAAGTTTTTCATGTAACCTTAAAGACAGGAAATAAGAGAATTGGTTGTAAGACATGGAGGAAACATAAAATGTTAAAACTAGAATTGAGGGGTCAAGATCCACACAAGGTGGGGTTTGTGAATAAAGTTTTTCATGTAACGTAAGAGACGGAAATAAGAAGGGTAGTTTATGAACATGGAGGAAATATAAAATGTTAAAACTAGAATTGAAGGGGGCAAGATCCATACAAGGTGGGGTTTGTGAATAAAGTTTTTCATGTAATGGCAGAGACGGAAATAAGAAGGGTAGTTTATGAAGACATGGAGGAAATATAAAATGTTAAAACTAGAGATTGAAGGGGTCAAGATCCACACAAGGTAGAGGGTTTGTGAATAAAGTTTTTCATGTAACGTAAGAGACGGAAATAAGAAGGGTAGTTTATGAAGACATGGAGGAAATGCAAATGTTAAAACTAAATTGAAGGGGTCAAGATCCACACAAGGTAGAGGGTTTGTGAATAAAGTTTTCATGTAACGTAAGAGACGAAAATAAGAAGGGTAGTTTATGAAGACATGGAGGAAATATAAAATGTTAAAAACTGGGGTATTTAAGAGGTCAAGATCCACACAAGGTAGAGGGTTTGTGAATAAAGTTTTTCATGCAACACGTAAGAGACGGAAATAAGAAAGGGTAGTTTATGAAGACATGGAGGAAATATAAAATGTTAAAACTAGAATTGAAGGGGTCAAGATCCACACAGGTAGGGTTTGTGAATAAAGTTTTTCATGTAACGTAAGAGACTGAAATAAGAAGGGTAGTTTATGAAGACATGGAGGAAATATAAAATGTTAAAACTAGAATTGAAGAGGTCAAGATCCACACAAGGTAGAGGGTTTGTGAATAAAGTTTTTCATGTAACGTAAGAGACGGAAATAAGAAGGGTAGTTTATGAAGACATGGAGGAAATATAAAATGTTAAAACTAGAATTGAAGGGGTCAAGATCCACACAAGGTAGAGGGTTTGTGAATAAAGTTTTTCATGTAACGTAAGAGACAGGAAATAAGGAGTAGTTTATGAAGACATGGAGGAAACATAAAATGTTAAAACTAAATTGAGGGGTCAAGATCCACACAAGGTAGAGGGTTTGTGAATAAAGTTTTTCATGTAACGTAAGAGACGGAAATAAGAAGGGTAGTTTTATGAAGACATGGAGGAAATATAAAATGTTAAAACTAGAATTGAAGGGTCAAGATCCACACAAGGTAGAGGGTTTGTGAATAAAGTTTTCATGTAACGTAAGAGACGGAAATAAGAGGTAGTTTATGAAGACATGGAAATATAAAAATGTTAAAACTAGAATTGAAGGGGTCCAAGATCCACACAAGGTAGAGGGTTTGTGAATAAAGTTTTTCATGTAACGTAAGAGACGGAAATAAGAAGGGTGGTTTATGAAGACATGGAGGAAACATAAAATGTTAAAACTAGAATTGAGGGTCAAGATCCACACAAGGTAGAGGGTTTGTGAATAAAGTTTTTCATGTAACGTAAGGGCAAATAAGGAAAATTGGTTATGAAGACATGGAGGAAATGTAAAATGTTAAAACTAGAATTGAAGGGGTCAAGATCACACAAGTTAGAGGTTTGTGAATAAAGTTTTTCATGTAACGTAAGAGACGGAAATAAGAAGGGTAGTTTATGAAGACATGGAGGAAATATAAAATGTTAAAACTAGAATTGAAGGGTCAGAATCCACACAGAGTGAAGGGTTTGTGAATAAAGTTTTTCATGTAACGTAAGAGACGAAAATAAGAAGGGTAGTTTATGAAGACATGGTGGAAATATAAAATGTTAAAACTAGAATTAGAGAGGTCAAGATCCACACAAGGTAGAGGGTTTGTGAATAAAGTTTTTCATGTAACGTAAGAGACGGAAATAAGAAGGGTAGTTTATGAAGACATGGAGGAAATATAAAATGTTAAAACTAGAAATTGAAGAGGTCAAGATCCGCACAAGGTAGAGGGTTTGTAGATAAAGTTTTTCATGTAACGTAAAGACGGAAATAAGAAGGGTAGTTTATGAAGACATGGAGGAAATATAAAATGTTAAAACTAGAATTGAAGGGTCAAGATCCACACAAGGTAGAGGGTTTGCAGATAAAGTTTTTCATGTAACGTAAGAGACGGAAATAAGAAGGGTAGTTTGAAGACATGGAGGAAACATAAAATGGTAAAACTAAATTGAGGGAGTCAGATCACACAAGGTAGAGGGTTTGTGAATAAAGTTTTTCATGTAACCTTAAAGGGCAAACTAAGAAGGGTAGTTTATGAAGACATGGAGGAAGTATAAAATGTTAAAACTAGAAGATTGAGATCAAGATCCACACAAGGTAGAGGGTTTGTGAATAAAGTTTTTCATGTAACGTAAGAGACGGAAATAAGAAGGGTAAGTTTATGAAGACATGGAGGAAAGTAAAATGTTAAAACTAGAATTGAAGGGGTCAAAGTCCACACAAGGTAGAGGGTTTGTGAATAAAGTTTTTCATGTAACGTAAAGAACGAAAATAAGAAGGGTAGTTTATGAAGACATGGTGGAAATATAAAATGTTAAAACTAGAATTGAAATGGTCAAGATCCACACAAGGTAGAGGGTTTGTGAATAAAGTTTTTCATGTAACGTAAGAGACGAAAATAAGAAGGGTAGTTTATGAAGACATGGCGGAAATATAAAATGTTAAAACTAGAATTGAAGAGGTCAAGATCCACACAAGGTAGAGGGTTTGTGAATAAAGTTTTTCATGTAACGTAAGAGACGGAAATAAGAAGGGTAGTTTATGAAGACATGGAGGAAATATAAAATGTTAAAACTAGAATTGAAGAGGTCAAGATCCACACAAGGTAGAGGGTTTGTGAATAAAGTTTTTCATGTAACGTAAGAGACGGAAATAAGAAGGGTAGTTTATGAAGACATGGAGGAAATATAAAATGTTAAAACTAGAATTGAAGGGGTCAAGATCCACACAAGGTAGAGGGTTTGTGAATAAAGTTTTTCATGTAACGTAAGAGACGGAAATAAGAAGGGTAGTTTATGAAGACATGGAGGAAACATAAAATGTTAAAACTAGAATTGAGGGGTCAAGATCCACACAAGGTAGAGGGTTTGTGAATAAAGTTTTTCATGTAACGTAAGAGACGGAAATAAGAAGGGTAGTTTATGAAGACATGGAGGAAATATAAAATGTTAAAACTAGAATTGAAGGGGTCAAGATCCACACAAGGTAGAGGGTTTGTGAATAAAGTTTTTCATGTAACGTAAGAGACGGAAATAAGAAGGGTAGTTTATGAAGACATGGAGGAAATATAAAATGTTAAAACTAGAATTGAAGGGGTCAAGATCCACACAAGGTAGAGGGTTTGTGAATAAAGTTTTTCATGTAACGTAAGAGACGGAAATAAGAAGGGTAGTTTATGAAGACATGGAGGAAATATAAAATGTTAAAACTAGAATTGAAGACGTCAAGATCCACACAAGGTAGAGGGTTTGTGAATAAAGTTTTTCATGTAACGTAAGAGACGGAAATAAGAAGGGTAGTTTATGAAGACATGGAGGAAATATAAAATGTTAAAACTAGAATTGAAGAGGTCAAGATCCACACAAGGTAGAGGGTTTGTGAATAAAGTTTTTCATGTAACGTAAGAGACGGAAATAAGAAGGGTAGTTTATGAAGACATGGAGGAAATATAAAATGTTAAAACTAGAATTGAAGGGGTCAAGATCCACACAAGGTAGAGGGTTTGTGAATAAAATTTTTCATGTAACGTAAGAGACGAAAATAAGAAGGGTAGTTTATGAAGACATGGAGGAAATATAAAATGTTAAAACTAGAATTGAAGAGGTCAAGATCCACACAAGGTAGAGGGTTTGTGAATAAAGTTTTTCATGTAACGTAAGAGACGGAAATAAGAAGGGTAGTTTATGAAGACATGGAGGAAATATAAAATGTTAAAACTAGAATTGAAGGGGTCAAGATCCACACAAGGTAGAGGGTTTGTGAATAAAGTTTTTCATGTAACGTAAGAGACGAAAATAAGAAGGGTAGTTTATGAAGACATGGAGGAAATATAAAATGTTAAAACTAGAATTGAAGGGGTCAAGATCCACACAAGGTAGAGGTTTTGTGAATAAAGTTTTTCATGTAACGTAAGAGACGGAAATAAGAAGGGTAGTTTATGAATACATGGAGGAAATATAAAATGTTAAAACTAGAATTGAAGGGGTCAAGATCCACACAAGGTAGAGGGTTTGTGAATAAAGTTTTTCATGTAACGTAAGAGACGGAAATAAGAAGGGTAGTTTATGAAGACATGGAGGAAACATAAAATGTTAAAACTAGAATTGAGGGGTCAAGATCCACACAAGGTAGAGGGTTTGTGAATAAAGTTTTTCATGTAACGTAAGAGACGGAAATAAGAAGGGTAGTTTATGAAGACATGGAGGAAATATAAAATGTTAAAACTAGAATTGAAGGGGTCAAGATCCACACAAGGTAGAGGGTTTGTGAATAAAGTTTTTCATGTAACGTAAGAGACGGAAATAAGAAGGGTAGTTTATGAAGACATGGAGGAAATATAAAATGTTAAAACTAGAATTGAAGGGGTCAAGATCCACACAAGGTAGAGGGTTTGTGAATAAAGTTTTTCATGTAACGTAAGAGACGGAAATAAGAAGGGTAGTTTATGAAGACATGGAGGAAATACAAAATGTTAAAACTAGAATTGAAGGGGTCAAGATCCACACAAGGTAGAGGGTTTGTGAATAAAGTTTTTCATGTAACGTAAGAGACGGAAATAAGAAGGGTAGTTTATGAAGACATGGAGGAAATATAAAATGTTAAAACTAGAATTGAAGGGGTCAAGATCCACACAAGGTAGAGGGTTTGTGAATAAAGTTTTTCATGTAACGTAAGAGACGGAAATAAAAAGGGTAGTTTATGAAGACATGGAGGAAATATAAAATGTTAAAACTAGAATTGAAGGGGTCAAGATCCACACAAGGTAGAGGGTTTGTGAATAAAGTTTTTCATGTAACGTAAGAGACGGAAATAAGAAGGGTAGTTTATGAAGACATGGAGGAAATATAAAATGTTAAAACTAGAATTGAAGGGGTCAAGGTCCACACAAGCTAGAGGGTTTGTGAAAAAAGTGGTTCATGTAACGTAAGAGACGGAAATAAGAAGAGTAGTTTATGAAGACATGGAGGAAATATAAAATGTTAAAACTAGAATTGAAGGGGTCAAGATCCACACAAGGTAGAGGGTTTGTGAATAAAGTTTTTCATGTAACGTAAGAGACGGAAATAAGAAGGGTAGTTTATGAAGACATGGAGGAAATATAAAATGTTAAAACTAGAATTGAAGGGGTCAAGATCCACACAAGGTAGAGGGTTTGTGAATAAAGTTTTTCATGTAACGTAAGAGACGGAAATAAGAAGGGTAGTTTATGAAGACATGGAGGAAATATAAAATGTTAAAACTAGAATTGAAGGGGTCAAGATCCACACAAGGTAGAGGGTTTGTGAATAAAGTTTTTCATGTAACGTAAGAGACGGAAATAAGAAGGGTAGTTTATGAAGACATGGAGGAAATATAAAATGTTAAAACTAGAATTGAAGACGTCAAGATCCACACAAGGTTGAGGGTTTGTGAATAAAGTTTTTCATGTAACGTAAGAGACGGAAATAAGAAGGGTAGTTTATGAAGACATGGAGGAAATATAAAATGTTAAAACTAGAATTGAAGAGGTCAAGATCCACACAAGGTAGAGGGTTTGTGAATAAAGTTTTTCATGTAACGTAAGAGACGGAAATAAGAAGGGTAGTTTATGAAGACATGGAGGAAATATAAAATGTTAAAACTAGAATTGAAGGGGTCAAGATCCACACAAGGTAGAGGGTTTGTGAATAAAGTTTTTCATGTAACGTAAGAGACGGAAATAAGAAGGGTAGTTTATGAAGACATGGAGGAAACATAAAATGTTAAAACTAGAATTGAGGGGTCAAGATCCACACAAGGTAGAGGGTTTGTGAATAAAGTTTTTCATGTAACGTAAGAGACGGAAATAAGAAGGGTAGTTTATGAAGACATGGAGGAAATATAAAATGTTAAAACTAGAATTGAAGGGGTCAAGATCCACACAAGGTAGAGGGTTTGTGAATAAAGTTTTTCATGTAACGTAAGAGACGGAAATAAGAAGGGTAGTTTATGAAGACATGGAGGAAATATAAAATGTTAAAACTAGAATTGAAGGGGTCAAGATCCACACAAGGTAGAGGGTTTGTGAATAAAGTTTTTCATGTAACGTAAGAGACGGAAATAAGAAGGGTAGTTTATGAAGACATGGAGGAAACATAAAATGTTAAAACTAGAATTGAGGGGTCAAGATCCACACAAGGTAGAGGGTTTGTGAATAAAGTTTTTCATGTAACGTAAGAGACGGAAATAAGAAGGGTAGTTTATGAAGACATGGAGGAAATATAAAATGTTAAAACTAGAATTGAAGGGGTCAAGATCCACACAAGGTAGAGGTTTTGTGAATAAAGTTTTTCATGTAACGTAAGAGACGGAAATAAGAAGGGTAGTTTATGAAGACATGGAGGAAATATAAAATGTTAAAACTAGAATTGAAGGGGTCAAGATCCACACAAGGTAGAAGGTTTGTGAATAAAGGTTTTCATGTAACGTAAGAGACGAAAATAAGAAGGGTAGTTTATGAAGACATGGAGGAAATATAAAATGTTAAAACTAGAATTGAAGGGGTCAAGATCCACACAAGGTAGAGGGTTTGTGAATAAAGTTTTTCATGTATCGTAAGAGACGGAAATAAGAAGGGTAGTTTATGAAGACATGGAGGAAACATAAAATGTTAAAACTAGAATTGAGGGTTCAAGTTCCACACAAGGTAGAGGGTTTGTGAATAAAGTTTTTCATGTAACGTAAGAGACGGAAATAAGAAGGGTAGTTTATGAAGACATGGAGGAAATATAAAATGTTAAAACTAGAATTGAAGGGGTCAAGATCCACACAAGGTAGAGGGTTTGTGAATAAAGTTTTTCATGTAACGTAAGAGACGGAAATAAGAAGGGTAGTTTATGAAGACATGGAGGAAATATAAAATGTTAAAACTAGAATTGAAGGGGTCAAGATCCACACAAGGTAGAGTGTTTGTGAATAAAGTTTTTCATGTAACGTAAGAGACGGAAATAAGAAGGGTAGTTTATGAAGACATGGAGGAAACATAAAATGTTAAAACTAGAATTGAGGGGTCAAGATCCACACAAGGTAGAGGGTTTGTGAATAAAGTTTTTCATGTAACGTAAGAGACGGACATAAGAAGGGTAGTTTATGAAGACATGGAGGAAATATAAAATGTTAAAACTAGAATTGAAGGGGTCAAGATCCACACAAGGTAGAGGGTTTGTGAATAAAGTTTTCCATGTAACGTAAGAGACGGAAATAAGAAGGGTAGTTTATGAAGACATGGAGGAAATATAAAATGTTAAAACTAGAATTGAAGGGGTCAAGATCCACACAAGGTAGAGGGTTTGTGAATAAAGTTTTTCATGTAACGTAAGAGACGAAAATAAGAAGGGTATTTTATGAAGAGTTGGAGGAAATATAAAATGTTAAAACTAGAATTGAAGCGGTCAAGATCCACACAAGGTAGAGGGTTTGTGAATAAAGTTTTTCATGTAACGTAAGAGACGGAAATAAGAAGGGTAGTTTATGAAGACATGGAGGAAATATAAAATGTTAAAACTAGAATTGAGGGGTCAAGATCCACACAAGGTAGAGGGTTTGTGAATAAAGTTTTTCATGTAACGTAAGAGACGGAAATAAAAAGGGTAGTTTATGAAGACATGGAGGAAATATAAAATGTTAAAACTAGAATTGAAGAGGTCAAGATCCACACAAGGTAGAGGGTTTGTGAATAAAGTTTTTCATGTAACGTAAGAGACGGACATAAGAAGGGTAGTTTATGAAGACATGGAGGAAATATAAAATGTTAAAACTAGAATTGAAGAGGTCAAGATCCACACAAGGTAGAGGGTTTGTGTATAAAGTTTTTCATGTAACGTAAGAGACGGAAATAAGAAGGGTAGTTTATGAAGACATGGAGGAAATATAAAATGTTAAAACTAGAATTGAAGGGGTCAAGATCCACACAAGGTAGAGGGTTTGTGAATAAAGTTTTTCATGTAACGTAAGAGACGGAAATAAGAAGGGTAGTTTATGAAGACATGGAGGAAATATAAAATGTTAAAACTAGAATTGAAGAGGTCAAGATCCACACAAGGTAGAGGGTTTGTGAATAAAGTTTTTCATGTAACGTAAGAGACGGAAATAAGAAGGGTAGTTTATGAAGACATGGAGGAAATATAAAATGTTAAAACTAGAATTGAAGGGGTCAAGATCCACACAAGGTAGAGAGTTTGTGAATAAAGTTTTTCATGTAACGTAAGAGACGGAAATAAAAAGGGTAGTTTATGAAGACATGGAGGAAATATCAAATGTTAAAACTAGAATTGAAGAGGTCAAGATCCACACAAGGTAGAGGGTTTGTGAATAAAGTTTTTCATGTAACGTAAGAGACGGAAATAAGAAGGGTAGTTTATGAAGACATGGAGGAAATATAAAATGTTGAAACTAGAATTGAAGGGGTCAAGATCCACACAAGGTAGAGGGTTTGTGAATAAAGTTTTTCATGTAACGTAAGAGACGAAAATAAGAAGGGTAGTTTATGAAGACATGGAGGAAATATAAAATGTTAAAACTAGAATTGAAGGGGTCAAGATCCACACAAGGTAGAGGGTTTGTGAATAAAGTTTTTCATGTAACGTAAGAGACGGAAATAAGAAGGGTAGTTTATGAAGACATGGAGGAAATATAAAATGTTAAAACTAGAATTGAAGGGGTCAAGATCCACACAAGGTAGAGGGTTTGTGAATAAAGTTGTTCATGTAACGTAAGAGACGGAAATAAGAAGGGTATTTTATGAAGAGATGGAGGAAATATAAAATGTTAAAACTAGAATTGAAGGGGTCAAGATCCACACAAGTTAGAGGGTTTGTGAATAAAGTTTTTCATGTAATGTAAGAGACGGAAATAAGAAGGGTAGTTTATGAAGACATGGAGGAAATATAAAATGTTAAAACTAGAATTGAAGGGGTCAAGATCCACACAAGGTAGAGGGTTTGTGAATAAAGTTTTTCATGTAACGTAAGAGACGGAAATAAAAAGGGTAGTTTATGAAGACATGGAGGAAATATAAAATGTTAAAACTAGAATTGAAGAGGTCAAGATCCACACAAGGTAGAGGGTTTGTGAATAAAGTTGTTCATGTAACGTAAGAGACGGAAATAAGAAGGGTATTTTATGAAGAGATGGAGGAAATATAAAATGATAAAACTAGAATTGAAGGGGTCAAGAGCAACGCAAGGTAGGGTGGTTATGGAATGATGATGTTTCTAGCACAGCTTAGACGTGACACAAAGCCGAAAGTATAAGACACCCAGTAAGGAACGAACTCATTACTCAATTGTAATGATTCTATCGAGACAAGCTTACTAGCAATTACACCACGGAGGTGATTACTGTATGAAGTTATTGCATAGAGCGTAATAGGTGGGTGTAAGAAGTGCATTTTATAAAAATATTTAAAAAAGATGACGGTTAACTCTTGGGAAGCGTTATAACAGAAGACGGAGAGTGCGACACAGAGATCTGAAGGCGAATTGGCATGGCGAAGGAAGCATTCCAGAAGATGAGTAAAGATGAGTAAACAGAAGATGAGTAAAGATGAGTAAGCATTCCAGAAGATGAGTAAAGATGAGTAAACAGGACAATTTCGCTAGAAACTAGAAAGAGAGTACTGGATTGCTATGTGCTGTCCGGCCTTCAATATGGCAGCGAATGCTGGAAAATACCATCAAAGATGAAGGAAAAACTTGAAGCAGCTGAAATGTGATTCTACAGAAGGATGCTGCGAATCTCATGAATCGAGTATGTGAACAATGATGAGGTCTTGGAAATGATAAAAACAAAAAAGGAAATTAATATTGAGCATCAGGAAGAGACAGTTGAAGTTCCTGGGACACGCAATGAAGAAGGAGTGCTTGGAGAATCTGATACTAACAGGCCAGATAGAGGGAAAAAGAGACAGGGGAAAGCAACGGATAACATATTTGAAGGACCTAGCCAGGTGAATGACGGAACTAGGATTGCATAGTGTAACAGGAGAAGGCATGCTCAGAGCCACCAGGGATAGGGAAACGTGGAAAGCTATGATCGCCTACGTCCTGAAGGGACAGGGCACATAGAAGAAGAAGAATTCTAGATGTGAAGTGGTTAACATTCTAGCGGTTTTTTTATAAAGCTTTTCCTTTTGCATTCAATTGTATTCATTGGATGTTTTATGAATTTTACCAGGTTTGGTATATTCTTAATTTCTCTATTAAAAATATAATGTTTAGCACTTTCGTTTTATTACAGTTTCGATATATAGAGCAATATCTTATCAACCAATCGAAGATATCCGTTCCTCTTTATCGGTTGCAATTTCCTTTTACTTTAGCAGTTGGGCTTTTCAGAGAAAGTGTTGAACTTCATTTTGAAAAGTAATCTTTTTTTCGTAGCAGCTTTAGCCGGAATGAATCTGCAGGGAGAGAAATTGGCTTTTCAGGGAGATTTCCTTTGTGGAATATATCTCTTAATTTAATGTGTTGGCCAGATATATCGGTCAACCAGACTTTAGGCGTTGTTCAACGAGTCCGAATCAGCATCAGTTTAAGATGAGATCAGAATGAAAAGTTCTCTGCTCGACCTGAAGGAAACTGTGTCTGAAAATGTTTTATTAAGTCCGTTCTCTGCTTTTCAATTCTTCGATAAAATCGATAAGTGTTCTGCGTTTATCGAATTACCATACGATTGAATTAGTCTTGCGGAAACTTCGAAAAGCTGTACAGGAAAATATTCCGACCAGGTCAATCGGGACTAAAATGGTGTATTCCTTTTGATAGACTGGTATCAATATCAGATATTAAAGGATTTGAGAAAGAAGTATAAGCAAAGGTATCCAAGAAAAATGAGTGAGTGTGAGAGGAGGTGAAAGAGAAAATAGAAAATAAAGTATAACAAACGTAAGAAGTTGTGTGTGTGTGTGTGTGTGTGAGAGAGAGAGAGAGAGAGAGAGAGAGAGAGGAGGAGAGAGATACTAAGAAGGATGAAAGGCTTACGAACAAAAAAGAAGAAAAAACACTGCCTAGAGGCAAATGTGCTTGGAAAACGTTAAATTACATGAACATTTCAATAGAATAAATACAAGGTAAAGATTTGCCGCTGGGAAAATGATTAATATTGACAGAATACGTATTAACTATTTTCTACTTTAAATTCTCCTTAAAAAATAAAGTAATAGATCCAAGTAAACGCTTCGATCCTTTACAATTACAACATGCACACACACTACATATATATATATATATATATATATATATATATATATATATACGAATATATATATATACATACATATATATATATATATGTGTCTGTGTGTGTGTGTGTTTGTGTGTGTGTGTGTGAAATGTGTATGTATATAATTATAAATATCAATATATATATATATATAAATATGCAATTTGTTATATATATTATATTGTTTACATATTATATATGCGTGGTACTCATTTAAAAGCTCTCAATATCAGTGATAGAGCAGACATATTCATATAGATAGATGTGAGTTTGTAACCCTGGGTTTCAGGTTTTTGCGATCGTCAGACAAACTGATTAATTTTTTGTAAAAATTGGTTATATTCGTGTAACTCTTCCACAAAAATACACGAATATAACCAATTTTTTTAAAAAAATTAATCAGTTTGTCTGACGATCGCAAAAGCGTGAAACCCAGGGTTACAAACTCACACCTATATATATATATATATATATATATATATAAATTAAAATAAATTTTCAAAATTCAAAAATGTTGAATGAACACTTCAACATGAAATCCTTAAGAGAGATTTCACATCTCCTCAGCAACGTCTATACCTAAAAATATTTTCAATTAGATTCACTTAATTAATTTTTTTATATCTTATTTCTATTTTTTCCCCAATATACTTTTTCGAATAAGTTTCTTTTTTCTAAAACTTTAACCCTTTTAAACATTAAACGTTAAGTTTGTTTTGACACGTATCGAGCGTTTTCTATTTGAAAATTTTTTTCCTTTTCTTTTCTTTCTTTTCTTTTTTTCTTTATTTATTTTTTCTCTATACATTTTTATATCCCGCTCCTTCCATTTCTGTTCTGTTTTGTTTAACCCAATTCTCAATTTAACGACCTCCCTCCCCTTAGCTTTTTTTAATTTATTAAGCGAGACATGCCAAATTCTCCCATCTTTCACTTACAACTCTATCAAAAAGTAAAAACCAAAATTAGACTGATTTTCAAAAAAAAATTTTTGTGACGTATGTTTCTCAAATCCTATTTCTCAAATATATATATATATATATATATATATATATATATATATATATATATATATATATAACGGTCTTTATTATAATTATGAGGATTCTTCACTACCCGACGACACAATTATTGCAAAAAATAAAATAATAAGGCTCTGCTAAAGAGCAAGCCCGCGGCAAGTGCTTTAATAACCGGTAGTAAAGAATCAACTGAGCCGACGTTGCCTTGCTATTGTCTATCTCTCCAAAACCATGGCAGGAATGATAACCCAATTCTCAATTTAACGAACTCTCATTCCTTAACCCTGTTTCGTTTATTAAGCTAGACATGCTAAATTTCCCATCTCTTCACTTACAACTGTATCAAAAAGTAAAAACCAAAAATAGACTGATTTTCAGAAAAAATTTTGTGACGTATATTTCTCAAATCCTAACCGTTATTTATTTATTTATTTTTTATTTTTTATTTTTTTTTATTTCTCTTTTTAATTTTATTTTTCTCATTTTGATATAGACTGACTGTTGCTGAAGAGACGTGAAATCTCTCTTAGGGATTTCATGTTGAAATGTTCATTCAACATTTTTGAATTTTGAAAATTTATTTTAATTTATATTGGCTCTGTAATTTTAATTACTCCTCTATCATTTTTAATATTAAAATTTTTAAAATTAATTAAGATCAGGTTCTTGGAATTTACCTTCCTACTTTTCCATTTCGGATTAAAGTAATTTAATAATATATATATATATATATATATATATATATATATATATATATACACGTCATCCACATACAAACCTGTTTCGCAGCTCATCAAATGTAGCTAGACATTCACTTGCCTCCGGCCGTGATCGAAACTCAGCCGATTTGGTGTCAGTCGGAGTCGCTAAACCCTAAGCCATAAGCACATGAATCAGCGATGAGAAATTTTAGCGTGTTATATATAAGCGGTGTATACAGACGCCAGTCACCGTGAGAACTCAATTTATTGCTGAAAAGTTATGCATATATTGCCTAAGTGGTAACTGGTTTTTTGTTTTCAAATTTTCCTCTCTAGAATACACAATATAAACTACAAAATGACGCCTAGTAACTAGGAAATCGACACAAACAGAGAAGCCAAAAAATAGCTAAGGATCTTTAAATAGATGACAGCGTCCCAATTTTGCACAAGCAACAGGCGTTCATCACAATAAAAAGCCATAAACATAATTTCTCAAACAACCCACAATACCGATTACTAAACCCTTAAAAAAACTACATAGGTAAAATTCGCAAAATCTTTCTTGAAAAAGCTTCCAAATGCACTAAGAATGCCTTAGGCATGAAGTAATAGAAAAACACAGCTGAAGCAATTGATTGGTTCACAAAAAAAAAGAAATTGGATTGCTCTTTCATCTACTTTGATATTTTTTATTTCTATCCGTCTATATCTGAAAAAACTTTTAATCGTAGTCTTAAAATTGGTTAAAAATTACTGCCCAATAAGCGACTAAGTCATTAACATCATTAAACAAGCCTAAACATCTATCTAATTATACGATGGAAGCCTGTGAACCAGAAAAAAATAGCACTGATTTCTGCATTTCTATGAGAGCGTATGATTCTGTTGAAGCTTGTTATTTATTCGGCCTTTTTTTTACTATGGAATCTAAAGCATAAGCTAAGAACACCGGACTTTACAGAGACGACGAATTAATCATCCTCCGTAAAACAACTCCACAACAAACGGACAGGCTTCCAATATATTTAAGTTTTTCAAAGCCTGCAATCTTAATATAACTACCACCATTAACGCTAAAGTCGTAAACTTCTTATATGTAACCTTTGAACTGAAAAAATGGCCTGTATAAACTGTACGCTAAAGATTTACACAATCACAAATACATCAATAAGGAATCAAATCACCACCATAGTGTCATTATTAACTTGAATAAATCAATCCAATTTCGTTTATGTACTAACTCTATTAGTAAGTTTTTGAGATCTCCAAAATTAAATACATAAATGCATTAGAAAAAAGTAAACTCAACACTAGTTTAGAATACTCTGTTAAAACAAAGTTGGCAGAAATAAGCAGAAACTTCATAAACGTATCAATATATGGTTTAACCAACCTTTCAGCCGTAAACATCGGAATATTCTCCCTAATTTTAATTGACAAGCATTTCTACCATTCACCCACACGAAAAAAGATTTTTAGCAAAAGCAATGTTAAAGTTATAGTTGCATTAACCCGAGAACACTAAGCATGGGTATATACTACCCAGTGCAAATGACGCTATTTTAATTAGAATTTAATTAAAATTTCAGTACCGCATTTTCTTGCCTAAATAATATTTTTCATTTCCTATTGTTAACTAAAAGTACAAATTTTGGAGTGTCTGCATGTAAAATATTTCAAATAAAGATTTATTTTTAATATTTTTTTGATATTTTCAAAATCGAGTATGATATACTCATAGTTAGTCGTGGTGTAACTTTAATTGATGTCTAGTGTTCCAGGGTTAAGAACATAGAAAAATATATTTAACATAATAATATAATAACAAATAAATACTTGGTCTACATGAATAATAGCAGTTATCCTAC
This sequence comes from Ascarosepion bandense, assembly GCA_037127315.1. Lineage (NCBI taxonomy): Eukaryota > Metazoa > Mollusca > Cephalopoda > Sepiida > Sepiidae > Ascarosepion > Ascarosepion bandense. Next base: position 2,036,711 of record JBBBDQ010000703.1, on the reverse strand, counting down.
TGCTAATAATAGTGACCTCCCGAATATATAAGCCATGCAAAACGTGTAAAACTTTGAAATCATGGTCTTAAGGGAAGAATGCTAAGCTCATATTTTGGTATGTCAACGGTTTGAAGAGAACCAACAAATCATTTGGATAACAAACAATTAGCGCCGGGACAAGGAAATACCCAGGTTGTTGTCTGGGGGCGCGTTAAAACCATTGGGATAAATGCATCCCTAGTCTCGTAAGACATGCATCTAGGAGAAGGAAATCTCTGATGTAAAACCTGAGGTCGGCTGTTCATGCGATCTGTGGCGAAATTTTGCACCGATTGTTTGTTATCAGCAGTAGTTCCAAAAAGTGTGGATGGTGCTACACAAGCCTTCACCACTCAAAAACAATTCTTTGTGTGGCAGTCTAACAACAATAATCAGTTCGATCAGCCTCACATACATCTTCAACAAGACCACTGGCGAAAGAGTGAAGGTGACGGAGACAGGTAAAGGATATTACTGGAAGTCTTTAGCTGGAGCTCTTCACAGTGGCGACCACTGGGTGATGGCCTTTCAAACACAAACCAATGAGCAATTTTGTTGTTCGTGTCTTTCAGTGGTGACGAAGCAGGTTTTTTTTTAGATGCAGCACTGCTTTCCCCAAGCAGGGGAGGGGGCGATAAAACAAGCACTAAACATTGCTTGCTTATTTCACACTCCTGACCGCCTACTGCAGCTGTCTGGTTATTCAGAACCGCAGTCAAAAAAAGAAGCAAAACATGAAGAGCAATCTTGGTGCATGGAATGTCCGTACACTTCAAGACAATGGCTTAAATCTCGAACGCAAAACAGCACTTGTCGCTCTTTCTCTAACGAAGCGCAACATATCAACTGCTGCTCTAAGTGAAACGCGTCTTGCAGGATCTACACAGAGAAAGTAGAAGGAGTTTATACCTTCTTCTGTTGCGGCAGAAGCAAAAAAGAGCATCGTCAATTAGGTGTTGGCTTTGCCATTAAATCAGATCTTGTAAAATCCTTGTCGTCATTGCCAAAAGACATCTTAAACCGAATCATGACACTTACGCGTAATCTTCGGAACAACACTCATGTTGCCTTGGTAAGCTGCTATGCTCCAACCTTGACAACTTCAGAGCAAGAGAAGGACGAATTCTACGATTGTCTTCGTGATGCCATTTCCAGGGTTAAGCATGGAGATAAGCTTATTCTTATGGGGAACTTCAATGCTCGAGTTGGCACTGACCATGTGGCATGGGGAGGGATTTTGGTACATCACGGTGTGGAGCGTATTAATTCAAATGGTCTTCGCCTTCTCTCTATCGGCAGTGATTTTGGTGTTACCATCACCAACACCATAAGACTTCTTAGATGCACACCAGATCGAAGAACTGGCACATGATAGACGACATAATAACTCGGAGGCGAGACGTGAAAGACCATCTCTATCACTCGCTCTTTTCATGGCACCTGCTTCTTTTCGAATCATGCTCTCCTTCTCAGCAAGATCTTTTTCCGCATGGCACGTAGAAGACTCCGGAGGACAGCAGTACCGAAACGCATCAATGTGTTCTCATTAAAAAGTAGTGAGAAAAGGGAGGAACTATCTCATAACCTGGAGCAATCTCTTGAATCAGTGGAAATAACCGACGACATCGAAGTGACTTGGAAGAGTTTCAGAGATGTGGTTTATTCTTCCTCATTTGAAATACTTGGGCTCAGTGTTCGTAAACATCAGGAGAATGTTAAAAATTTCATCAACCACAGAACGTGGCTCAATTATAAAACTCGTCTGCCAAACGTCAAGCATATAAGAAATGTAAAAATGAGGTTCAAACTGCTCTCCGCAACATGAAAGATTCTTGGTGGTCCGCCAGAGCTGCTGAACTCCAACAGGCAGCGGAGAGGAAAGATACCAAAACCTTCTATGAGGGTTCGAGAAAGGTTTATGGTCCAAGGGATAGTGGAAACTCACCAGTCCTTTCTACTGATGGCAGAACACTCCAAACGGACAAAAAAGATATTCTGTTGCACTGGAGGGAACATTTTGAATCTGTTCTCAACTCTAATTCAGAAGTAGATGAAGAGGTCATTGCTTCAATTCCTCAACGGCCGGAAATACCCCAACTCTCCCATTTTCCGACTTTTCAAGAAGCCAAAGATGTGATCAAGCAGATTTCGTTGAGTAAGGCACCGGAAAAGGATGGAATTCCACCTGAGATATATAAATATGGTAGCACAAAACTGATAAAAAAGCTCTTGTTGTCATCTGGAAGAATGGGTATGTATCGCAAGATTTCAAGGACGCTTTCAAAAAGCATCTTTTTTAAAACAAGGGTAGCCGAAACATTTCACTCTTGTCCATTACAGGAAAGATTTTAACTCGACTCATTCTAAACAGAATAATACAACATCTCGTTAACGAAATCTATCCCGAGTCACAATGTGGTTTTCGAGCTAGCCGTGGTGTCAGTGACATGATCTTCTCCCTTCGTCAAGTTGCCGAGAAAGTGAGGGAGAAAAACCAGAAATTGTAAATGTTTGTGGACTTGACCAAGGCCTTCGACACTGTGAATAGAGAGGCATTGCGGAAGGTGCTCAAAAAACTTGGTATTCCTGATAACATGCTTAATATCATCATGTATTTCCACCAGGGCATGAGGGGCACTGTTGTATGTGACGGGGAGTTTTCTGAACAATTTGATGTTTCTAATGGTACGAAGTAGGGTTGTGTCACGGCTCCAGTTCTTTTTGCATTGTTTTTCTCGGTGATGCTCCAATACGCATTTGCTGATTCGACTGGTGGTGTTCAATTTCAATTTCGCACGAGTGAAGGACTCTTTAACAACTGGCGTTTCAAAGCGAGAACTCGTGTACGTTCAAGCGTCATACGTGATCTTTTGTTCGCAGATGACGCAGCTCTTGTAGAAACATCTATCGAAGAAGCGCAGGAAATGGTGGATCGTCTCTCGAAGGCATGCAGGGCTTTTGAACTCACCATCAGCATAAAGAAAACTGAGGTTGTGTATCAGCGTTCTCCTACTCCCAAACAGATCAAAGGTGTGAAGCAACAACTACCTGTTCACAGGTTTCCAGACATTCCAATAACAATTGATGGCAAAAAACTGAAGTATGTGAATTCATTCACATATTTAAGAAATGTAAATTCGCATGCATCATTTGATGATGAAATTACCAACGGCTTATCCAAAGCCTCTAATGCTTTTGGAAGGCCTCGTTATTGCCTATGGGACGAGAGGGGAGTGAGAATTGACACCAAGATCCAGGTCTATAAATCTGTGATTCTTTCCATCCTTTTGTACGGATCTGAGACGTGGACATTATATCGATCGCAGATAAATCAACTCGATGTCTTCTACAAATGCTGTCTTCGCGCCATATTTGGATGCACGCTCAAAGATAAAGTAACAAATGCTGGTCATGTGATGAGAATGAGTGATGAGCGAATAGCGAAAATTCTGATGTATAGTGAACTTAAGAATGGGAAAAGGAATACTGGTAGGCCTTGGCTTCGTTACAGGGACAAGTTGAAACATATTCTTTCATCAATTGGTGTCCCTGTTGGAAGCTTTGAGGGTTTAGCACAGGACAGAAACAGATGGAGAGGTACCTTTAAGAATGGAACAAAGGGTTTTGAAGAATGTCGTGTTGAGAAATTGAAGGAGACAAGATCCAGGAAAAAGCTGCGTTTGGTCCAGCCAGCAATTCTTTCTGATACTGCTCACACTTGTCCTATTGGTGGTCTTGTCTGTAAATCACTCGTTGGATTGAAATCTCACACCGGTCATTGACATTCGAACTGATTTCTGATTTAGACACTCATACGTCGAAATCGAGTCCATCATATATATATATATATATAGTGGGTTATCCGTTATAGTGAAGAGTATGTGTGTTGAAACAGATTAGTCTGATTTGTCCCTTTTAATAGATAGCCCACTATAAGAGGAATATTAAACAAGAAAATCAAATGTTATATAGAAACAACAATTATATATATATATATATATATATATATATATATATATATATCAATTAAGGTTTTCACAAATAAAAGTAATGTCTTTTGGTTGGTCAGTCAGTTAAGAGCCATACTTGATACACGCTTGGGCGATCATGTCTCGAAAGAGACATGACTGACTGGGTAGATGATTATTTCGCAGTAGGTTGTCTTTCTACGGTAGACTGGTTGCTAGCCAAGGCTATAGAACTCATCTATCCTGTTATTTAACCCACTGGTACAAGGTCGTTAAAATGTTCATAGTAGTAATTTGTTGGAAAGAGTTTATGTGTACGTATGTATGTATGCCTGAGCTTTTGTTTAGTAGGAGTGTCTTTGAAGTATTCCCTCATTCTTTAGGGTACCGGAAAGTTATTATGTAGATTGGTGAACGATAAAGAAGAAGAAGGTGAGAAAGAAAGAAAGAAAGAAAGAAAGAAAGAAAGAGGCAATAACTATACGATTGCTTGGCGTTTGACGAGGGACGTGTTAGTTATACTTATATTTTCTCAATGAGACAGTTTTCTTATCTAGTCTTTTTATTTCGTTTTCTGGGGCTCCAAACAGGTTATTTAAGCATTCAAACTCGGATATAATTCTGGGCTTCCCACTGCACGACACTTAAACTTCGCGTCGGCTCGCGAAAACGGTCCGTAAAAAGTATTTTTGCCTTTTTGTTTGTTTGCTTTATAATTAAATATTATTTGAATTTTTTTTTTCAGATGTTTGCTATTGGCCGAAAAACATTTCACATCGAGATATGAAATTTCACGAGTTTTGTGTGCAAAGTTTGTAAATTCCAGAAAATTCGTTGTTTTCTTTTTTTCTAACAAAATCAATTAGTCATATTTGAATTTTAAATTTAGAGTTTGTTTTGTTCACTACAATATATATATATATATATATATATATATATATATATATATTATCGCACAAGAGTGCTCGATGTAGAATAACAGAGCTATAAACATATATATATATATATATATGAAGCCGTGTTAAAGTAATCTCTGTTAAGCGAGGAGGGTTATGTTATAATAATTCCTAATCAGCGACTTCCAAAAATCATAACGTACAATCAGTTCTCTGGTGGTAAACATAACATCTCAAGATTCCTTCTAAGAGAACAAAAGATGTACAAAGATAGAATAAGTTCAATTGAAATGCAGGTAGAATTCTTGAACGATGATGTCCCAAATCGTAAGAACTAAAATCATCTTAAAGGGCTGGAATTATGGTTATGCGAAGTTTAGAATTGACCACTTCAGTGAATTAATCAATGTTGTGTAAATAATGATTCATGAACATTTCTACGAATATTCAATAAATATTGGATTTGTGGATGGGCCCCGCGGGTTTTGTGTCACATAAATGGTATAAGCATAAAAAGGGGGAATGAAAACGGTGAACCATTGATCCACCGGCGTTGAAAATGACGGTATAGATTATTATATATGTATAAACGCAACTGCCAACTTCATGTTTATCTTATTCACACACATACACCTATATATATATATATATATATATATATATATATATATATATATATATATATATATAGTCATCCGCAGACAGATCTGTTTCGCTGTATCACAGCTCATCAGTACGGTTAGACAGCCGATTGCTTTTTACCCAGGATTGAAACACGACCGAATTGGCGTCAGTCAGTGATACAGGCGCTCGGTAGAAGGAGGCAGACTATATATATATATATATATATATATATATATATATTATTATTATTATTATTATTATTATTATTATTATTATTACTATTATTATTAAATATTACGTTAGAATATGTGAAAAACTACTACAAAATTGTACAAAATTTGATAGAACAATGTCTCATCAGGTAGTCAACAATGATGGTAATAAAAGTTTTCATTTGATAAAATTTTTCTTGATTATATGAAGACAACACTTACCTTTATTTTTGGAAAAAATACATATAATCAGCATATCTTCATATTAAACATGTTCCATTGAATAACATCGACATATTGTGTCTACGTCTTTTTATACAGATCCTTAGCAGTCGTTTCATCAGTTTCTTGATGTTAATATGAAATTCATTAAGTAATGCGCTGCTGTTTTTTTTTAAGCAAGTAGTTTCGATCTTTTCCAAGATCATCTTCAGGAGTAAATTACAAAGACAAACTTATTGTAGCTGCGATAAAATCTGCATTCCGTTGTGAAGGTGATTTTTAAAAATACGTGCGAACGCGTTATTTTAAAATTTAATCACTGTAGCTGTAGATTTTTTTGCAAAACAAGCGTTCCATTATAAAGTCAGTCAGTTAAGTGCTCTACTTGATACACGCTTGGGCGATCATGTCTCGAAAGAGACATGACTGACTGAGCAGGAGATTATCCCGCGGTAGGTAGCTATTACTTTCTGCAGTAGACTGGTTGCCATCAATAGAACCCAATCTTTCCTGTTATTTAACCCATAACTGGAGGGAAGAGACAGATTAATTCCTTTCCCAAGTGAATGCAACGAATTCAACTGGAATTCGAACTCGGCTCCGCGATTTCTCGTTTCAAGCCGATATCCACTGCACCACAACGCAGCTTTATATGGATCATTTACTGCCATCGAGCTGCCTTTCAGAGGTCTGGTCGAGGAGTTCATGGTTTCACGGACAAGAGAAGCTTAACATTATAGAAACTCCAAAGATCCTAAAGTAGCAGGAGCGGGAATTGTCGTCAAGATGGGCAGAAGATTGAGTGCAGCTAAGGAATTAGCTATCGCAGAAGGGAACCTGAGGATAAAAGCTATATTAGGTTCAGTCGCACAAGGAAGAGCAGACCTGGGACTAATTCCTTCACACAGATTCGAAAAAGTCATAATATGTAAATATTTATGTTTAGCAAATTTTTAAGTATATATTATTTCTCTTAGTTTTAAACAAATTTATTCTGTTAAAGAATTTTGGATTTAATGATAATTTTAACTAAATTTACACGTTAGGTTTTTTATAAGTAGTATTTAACATGTAAATATTTTTCGATTAACTTATTTTTAAGCATTTTTGTAAATTGTTTTGTCTTTTAGTTGTTAAACAGAATTTTTATTAAAGTATTGGTCTGTATCTCGAATTATTTATGACACAAATGCGTTATAAATGATTCGATATGTAGATTCCGTTTGCAAATAGTCTGTCATGATAATCACGTTATTGTAAATATCTTGTAAGATATAGTTAGAAAATAAGAATAAAAAGGAAAGTTATAAAAGAGAAAGACCGAACAAATAAGATATAATAAAGAAGTTAAAAATTGGAGGAAGAGAAAGGAAAGACGTAAGACGAGCCAATATGATAAAGCGGTTTATTTTATTTTATTTTATTAATATATATATATATATATATATTGGTTTACTTTCTTTTGTTCAAAAAGACATCCCGTCTTGGCCGTATGTAGGAAGGAATACCAGTACAACCAAGCATACCCGATCTATAACATCGAATAGCCCAAGTGAAGCCTTGATTAATTACCTTTTCTGGGAAACTTATATAATGCACGTCCTAAAGATAGTAGCATTTTTTTTCTTTCTGGGTGTGAGCTGAATACTGATCATATTCGGTTGGGTCGCCTATCGAAGAAGTCTGTTGCTTATTGAGACCCGAAACATCTAATGAAATGGAAGCAACAACACTGACGACACACCTGGATTCGGCACTTAAAAAAAAACATCAAGGTAGCTAACAAGAAAAGATCGAAAGTGCTACCTCTCTCTCTCTTTTTATCTCAATAAAATACACACACACATTATATATATATATATATATATATATATATATATAAGAAAATGATTGTTATGCTGTGAGTAATATTAATGATGTTGCGATTGTGATACATAGTGGAGGGTAACATGCCAATTTTACAAGATATTGACGGCATTGTCGTTTGGTAACAGGAGGTACGGTTTATAATCAGTATTGATGAAAATTCAACAGCTGATAGCCAGTTATTCATCTGGAGGTTAATCGTTAATTTTGTCCCACGTCTTAGTTAACTGGCCCGGCCGTAATCAACGTATAGTGTTACGCGTATGCTATAGTTTCAAAAAACTAGGACTAGAACCAACAAGTTTAACAAAATCTATATAAAGCGGAGGAGGCCAGCATGCGAATTTTACACGTTATTGATGATATTGCCGTTAGTACGTGTTTTTAAAAATCACCATCACAGCGGAATGCAGATTTTATCGCAGCTACAATAATTTGTCTTTGTAATTTACTCCTGAAAATGATCTTGGAAAAGATCGAAAGTACTTGAGTTAACAAAAACTACAGTGCAGTCCTTGAAGAATTTCATATTAACATCAAGATACTGAAATGACTGAAAAGGATTAGCATAAAAATACTTAGACACAATATGTCTATATTATTCAATGGAACATGTTTACGTTTTAGCTTCAATCATTAAAAATGTTCAAAATTAACAAAATAGTGCTATAGGAAAAAAAAAAAAAGAAAAAACGAAAGAAAAACGAAAAAAAACGAATATCAAGATTCATAAAAGTTTATTAAATCAACCAACATGAAACAAGATATACAGGCTGGTCCAAAAGTAGGTGGACAGTCAATGATAACAATTATTTCGAGATTACATATACAATTATATTTACTACTACTAATTATAACATTGACAATTAAATTTTATTGTACATAATAATACAAAAGCGCTTAACTTTTCGACACCATTGAAATAGTATAACCGATACAAAAAACCTATTCCACCTACTTTTGGACCACCCTGTATTTAATTTTCTTTTCTTTAAACGAGTTTACTGTTCACTCTTGATTTTACCATATCTCTTCAGGATGCAAGCGATCCCGACTGTTCGTTGATTTCGTTTCTTTATTATCTGTCAATGACCATAGCTTCTTGTGAAGGATTGTGGCTTCACTAATGTATTAGTGTGAAAGCAAATGCAAAAGATTGAGCGGGAATTTGAACTCCGCTCTCCAATTCCCATTTCTGTGTCGATAACCCTTGTGCTAGACGCACACTCCAATTTTGATGATTGTTTCCTATTCTGTCTTTGATTAATTATTTTCCTAATATTTTTAATCATTTCACCCAAAGCGAGGCAGTTTTACTGCCACGCTTGGGTGATCATGTCTCGAAAGATTATCCAGCAGTAGGTTGCAATTACTTTAAGCGGTAGACTGGTGACCAGCTCAGGCTATAGAACCCAATCTGCTTGTTATTTAACCTATATCTGGAAGAAAGAGACGGGTTAATATCTTTTCCCAGGGTATTTGTGCGTAAGTGAATGCAATGAATGTAATTGGAATATCGAACCCGGCTCCCCGATTTCTAGTTCCGAGCCGATATCCATTGCACCACAATGCACATAAGCTACGCACTCGTGGTCGTGCAATAACAGGTTTTTCAACATGAAATGACCGTAGGCGTCTTGGAGTAAGCGAAAGAGTGAGAGAGATACAATGGAAGGAATCAACAAATTTCGAAACTACATAAAGCCGCGCAGTGATGACATCTCTCACCAGTAAGGAATCTATAGTCTAGGAAAAATAGTTCGCCCAATACACCACTTAAAAATTACATTTTTTCAATCATATTAATATTCCAATTGAAATAATGTATGGAGAATCATTATTACTTATCTTTCCATACAGATAATAGCAACCATCACAAAAACCGGAAGTAGTGAAAGTCCTTAGAAATATTTTAGAAGAAAACTGTGGGACAAATTTTCTGTTGTGTCATATGTTTTTTATGGTGAGTGTATAAAGTAGCCTTGTGGTATTTGACTTTTTTTTCCAATAAGGATACACATATTACGAAATTAATAAAGTGGGAAATATAACCTTTCGTACATTAGCGGAAAGCCCAGACGGTCTGTGAGTTTATGATAAAATATTGCTGATTTATATTTACCCTGCTGTTTCTCTTTATTGAATATTAAAAACGAAAAACAAAAAGATGTAGTAAGCGACTAAATAATAATAGGCTAAATTTATTACTATTCCTTAGCATCTAAATAGTGTTTTGCAGCCATTTAGCATCAGAGTTGGCATATAATATAAGCAGGGCGAGCTCATAGTGGTGGCAACACGGTTAGTCGTCTGGGGTAACGCAATCAAGCCCGAAGGCGCCTTCTTGTATTCTGTCATGATGTTTCTGATCATGGTTCTCCACAACTTCCTATATTTTATGCTTATTGTTTTACGATCTACCCACACAAACTCGTTAAGTAGGTTACTTTCTATTCTCCTGTTTTTTTTACTAACTTATAAACTAAAGTTTATAAAAAATAGTTTGATGTCGCCCATAACTCAAGAGATATTAAATTCTTTGGCTATTTTGTCAGTAGAAAATGATTTGGTAAAGAAGATAGGTGTAGAAAAGATTTGCAGATATAAAGGCAAGAAAAAAAAGTTTTAGGTCGGAGTATGATGATTTTCTTTAGCTTGTATATATATTGTAATAAACTCGATATTTTACATTTTCTCGTGAAAAATTATAAAATAACTCTACTTTTAAGAGCGCCGAAGTTCAACTTTTCTGGAGTGCCAGCAACCTTAGAGCCGTCAACGAAGTTAAAATATGTTATGAAAATTTTATACATTATATTTTCTGTTTCGAAAGTTTTACATGAGGAATATAAAGATTATGCACAATATAAAAACTGTTGCCAAAAATCCTATATAAATTTAAATTCAATGTGATTTTTAGCTGCTTATTAATAGAACTAGCTGTTTCTTTATAAGGAAAAAACTGAAATTCATTGACCAAGCAGCCAGCACGGCTGTCAGTTGAAATTTATAAAATCTTACTCGTGAAACAATTTTTCAGATGATACAGTGTGGAAAGAAAACTACAAGACCTGTTACAGAAAGTCGCTGAAGAGAGTGACAAAAAGATCTTCAAAATAAAAGAAAATCGAATGCATCGTCATCAGCAAAAACCCAAAATGCCAAATACAGGTGGGGGATACCAAAATCAAACAGGTACAAAAATTTAAATACCTGGAAAGTGCTCTAACAGAAGACGGAAAATGCGACACAGAGGTCTAAAGGCGAATTGGCAAGGCGAAGGACGCGTTCCAGAAATTGAGTAGAATATTAAAAGACGGGAAAATTTCACTAGAAACAAAGAAGAGAGTACTGGATTGCTATGTGATGTCAGTTCTTCAATATGGCAGTGAATACTGGACAATCTCATCAAAGATGAAGAAAAAGCTTGAAGAAACTGAAATGTAGATCCACAGAAGGATGCTGCAGATAACATGGATCGAGCATGTGAGCAATGATGAGGTTTTGGAAAGGATGGAAACAAAAAGGAAATTAATACTGCTTAATTAATACACCAGGAAGAGACAGCTAAAGTTCCTGAGACATGCAATGAGGAAGGAATGCTTAGAGAACCTGATACTAGCAGGCCACATAGAGGGGAAAAGAGACAGGGGAAACAGCGGATAACATATTTGGAGGGCCTGAGAAACTGGATGACAGAACGAGGATTGTGTGGTGTAACAGAAGAAGCGTGCTAAGCGCCACCAGGGATAGGAAGACGTGGAAAGCCATGATCGCCTACATCCTGAAAGGCACATAGAAGAAGGAGTCCACTATTATCGCTATTTTCAGTATTGATGGGGTTTTCCTTCCTAACCTTTTGTTTAAAGTACCGTGAACGTATTGATTATGTCATTATTTTCTGTTCGTGTTGCATGTGATCCCTATTTTAGTTGTTGCTCTTATTGAAAGTCTTCAAGTGATGTGGTTTTTGTTGTTTGGCATATTTCTTTGTTTGGAAAGGTTTGATGAAGGATACTGATTTGCTAAGCGTAACTTAGATGTTGCACTAGGCCTAATTCATGGGGCATCCAGTGAGCATCAAAACTCACTACACAGTCGCAATTGATCTAGCGAGACAAGCTTGCAAACCCCTACACCACGCCGAGGCGCTCAAAATTATGTTCTAAAGGCAAATTAGATGTGGCGCTAAGCCGAAAGTAAGGGGCACCCAGTGAGGATAGAATTCCATATACAGTCGTAATTGTTCTAGCGAGACAAACTTGTTAACCACTTACTACGTTGAAGTACTGAAAGGTTCAAAGAAGGATGATCATCTCGGCCCACAGATTTCATTGGCTCAAGGTAATTTTTAACCATTATTCTGAGAAAGCGGTTGAATACAGCGGACTTTATATATTATTTCTGAACCCGTTTCGTGTCATCCGTTTTCTTATATACTACTCTGCTCGATCTGAACAAACAACGAGGAAAACGTATATATATATATATATATATATATATATATATATATATATATATATTGCTCTATCCCTTCAGCCAAATATTCTAGAGTTTATATAGTCTTAAAACTCACAGGCATTTTTGATTTTTCGGGTTGTCAATTTGTTGAAGTCATTCACGACCAGATGTATCACCCCCGATGGTCCATTCTTTTCATTCAGGTTGTCGCTTACTGACATCATCTACGGCTGGATATAAGTGTCAAGCACCTTGTCTTTTGTTGGCCTTACCCAGGGCCGGATGTACAATGTCAATTACCTATTCCGGTTAACGTTACATATTACAATAATATCCATAGGAAAGTATTGACCTGACTGGGTTTCACATTAAGGTTTAGTTTTGCAGCAACTTGTGGTGTTAGGCGAAACTACCTCTACCGCACTCTATTTTATGTTCAATTTACTTTTCTCCTACAGTAAATTTGTCATAACTGATCTCTATTCCAAGGTATTTTAAGATCGATTCAGCGTATATATCACCTTTGCTTTTATTCTAATTCATTAAAATATTGCTAAATCTCACCTATATTATTCAGTTCATCTTTAGAATTTGCTTTTTGCTATTGTAAAACCTTATTTCTTTTCATTTCAGTGGAGACATTATTATATGTTTACATTTGGCACTTTTTTCTCGAATATCACATCAGTTGTTTGCTATATCCAAAATGTTCAATTTGCACACGCTGAATCTTGTAATATGTATTTCGAAATATGAACCTGAATCTAACATCAACGACATGTATAAGTTAAGGGATCACGCTAAAAATGAAGAGAGTTGGTTATGCCGTATCAGATGTATCAGAATATTTGGAAAAGAATTAAAGATAGTTTGAATACAATACAATAAATGTAGTTGTTATTATTATTCTGTCAAGGATGATAAATTCAAATGAATTCACAGAACCGGTTGGATTCAAAGAGAAATAATAATAATAATAATAATAATAATAATAACAATAATAATAATAATAATGCTGTTTCTTCCAAATCGCTATCTTTTAACATCAGCATTCCCTTTGAAAGAATAATTTTTTTTAAATATTCTTATACAACATTCTTGATGTGTTTAGACAACTAAATTATGCTCTTAAAATAGAAGTTTATTCTTGTCATGTTTATATAATTACACTATAGACCAAAAATGTTGACCAAAAATTCATAAAATAATTATACTTTTTTTTAATTAAAAAGTCAAGATTGTTTCACAGTCTGTGTTTCTTAGTCGTCTCTGTAGATTTTTAGGATTGGAAAATCAGGTGTTGCGTTTTCGTAGGTATCGTGTAGCAGGAAACACTTCACTTCCAGCTTGAAGCTGAAAAAATTAATGTTAAACAATTGGACTAATGAAATATCTACGATGATAATATGCAAATTTCTAAGTAGGAATTATTTCATCTTGCTAACATGAGTGCAATATGCGTTGGCAAGTCGTTGTAGATGAACATTAACCTATTTACACTAAAATCAGAACTAAAATTTCTACTGAAACAAAGATGGAAGTTTTGACGTTTAAGGGAATATGACGTAAAAAGAGATAACCATGAATCTCAACCATCCCTGAAGGGTTTGCTAATACTGGAATTGTTTTAAGTGCGTTGGCAACCGGAAGAACACAAAGGTTGCACAAAAGAGGTGAAAGAAAAATAGTGAGAGTCTCGGTAAGAAATCCAAAATTAACATCCAGACAAATGAGAAGTGAATGCAGTCTTATTTGTGAGGTTTCATTTGATACAGTAACAAAGAATAACAAAAAAAAAACTCTTTAACAGACGAAATATCATTAACACATAACAACTGTATACAAGACCTAAGTGCCCCAGAGAACATCAAACATGTGACGTTGGAAATTGACAAAAAAGTAATTTTTAGTGAAAACAGAGTTTTATAATTCCAATGCCAGAGAATTTATAAGAAGACAAGGAAACAATGTAAGATACACTAAAAATACAGTTAGATTTTCTCATAGGCACGTAATAGTGTGGGGTTGCATTAAAAGCGATGGAAGAAGAAAATTGGTAAAACTTTGTAAAAACTACGCAATCTTCAAGAGATTTAGGATTACTGTCAAGAAAAAAGGAGAAAAAATTTCCAATGAGAAAATCTGGACATTGTTCCATTCGATTATTTGCCAAAGGCGACAACAGCAAATACTAACTTCATACTTTGACGTTTTCTACTTTCTGTAATAATAACGATCACTTTTTTGCAAAATAAAAATCTTTTTAAGAAAAGAGCTGAAAGTTAAATTTTTGCTGTTGGCCCACTTTTTTGCATGATTTTTTTTTTTTTGCTTCAGCATCACTATGCTTAAAATTTTCTATCATCCACCATACAGCATTAACGAAAACGCGCTACCTTCAAAGATTATACATTATAAAGAGGATAACATACTGCTCATCACTCACAAATTTAGGATAAAATTATCAAAAGAATTTGACAAAGTGGTCCAAAAGTTCTGCACGCCATTATACACTATCAGCCAAATATTTAGGGCGACTAGATTTTGAAGCACACTCCACCCACGTCTATTGAACAAGTGAAGAGGTTCATCCCTTGTTCCCTGTTTAGGATGTGGTTTCCGGTTTTCTCTTTTCCAATCTTTTCACTCTTTTCTTTTCTACTTTTTTTCAATTGGAGTAGATAGACTAAACTATCGCCCGGTTCACATTCCACCCACATCTATTGAACAGGTGAAGAGGCTCATCCATTGTTCCTTGTTTAGGATGTGGTTTCCGGCTTTCTCTTTTCCGAACTTTTCACTCTTACGTAGCACCCTGCACATCAGTGGCGTTACCGCCTTACTCGGGGTGATATGATTTTAAAAAAAGCCTAACAATTGAAGAGTGTGTGCTTTTGAAAAACTAATTTTCTCTTCCTGATGAGTTTCATCATTATTCTGAGAATACAGCGGACTTTATATATTATTTCTGAACCCGTTTCGTGTCGTCCGTTTTCTTATATACTACTCTGCTCGATCTGAACAAACAACGAGGAAAACGTATATATATATATATAATCTTATATTTCTATTCTTCGTCGGTGACGCTTGTGTGGAATAGAGGGATAGCCGGAAAGAGGTGCGCACTCACGAAGAAAGTAGTAGTAGTAGTAGTAGTAACGAAATTAATCTATTACTGATAAGGTTCCTAAAGGTTTTAGCCTTTCTTTTTTTCTTTTTTTTTTTTTTTTGCTGGCTGATTTAACAGTTTTGTTGATCCCTTCTCAGAAACAGAAAAACATGCATTAATGGGTTAAATACTTTCATAGTTTAATTTGGTGAATTTTTTAGCATTTTTTTTATCATTTCACCCCAAGCAAGGTGGTACGGCCACTGATGTGCAGGGGGTTACATAAGAGGGTTATATTTTTAGACGGGAGGAGAGTGAAGAGAAAGACGAACTAGCTACAGGGGGTGAAAGAGAAAAGGCAAGAGAAGGATGAGAACGCAGGAGTGAAGACAGTTATGAAGGTAGAGAGAAAGGAAAAGAACAAGATACACGGGGTGATGTGGAAAGGGCTGGATAAGAGATGGGAAGTGACTTTGCATTTAAATTCATGGATGTTGTAGCAGTCAGGAAAGCAAGTATATGGAAGGGAGTTCCACAGGAAGGAATCGTGAAAAGAAGCTGGTGGAGTAGAATTGTTGACACAAAGTCGAATGTATACGGCATCCAGAGAGCTGAACTCATTATTCAATCGTAATTGATCTAGCGAGAGAGATTTACTGTGGTTGTGCCCTTAGTTTGAGTTGATTAAAATAAAGTGATATGAAACACAGTCATTATTAAATCAAGAGAAGAGAATCCAATGCTGGGCCTATAGTGAGCACATACACACGCTCATGTACATATCAATTTACAATGCAATGTCAATCGTTATCTACTGTCTTCCTTTATATATATATATATATATATATATATATATATATATATATATATATATATATAAAGGAAAACAGAAAATCCCAGCGTATATATATATATATATATTTATTTAGTTTTAACCCGAATATATATATTATAAAAACAATATATTATACAAGTATATTCTCTCCATTTGAGACGATTAATATTACAATTATATACTTTTAATATCTTCAATATTCACATGCTCAAAATTACTGTTTAAATATCGGATTGATAGATGGTGGAAGTGGTTCCATGTTTCTTCCACGGGTCAACTGTTATTGTTAAAAACCAGAATTGATCAAGCCAGGATATTCACTAATGTGATCGGCGGTCACCCCATTAGTCCAGATTATCATATATTTATAAGTTTTGTAATACTGTTGTGTTGCATTTACTTTCCTTTCTTTTTCTTTCGTTACTCGCCATATTGGTCCATCTCTTGCGCTTGTTCTGGCCTTGATCTTTTTATACGTAACCACAGCCACATACACATCAAAAACAAATGAATAATAAATACTAACCGTGTCCTTGCTTTGTGAAAACAGTCTGTTTGGAGACGAATCTAAAGCAAAAATGTCTTGTTTATTCGGCAAGCAAACCAAAGGAGAATATGAAAGAATGTGAAAACACGTTCAAATGGCAGATCGTTTTGGAATTCTATTTGCACAACATCAACAATGACGCCATATATGCTGTTAAGATGACATTTGAACATATCCCATGTTTGATTCTTTCGCTTTCTCTTTCTTTCCTCCCCTTCCCCCTCTCTCTCTCTCTCTCTCTCTCTCTCTCTCTCTATCATTGCTGCTCTATAGCTCTTATTCACACTCTCTTCCTTGATTAATTTCCATACACCCTACCTTTATTTGCAATTCCAATTAACTTAACGCATAGTTTCATCCTTGTCTACGCTGGGATTTTCTGATAACTCTTCAGAGATTAATGTTCACACATATATCCGAACACACATACACAAGCATATATATACAACAAGAAAACATTAATATATATACACAAAAAATACGAAATATATATGATGATCTGTGATACAGCGGAACAGGTTTGTATGTGGATGACGAATATATATATAACGTAGAATCCTTGGTATTTTGTAAGGTAAGTTCCCACGAAAACATACTCCAAATAGAACTCAATGTTAAAATCTGTTGATAAATTTAACAGAGTAATATAATCAAGAAAAGAAGTTTGGATATTTTACAAATCCATGGGTAATAAATATTTCGCAGCTAAGCCGCTCCTCAGACCCAAATTATACAATGTTTAAATGTATGCGAATGTTTAAAATCATCCAGAAAATCAGTTCAGTCAGTTAAGTGCCATACACGCTTGGGCGATCACGTCTCGAGATACATGACTGACTGGGCAGAAGATTATCCCGCAGTAGGTTGCCATTGCTTTCTGCGGTAGACTGGTTGCCGACCAAGACTATAGAACCCAATCTGTCCTATTATTTAACCCATAACTGGAGGGAATAGACGGATTAAAACCTTTCCCAAGGGTATTTGCGCGTAAGTGAATGCAAGGAATTCAACTGGAATTCGAACTCGGTTCTCCGATTTCTCGTTCCGAGCCGATATCCACTGCGCCACAACGCACATCATTATATAATCAAGAAAAGAAGTTTGGATATTTTGAAAATCCATGGGTAATAAATATTTCGCAGCTAAGCCGCTCCTCAGACCCAAATTATACAATATTTAAATGTATGCGAATGTTTAAAATCATCCAAAATATAGTCACCCTAAAAACAGGTGGTGAATTTTAAAAGATAAAGAGAAAGAAAAGAAGAACGAAAGGGTAAGGGGAAAGGAGGTTAAACTTAACACGTAGCGTCTATGGTCTTCTTCTTCTATGTGCCCTGTCCCTTCAGGACGTAGGCGATCATGGGTCTCCACGTCTCCCTATCCTGTGGCTCTTAGTAGGTATTTACTCTTCTCCCCCACTTGAGAGAGATGTGACACAAGGTCTTTTTTAACGTGGGGAACCTGAGCGCGTACGCCCAAGTACTGGTCAAAATATTACCTATCCACCACAGTGGATAGGTTCAAAACCGGTCTCAACTGGTCTTAAAACTGGTCTTAATTTGGTCATTCCCGACCCCAGCCCGAAGGCATTGTGGCTCTTAGTATGTTTGCTCCTGTTGTTCCTGGCAACCTCCGTTCCGTCATCCACCTGATCAGGCCCTGCAAATATGTTATCCGCTGCCTTCCTCTGTCTCTCCTTCCTTCTATCTGTCCAGTCAGTATCAGGTTCTCCAGGCTCTCCTTCCTCATTGCATATCCCAGGAACTTCAGTTGTCTCTTCCTGATGCTCAGCATCAATTTCCTTTTTGTTGCCATTCTTTCTAACACTTCGTCGTTGCTTGTATGCTCAGTCCACGATATCCGTAGCATCCTTCTGTAGAACCACGTTTCGGCCGCTTCCAGTTTTTGTCCTCATTTTCGATGATATTGTCCAGCATTCACTGCCGTATTGAAGAACTGGCATCACGTAGCAGTCTAGCACTCTTTTCTTCGTTTCTATTGAGATTTTCCTGTGTGTTAGTATTTTGCTCATCTTCTGGAACGCGTCCTTTGCCATGCTAATTCGCCTTCGGATCTCCCTGTCGCACTTTCCATCTAGAGATACATAACAAATTTTTGTTAAAGAAATCGAGAGTATTGACCAGAGTCGCAAGTCGTCTGTTTTTTTTCAACATGACATTGAAATTTAACATTTAAAATTTAAAGATAAGCGGTTGTATCTACGCTAGAAAAATAAGTTGTAAATTCTTCTTGTAAATTCAAAATATAATATGAATAACAGTAGTATTATTATATTATTATAAACGTAGTAATAATAACATAGTAAAAAGAATTATATTTAGAAATCTTAAAAAAGAATTATATATTAAATAAAAATAATAATAATAATAATAATAATAATAATAATAATAATAATAATAATAAAACCTACTAGTAATCTTAAATGAAGGAAACATGCACCGAAAAGTTAATATAAAATAATAATGAATTAAAAAGAAACATTAAAATATATATATATATATATATATATATATATATATATATATATATATATATAGTATATCGAGACAGCAAGTAATTTTCTAAACATATGCTGTTAAATATAAGAGACAATGTCTATTATGTTTAACCATGAGCCGTTCTAAACGTCGTATTTTTGCTTTAATTTCAGTTGAAAATAAAGACAAAAATTCTCCAACATTTGGATAATTATTTATTGGTTTTCTTCTAAGCTTTCGGCTCACGAGTCATCTTCAGAGAGGTTGTTTAAACTGAAATATTATAAAACCCACCATCACCGACGATTTTATTTTGTGTTGTTTTTATATTGTCTCTTATATTTAACAGCATATATATATATATATATATATATATATATATATATATATATATATATATTTAACAGTATATATATATATATATACTCCAGCAGCTTCTTTTCTCGCACTTCCCGCCTGTGGATTTCCCTTCCATTTACTTGCTTTCCCTACAGCTATAATCTCAAAGAATTTAAATGTAAAGTCAATAATCATCTCCTATCTCAATAACCTGCATCCTTTCTCTCATGCTCCTTTCTCCGTCCACTCAACTCTCATCAGTATTCTCATCCTTCTCTTACCCACCTCCTGACACCCCCTATAACCTGTCGATCTTTCTCATAACTTTCCTCCTACGTAACCCCCTGCAAAACAGTGGCAGTTAAATGCCTTGGTTGGTGCAATTTGATTATAAAAAAAAATTATACATAGATACATACATACAACTACATATATATATATACACACAAACATATGTGTGTATATATATACATATATATATATACATTATTACATTCAAATAATAATATTATATAACTATTTAACGAAAAAATAATTAAAAATAATAAAAATAAAAAATAAAAAGTATGTAAAAATATATATAAAAAAGGAACAGTAGTAGAGTACCTATGATATCAATAATATCAATTTTTCTTGATTATATATATATATATATGTGTGTGTGTGTGTGTGTGTGTGTGTGTGTGTGTGTGTGTGTAAATTCAGATAAAATTTAGAGGGAAAATAGCCATTTTCAGCATGTCACTTTAAGACATGCATTGTCAACCCCGTTTAATCAATCTAATCGGAGGCAAGGGCTAATAATATGCATAACATGCACTAATAATATGTATGTATAACGTGCACTAATAATATGTATAACATTATTAGGTCCCACAATAATCAATTCTTGAAGAAGTTCAGTGAACCCAATGCAGAAAATAGATCATACCTCCTTGTAATTGTAGATCCAGAGAAAACTGTCCGGTTGAGGGTAAATGTAGATCTACAGATGTGATGTATCAAGCTACCATCTACCCTAAGAAAATAAAAAGAAATTTAACTTTTATATAGGAATTTCAGCAGAAATTTGAAAACAAAGGCTTTATATACACAGGCACACCTTCACTAACCCTAATTTAAAGTAACAAGCAGCCCTTTCCCGAAAATACTGGAAATTGAAAGAAAATAACCTAAATCCACAGAGAAAGTGAAATCTGATAGGCAAGGCAAGCACTCCTAATAGCTTAAGCGATAGATGTGATTTATGTTTAACAGAAAAAAATTAAGATTTTGAAATTTCAAAATCAGAATGTACTTCTGAATAAACGTAGAGAAATCATTAGTATGTCTCGTCACAGGAATAAATTTAAATTGCAATTATTATCTCATTCTTCCAGTTAGTCACAACAGAATTTTATAAAATTTGGCGAAGCAGTAACCTTTTCCTTCCTACCTACCACTCAATGGTCAAGCCACATGCCTCCCACTACCATAAGAGAAATTACTACTAAGATTCCTCTAGCTTAACCCTTTAATAGCCAACATTCCCCCACCCCTTCCTATACACATTTTTTGCATGTTGATTTGGTAATGGTTTTACGTACATACCATTTAATTTCTGGCAAGTTTCGATCAATATTTTATATTAAAGTCGTAATATATACGAACAAATACGTTATATATGCAACATATTTTCTCGTATATATAATATCTAATATCTAAACTTATTTATATCTAATATCTAATATCTAAACTTATTTATAAATGGAACTTTGTCTGTGTGTGTGTGTGTCTGTGTGTGTGTGTCCGTTACCTATAGACTCCGAAACAGCTCAACCGATTTTCTTGAAAATTTACACAGTTGTACTATAAGCATCTGCGAGTGTTCTTAGCTAGATTTTGTGTCGCGGTACCCCCGATAAATATCGAAAATCGATAATCGAAAAAATCGGGTTATAGAAGGAGTGGTCCGATTTTAATCAAATTTGATATACTCATGGACAAAGACATAAGAAATGATATTCAGAAGTTTTAAGATTGCAGTTCTTACAATAGTGCAGAAAATCTATATCGAATCCATTGCCAAATCTGCTGCTATGAAAGTCGGCTCTTTGTGCAGGGCCCGGAAGTTTTTCCCACCTGAATCTATTCTGCACATATACAAATCTACCATCCGCCCGTGTATAGAATATTGCTGCCATATCTGGTCGGGTGCCCCTGCTGCTCACCTTGGGCTTCTTGACAAAATACAAAGGAGGATCTGTAACGTGGTTGATACTGACTTGGCAGACCGGCTGCAACCACTCTCTCACCGGCGTGATATGGCTTCCCTGTGCTTCTTCTACAAGTACTTTCATGGCTTCTGCTCCGATGAGCTTAGATCTCTGGTGCCGCCTAAGCATGAATTTACACGAGATACTAGATTAGCAACTAAGTCCCACCCTTTTACAGTTAAACAAATAAGATGTAACCGTAAATTCTACTCTAACAGCTTCTTTTCTCGTGCTTCCCGCCTGTGGAACTCCCTTCCACAAGTCTGCTTTCCCGACAGCTACAATCTCCAAGTGTTTAAATGTAGGGTCAATAGACACCTCCTATCACACTAATTCCCAATTATTCTCAGAACACTCTCATCTACCCAACCCCCATTCTCCTTACCCGCCTATCACCCACCCTCTGACATTTCATATATTTAATCATCCTTTCTCCACTCTATGTAGCCCCCTGCGCAGTAGTAGCAGTGACATGCCTTGCTCGGGGTGAAACGCTTATAAAAAAAATTAAAAAAAAAAAAATATATATATATATATATATATATATATATATAAAAGCTTTCATTACACCCGAGCAACGCCGGGCTATACTGCTAGTGACCCCATATTTTTCAAGCTAGAAACATAGAATAAATGACATCCTTGAGTATTATACGACTCAGTAGTGCAGTCATATTCATGTAATTTTATGCTGTACTAATATACCAATGAATTGAGATCAAATATTGATCGAAACTCGCCAGAAATTAAATGGTATGTACTTAAAACCTTACCAAATCAACATGCGAAAAATCACTGAACATAATGTCTGCTAGCCACACACATACATATACCCACGTACGAATGCACGTTATCATCTCTAATCCGACATAGACAATTTAGAATTGTTATATACTTTCATACATAGAAAAATGTTTTACAGTTCAATTTCTTGAACCTTTTGAATGACGTGTCGCCTCTCCTTGAATTCGGAACATCACAAATGATACAAGCTTTGGCTTAGAAAATTCTAAAGCACGTGAAACCCGATTAACCAAGAAGAACCAAACAATTTAAAAAATAAAAATAACAGAATTTCTTTCTTCTTTTTCTCCACCTGAAGAAAGTCGAAACGTACAACAGTCTGAACAATGTAAATAATGTAAATAATTATAATACCTTATCTCAGAAATATAGATATGTGTCTATATTTCTGAGATAAGGTATTATAATTATTATATAGGTATGTATATAGGTATGTACATAATTTTATGCTTTCAACTACAGATATTTTGCACTTAATTTTATACTTTTAGGGTAAAGTTAATATTTTTTAGATATATAGTTTATGGATTATAAAATACATTGTTACTAATTTCACTATGAAAATGTATTTTTATATTTATCTGTGTTGCACTGACTTTTATTTTATAATAATGTTTTATTACTCATTTTATAAACAATTTGCTACTGATTTGTTTCCGGTTCACAATTTGTTTATAGCTTTAACCCTAACAGTTTCTACTTCTTGGGTCAGGATGAACCTAAGAACAACTGCAGTTAAGAAGTAGTTCCCCGTTTCTTTTATTTATTAATGGTTTTTTCTTAATCCCATTCTCTGATGAAGCTTTAACAAACGTGAAACTTGTTAGGTTAGTAAACGTTTTCTTTCTTTATCTTAACATATATACAGTTTATATATATATATATATATATATATATATATATATATGTGTGTGTGTGTGTGTGTGTGTGTGTGTGTGTGTGTGTGTGTGATTTCAGAGTTTGCAATGTTAGAAAATGCATAAAGATCGGCAGTTATCATTATAATGTAAAGTTTGTTGGAGATTCGATGCGGGTTTTTGAATCAAGAGGAAAGTTATCAAAAATCCTTCTTACTCGAACTATGAAAGTTTTAAACGAAAATAAAATGATAAATTTAATAGGGACGCAGGTGAAACCATTCACCTGGCTACCTTTAAAAGCATCCATAAAGGAAATCGAATGAAATGGCCAGTAGAAAAGCAGTGCTACTCTTGATGAGCAAGGCGGATAGTGGAATGGCTGGGTAGCTACTGGCGGAAATTGTCCTCACAAGCGAAGACATCAACAAGGCGGAGGTGTGATCTTTTGGACTGCGTTTATAGGTGATGAAGTAGTGAGTTAATGGAGAGTTCCAGACTGTATTATGATGATAGCTCTGAAATATATTGATTTTTTTTTTTTACAAGGAACCAAAGACTTTCGAAAAGATGGGTTTTATGCATAAAAATGCTCCATCCGATTCAGTAAAGAAAATGAATGTTTAAGTTAATAAAATGGGTTTTGGAGACATTCATTTAATGAAGTGAGCGTGTGTGTATGCGCTGCTAGATACAGAGGTAATTGCAACGCTGCACAAGTAGAAACTAAAGCGTTTGACCGTCACAATAATCACTTCTAGTTTACGTAGTATACTTAGTTATCGATTTTCCATAAATGACCGAGTACTTTCTTAACTGTAGTTGGTTCTGTTTAGCGCCATATCGGCCATTATGGGTAGTTTAATGCCAAAATCTAAATATTTTGAACACATATGGCCACCACGAGGTGGTTTAATGTTTCGGAGGCTGTCTAGCTTGAATCATTATAATTGAGTAGTGAGTTCAATCCTCACTGGGTGACCCATATACATTCGGCCTTGTGCCACATCTAAGCTGCACTTAGGATATAAAAACTTGGGCACCTCGACGTGATGTGATGGTTAATAAGCTTAGATGTCTCGCTAGAATCATTACAACTGAATAGTGAATTCGATCCTCACTGGGTACCCCATTTCTTTTTGCCACAAGTAAACGGTGCTTAGAAAGTAAATATTTTGAACAAAATTGTATGCCCTCGACGACAAGTAAAATGCATTGCTGGTTATTTTGATTTAAATATGTTTCAGTAATTTTACTATGAATAGATATTATTAGTAATTTTACTATAGACAGGTATTTTTATTATATACATTATTTACACTGTTTGAACTTTTTGTCCTCGTCTTTGTTGCCATATTCACGACGTTTCGGTCAATGTACGCTCCGATTTTCTTCATGTAATTAGAATTTTCAATTGAACTCTTTATTGTGTTCACTGTGGTAGATTGCTCTCGTTCCTTGAGTCATGTTACTTCCAGATGTCTGAGCTATCTCTATTTAATCCAACTCTTCAAGTTTTTTGTTCACCATCGCTGTAGACAGAAATTGA
This sequence comes from Ascarosepion bandense, assembly GCA_037127315.1. Taxonomy (NCBI): domain Eukaryota; kingdom Metazoa; phylum Mollusca; class Cephalopoda; order Sepiida; family Sepiidae; genus Ascarosepion; species Ascarosepion bandense. The sequence goes on along the minus strand of JBBBDQ010000703.1, from coordinate 2,011,645 downwards.
AATCTACTGGGCCATGAATCTTTGAGGAAATATGACCCAGTGGATAAAACTGAGGCATCTGGAAGTGACATGAATTATGGAACGAGAACAATCTACCCCAGCAAACGAAATAAAGGATTCAAGACGAAATTTCAATCTCCTGGAGAAAGTCGGAGCGTACAACAGTCCGAACAATGTAAATAATGTAAATAATTATAATAACGTATCTCAGGAATATCGACATATATGTATTATTGATTGGTTAATTTTGTTTAGCCGCATATCAACTTGTATGGGTTAATTAATTCCGAAATCTAATTTTTTGTGCGTAATTTTATGCTTTGAACTACAGATATTTTGCACTTAATTTTATAATTTCAGGGTAAAGATAATATTTTTAGATATATAGTTTGTAGATTCTAAAATACATTGTTGGTAATTTTACTATAATTTATATTTTTAGATTTTCTTGTGTTGCATTGACGTTTATTTTGCTATAATAATGTTTCGTTGCTCATTTTATAAACAACGTGCTACTGATTTGTTTGCAGTTCACAATTTATCCATAGCTTTTGACCCCTAACAGGTGCTACTTTTCGGGTCAGGATGGACCTAGAAAAAAAACTGCGTTCCTTTTTTTGATTAATTGCTTTGTCTTAAATGTTATTTCAAGTAGTTATATATTGACTATATTGCCACAATATATATATATATATATATATATATATATATATTCTAAACATATACTGTTAAATATAAGAGACAAAGAATGTCTATTATGTTTAATCGTGGGCCGTTCTAAACATCGTATTTTGGATTTAATTTCAGTTGAAAATAAAGACAAAAATTCTCCAACAGTTGGATGATTTTTTATTAAGTTGGTTCCTAATTTTCGGCTCACATGAGCCATCTTCAGAAAGGTTACAAGGACGTTAACACAAAAACATCCACCATCAGCGACGATTTTATCTTGTGTTGACATAAAACACCGTTAAGCAACGGCAACAGTTACCAAAAATAGCAAACGCAGTTCACAGATATGTAATGCGGTTTTATGACGTCACACCGCGTGATAGCTCGAAATGATAACAGAACCATATATTTAAATGCAATGTAATGTGTTATGACCAGATTTAAACGTGATTTTATTAAGTGTGGGTTGTTTGGGTTTAATGTAGATAGCCTCCAATATCTGAAAGGTTCTTTTTACTGTGTGTATGAGTGAGTATTATTGTATTGTTGACTAAATTCTGTCTGATATTACCTACATGGTTATGTTTTTCTGGGAAATGTTGTTTAATTGTACTCAGATCAGAAAGGTGACATGTAAGTCTACAGGAGAGCGTGGTTGTAGTAAAATCAATATATGTAGTGGGTTTAATATTAGTACCAGAGATACGATTTCTGAACGGGCATGTAAAGTGATACACTACGTTGGTTTTTTGTAGAGGATTTAGTTGACTCCTTGTAGGGTTATTAGAGTGGTGGATGTTTTTGTGTTAATCTCCTTGTAACCTCTCTGAAGATGGCTCATGTGAGCCGAAAACTAGGAACCAACTTAATAAAAAAATATCCAAATGTTGAAGAATTTTTGTCTTTATTTTCAACTGAAATTAAAGCCAAAATAGGATGTTTAGAACGGCTCATGGTGTTTAGAACGGCTCATAACATTTAAGACAAAGCAATTAATCAACAAATGAAATGGGGAACCACTTCTTAACTGCAGTTTTTTTCTAGGTCCATCCTGACCCGAAAAGTAGCACCTGTTAGGGGTCACTGTCTCTTATATTTAACAGTATATGTTTAGAAAGTTATCTGCTACCTCGATACATTATATATATATATATATATATATATATATATATATATATATATATAGTTGATTTCAACAGAGAAAAATCATGACAACATGGAAGTGGTATCGCACATGGAATGAGAATGATATACCCCAGTGATCGTAATAAAAGGTTCGGTTCGAAATTTCCAGCAACTTAAGAAGACAAGAGCGTACAACGGCCGAAATGTCGTAAAAATGGTAGCAAAAATAAGGACAATAGTCGGAATAATGTAAATAGTGCAAACACAACCTCATCTCAGGAGTATAGACAAATAATGAATATAGAGAACGACAAGAAATTCATTATACAGTTACTGATAATAAAAAAGAAAAGCAGAATCAGAAAAAAATGCAGAGCAGTACACACGACACAGAAATAAATAATTTTATTCGGGATGCATTTCCAGGCCTTCAAAACCATTTCTGTCGTAACATTTGTCATAGTGGTCTCTCACACTGTAGGGAATGCATTGAAGCAGATGGTTTGCAGTTGAGAACAGTATCAGTAATTAATTTACTATTATATACCATAAAATTATATAGTTAAAACAAAAACCAATTTAATAATAATTTTCTGGACTGTTATAGATTGTTTTATCTTAATTGTTATTACAAGTAACTATATAGTGAATTTATTGCCACCCTGTATACATATATATATATATATATTAGTTAGTTTTTGGTCGTTAGTTAAAGCAGTATACAGTTGTATTAAATATTGTTCAATACATTTATATTGTAGAACTTAGCAATATTTTTCATTTTGAAAAGAATTGAAATATGTGTGTGTGTGTGTGTGTGTGTGTGTGCGTGCGCGCGCGTGTGTGTGGACAAGTGGACGCGTGTGTGGACAAGTGGGCAAGTGGCAGAGTGGTTAGAACGTTCGCTTTCTGACCATCAAGCACAGGTTCGAATATTCGAAGCAGTAGGGTGTCTAACCGATCTGATAAACAGCGAACAGATCTGTGTACAGATTACAATATATAGAGTGTTTAATTTTCATAGTATTTAGTGCCAAGATTGTTATTTCTCAGTGGGTTATTACTGAGAAATGGTATTTTGGCAATCGGACCTTTTATCGTAAAGTGCTCGATACTATATATATATATATATATATATATACTCTAGGAAATTTTTTAGATATTCTACAATTTCATGGGTAATACGTATTACCCATGAAATTGTAGAATATCTAAAAAATGTTCTAGATTATATTACCCTGTTAAATTAAATAAATAAATTTAACATTTAGTTCTTTTTAGTTAGTCTCTATCGGAATTTACCTGATTTAAATACCAAATATTCTACTTTATATATTTATATATATATATGTGTGTGTGTGTGTGTGTGTATGTGTGTGTGTTTTTATATATAATTAATATATACATATATGTGTGTGTACAGACATATAACTATGTATGTATATACATACATACATATATATATGTGTGTGTATGTGTGTGTATATATATATATATGTACATATATATATATACACATATATATATATATATATATTTAATATATACATATATGTGTGTGTGTACAGATATATAACTATGTATGTATATACATACATACATATATATATGTGTGTGTATGTGTGTGTATATATATATATATATATGTACATATATATATATATATATATATATATATATATATATATATATATATATATATATACATATATGTGTGTGTGTACAGATATATAACTATGTATGTATATACATACATGCATGGATATATATATATATATATATATATATATATATTCCGTAACTTTATTTTATTACAAAAATATTAGACATTTTCTATGTGCCTGTTCTAGTAGCAGCATTTTGTTGCAAGTATACAAGACCTTTGTCTTTCGTATCACAATCGGCTGCTACTTATTCTCTTCTATAGTTCACACCTATAACCAAACATCAGTAGAGGAAGAATGTATCTCGGTTATGAATAGTAATTGAACAAGCAGAGAAACCTTTTTCTAGGAATACATTAACTTTAATTATCATTTATTCTTTATTTATTGTATTATTTTCTTTAATTTATATTTAGTTTTACTTCAATTCTATCCTCCCATAATAAAAAAAGTCTTCGGAATTTTTAATAGCGAATTGTATTTTCATGGAAATATTCATATATTACAAATAAAATTATCCAAATGTGAACGTTAACTATATTTTCCTTAATATTGCTTTACCGAAATATAGATCTCTTCTTTTTATGATGGCGGGTGTAAGTGTAAAGTTCATTTAGTTTATAGATAGTTGATTTTGCAATTGTCAATTGTGTCTTTGTGTTGCCACTTGGCATTTTTCTCTAACCTTATGCATTCCGACATTTCTTGACGCAGAACTTAAACTCATAAGTTCCATGAAAAGAGATTCACTCTTTTATCTACTAGTTAAACAGTTCAAGTATATATCGTCTCAATAGAAAAAGCAAAACAAAAAAATAAAAAAAAATTAATAAGATTAAATCAACCCCAAAAACTACATAGGTGAGAATAATATGTAAATTTAAAAAAAAGAATTTCCAAAAACCATTCATTAATATTACCGGTTAAATACCTGATTAAGACCCAAAGCTTACGACCACAATATTTTAAGAAAAACAAGATTTATATGCAATTCTTAAAATTAATTATTTATAAATATAAAGCAGCACTCAGAAAAGCAGACCCTCGATCTAGGAATTATTAATGACAAACTATTTGGTTTCATTAGAAACAAGGTGACCTTTGTAAAAGAAAATGTGATTCCTACTATTTACATTATTAGAACTATTGTCCTCATCTTGATTGCCATTTGTATGACGTTTCGGCAACCAAGATGAGGACAATAGTTCGAATATTTTAAATAGTGTAATTACTATCTTATCTCAGAAATATAGACTGAATGTGATTCATTTTTTTAAAAAAATCGAACTCATTTATTTCCTCTTTTGCATTTAATTGTCCCATGCATTCATTGTATCACACCACATTCTTCGAAAAACAACAATATTTCACAGCGTCCCTCTTTAAATTCAAATAACAACTCTATTTCGCTCCTTATTGATTCTAGCTCTCTAAATTTTAAAGAAAAAGAAACATTAAAGGAATGTCTTTACTAATCTCTTCTGTCAATTTAACTGACGTGAAACCAATGTTAGAGATTATTTTATTTGCTATAATCCAAAATAAAATTACTATTTTAAGATTCAAACGTCCATTTTAAACATGCTACGGAATTTCCTTCGTTCGTTTTTGTACGGTTAGTCAACAATGAATCTGAGCCAGACATTTCTTATTTCAACTTATATATTTACAACACGTTTGTCTCAGTGAGAATAGATTTTTTAAAAGATTAAACTTAATATTTAAACCGAAATTTGTTCAAGTTTGTTTAGTTATTAAAAAAAAGTATGTGTTTTTCTTGAATAACTATAAATATCTGAAAATATATACTCAGTTCACGACCAAGATATATCGATTTAAAGGCAAATGAAAGACCCTCACCACTGTTGTTAGTGGAGGAGGCAGACTTCAAGCCAGATATGTACGCGAATACAATTCCTTTATGCTAATGCTTTTATATAAAATTCTAACAGTCTGTGGAGCAACAATGACTATTTCTCAGATTGGGAAGAAGTCCTAAATAAAAAAAAAATAATGACTATTTGTTTTATTCTTATAATTTGCAATAAAAAATTTTTATTGGTCAATATGTACAATGGAAAGCGAAATAGTATCAAGCTCTGGAAAATGCTTGATTTATTGTTTAAGAATCTGCACTGAAATAAGTTCACATAATTTTTATGTTAGGAGTTTTTCTGGAGATTCGCCATCGCTGACGATAAGCCCCAACTGGCGACTGATTTTAATAATTTAGACTGCAACAATTTCAAATAGGAGTCAAATATAGTTTGTTCTTTGTTTAGTTATTTTTTATATAATTTTTTTACCCCAAGTAAGGCGGAACCGCCAATGATACGCAAGGAGCTACATGAGAGAAAAGAGAAAAAAAAGAGAAAAAATAGGGGATTTCAAAGAAAGGATAGAAGAAAGATGAGAATCAAGGAGATAGAACATGGAAATTGACTTTGCATTTAAACTTTTGGAGATTGTAGCTATCAGTAAAGCAAGTATACGGAAGGGAGTTCCGCAGGCGAGAAGTGCGAAAAAGAAGCTCATAGAGTAGAAGTGTCTGTTACATTTGATTGTTTTGACGGTAAAGGGTGAGACGTAAAAGCCAATCTATCAGCACCAGCAAATTTATGTGGTCGGGTCACCTGGAAAGAAGCTCGTTAGAGCAAAGGTCGTAAAAACATTTGTAGAAAAGACGGAGTGGAAACCACATCCCGACGGTTAGAAAGTGACGGATGACGAGCTGCTAAATCTGGATTGATTACGTTGCAGATCCACCTTTGGATTTTGTCGAGAACGGCGAAATGAATAGCGGGATGAATTTTTTCAGGACACCAAAAACATCGCTAAGTTGTCATTGACAGCATGTCTTTCATTACAACGGGATTCCGAAAGAATTTTCATTTGGTTAAAGTGAGTTCTTTGAAGATTTAGAACTGCCTAACCTCAGATCTCGCAAGCAATTTACATGTGTTGCTTTTTCTACCTTAATATAATGTCTAGAAACACACACACATTCACATACAAATACAGAATATCCTAACTTCATCAAATGCTTGATATGAAAAAACTCAAAATATTCTATACTTATTTGCTCCTTCGTCTGTTTCAGTTAATGGAACGTTTTTTTATTTGCACTAGCATTTTTAGGAATGATAAGGTTGATGGTAATATTACCCGTTTCCTGAGAAGTAAACATTCAGCATTCATTGACCAAGCAGCCAGTTCAAATTTATAAAATATTTATGTTAAAACAGTTTTATAGAAAATCCACTGTTATCGCTCTTTCTACTATCGATAGAGGTTTCCTTTGTAGCCTTGTCTTTGAAGTAGTGTGAAACGTCAGGATTATAAGTTAAGTCATTACTTTCTCTTATCGTTACATGTGCTATCTATTTAGGCTGTGGCTGTTGTTGAAAGTTCTCAAGTTCTTCTGTTATTTGGTCCTGTACTTTGCGGTTCTCTAATGCCAATCCACAAGGTTCTAATAAGCATGGTTGTCAATTAGATTTATAGGGTTAATTTCTGACCATTGATCTGAGAATGTGAACAGTAATCTCATCGTCATCACACATGATCATAAAACGATTTGATTGTTAACGTAACAATACAGTATAAGATACTCGCGGGATTTGTAGTTTAAATTTCGACTACCTTATTTAGCGATAAATCATCAAAATGATGTGTAATTCAATTTTTTTATTCTCTAGTTTGGTAATTTTACAAGTTCTTGAACGTATTGAGAAAATCTATAGTATATTAATAAATCTTCATCGCAACATTCCGATGAACTTAGATCACTGGTGCCCCCTAAATACGAATTTGCACGAGATACTAGATTAGCAACTAGATCCCACCCTTTTACAGTGAAACCGATAAAATGCAACCGCAACTTCTACTCCAACAGTTTCTTTCCTCGCACTTCCCGACTGTGGAATTCCCTTCCACACGATTGCTTCCCCGACGGCTACAATCTCCAGGAGTTTAAATGTAAGGTCAATAGACACCTCCTAACACACTAACCTGCTCCCATTCTATCAAACACTCTTCCCATCTGCCCAACCCTCATCCTTGGTATCCTTACTCATCTGTCACCTTCCTCCTGACATTCCCTATGTCTAACCACTCCTTCTCTTTACCTTCCCCTATGTAGCCCCATGCGCAATAGTGGCAGTGGAATGCCTTGCTTGGGGTGAAATGATTAAAAAAAAAACATTTTATCAGAAATTATAACGATATTGTAATTTTGTGGTGAATATATACTTAAACCCACTTATTCATAAATCGTCTTAATCTTTCTATGGTCTTTATAAGAGCATTGGTATCGAATAAAAATTCAGAGATAACAAAATGCTATTTAGATCTTTTTCTTCTTCTTCTTCTTCATGTGCCGTGCCCGCTCAGGACGTAGACGATCTTAGACTTCCACTTGGCTCTGTCTCTTGTCGCTCTCAGTCATTTTTCTCTTGGTATCTCTTCCAAGTCCCGCTCCGTCAACTATTAGCTCAGACCTAACAAGTACGTCTCGCGCTGCTTTCCCCTGTCTCTTCTTCCATTTATCCGACCTGTGAGTATCAAGCTCTCCGTGCCCTCCTTCCTCATTACGTGTCCCAGGAACCTCATTTGTCCCTTCCTAATATCTGTTATCAGTTTTTTCTCATTTGCATCCTTTCCAACACCTTATCGTTGCACACGTGCTCTGTCCGTGGTAACCTCAGCATCCTTCTGTAAAACCACATTTCTGCTAGCTCAAGCCTCTTCTTCATGTTTAATTAGATCGTCCAGCATTCACTTCCATACAGAAGGACAGATATCACATAGCAATCCAGCACTTTTTTTACGGATATCGTGGACTGAGCATACAAGCAACGACGAGGTGTTAGAAAAAATGGCAACAAAAAGGAAATTGATGCTGAGCAGGAAGAGACAACTGAATTTCCTGGGACATGCAATGAGGAAGGAGAGCCTGGAGAACCTGATACTGACTGGACAGATAGAAGGAAGGAGAGACAGAGAAAGGCAGCGGATAACATATTTGCAGGGCCTGATCAGGTGGATGACGGAACGGGGGTTGCCAGGAGCAACAGGAGCAAACATACTAAGAGCCACAAGGGATAGGGAGACGTGGAGAGCCATGATCGCCTACGTCCTGAAGGGACAGGGCACATAGAAGAAGAAGAAGAAGAATGAGATTTGTCTGTCTTTCAGTACTCTGATCAGCGAGTTCAATTAGATTTTTATATCAACATTTAGATAAATGCAAAATGTGTAAATAAAAACTGTAACTGGATAAATTAGATTAAAAAAACCATTTCACGACGATAGAAGCCATTAAGATACAAAGGGTTACTTAGAGTGAAAGAAATAGAGAGTACAATAAAAGAACAGGATTCAAGAAATCAGAAGAATGATAGCACAATTAAACAAGTAGAAAAATTTAGATATCTGGAAAGTATTTTAAAAGAGGATGAAAAGTGCGACACGGAAATCCGAAGACGCATTGGTCATGCCAAAAATACATTCCAAAAGCTAAGCTGAGTATTAAGAGAAGGGAAAAATTTCGGTAGAAGCAAAGAAAAGAACATTGAACTGCTTCTGTTACATGATATCTCTTCTCATATACGTCGGTGAATGCTAGACAAACTTTTTAAAGATGAAGAAGAGACATAAAGAAACAGAAACTTAGTTCTACAAAAGGATAACAGGAAACATAATAAAATAGGGTCTTAGAAAATCTGATACTCACAGGAACAATCAAAGGCAAGAGGGGCAGAGGAAAACAATGCAAAACATTCAATCTTCCCTGTGAAGTTCGGGGCAAAACATTATTAAGCCCGTGACCATATGGGACTTTTTCCTTTCTAATGTGGTATCTTTATGATGATGAAAACTATTTAAGATATAATTCCATAAAAATTAGGTTTTGCTATTCAATATAATAACTTTTGGTCTTGCTATACAATGTAATGACTTTATAAAAAATGTAGTACAAACTAAAAGACCATACATATCTAAGAACCGGATTTAATATCGAGGAATTTTTCAGTTTACTTAGCATTATTATTGCTCATTTGTGAACAATACGGAAGGAGGGCTTGGAAAATCTGATACTCACAGGGCAGTTTGAAGGCAAAAAAGACAGAAAAACAACGCCTAACATACTTAATAAGGAAGAAGAGCTAAGAAAATCTGATACTCACAGGGCAGATTAAAGGCAGAAGAGACAGCGGAAAACAACGCATAACATACTTTATAAGGAAGGAGGGCTTGGAAAATCTGATACTCACAGGGAGATTGAATTTAAAAGGAACAAAGGAGAACAACGCATAACATACTTAATAAGGAATGAGGGTTTGGAAAATCTGATACTCACAGGGCAGATTGAAGGTAAAAGGAATGAAGGGAATCAAGGTATAACACACTTAATAAGGAAGGAGGGTTTGGAAAATCTGATACTCACAGGGCAGATTGAAGGCAAGAGGGTCAGAGGAAAACAATGCATAACATACTTAATGGTGGCGAAATAGGGTTTAGGATAAATAAGTAAGGCAAAAAATGTATTAAGATAGCTTACGGCCTGAGAGAACACGGCGCACGAAGAAGAAGAAGAAGATGGTGCTGAAGAAGAAGAAGAAGGAGAAGAAGAAGATGATGATGATGATGATGATGATGATGATGATGATGAAGATGATGATGATAAGTTCGGGGCAAGACATTATTAACATAGAACACATGGTTACATCTTGCAGTTTCAACAGTGAAATTATGAGACTTTATTGCCAATCTAGTCAGTCAGTTAAAGTGCCATACGTGATACACGCTTGGGCGATCATGTCTCGAAAGAGACATGACTGACTGGGCAGGAAATTATCCCGCAGTAGGTTGCCATTGCTTTCTGCAGTAGACTGGTTGCCGACCAAGGCTATAGAACCCAATCTGTCCTGCTATTTAACCCATAACTGGAAGGAAGAGACGGATTAATACCTTTCCCAAGGGTATTTGCGCGTAAGTGAATACAATGGATTCAACTGGAATTCGAACTCGGCTCCCCGGTTTCTCGTTCCGAGCCGATATCCATTGTACCACAACGCACATACTGCGCTCAAATTCGTGAATTCGAGATACTAAAGAGAAAATCCCCTCAGAATAATTACCATGAAAATATTTAGAGAAAGGCACAAGGAAGGTACGATAGGGTACGGGCAAGTGCCTGAAGTCGAGCTGAAAGGTCAATACCAATTTCCCGTTTATCATGTACCTACGTCTCCCATTTAGTTGGCCGACAGAATTTTGTCCAAAGGACATTCCACTGATGAACATTTACTCGATTTCTCGATGGTAGACACATTCTTGAAATAATCGTGATTTTTTTTCTTTACATTAAGCCTTTAACATTAGACATAATCCGCCATTATTTATCTAATCAGAAATACAAAATATACTCCTGCAGTTAAAGTAGCTTAACAAAAGAACCTGACCAAGCGATTAATGGTAAGAACAATTTTGTTTAATCTAGGATTAATTTCTGAATGCTGAATTGCGTAAAAGTGACAATTGTTTATTTTGTGGCCAGACATTTGAATAATGGATATTTCACTGACGGACATTTGAACATATGGACATTTCATCGATTGACAACTAGCCTAATAGACATATAAGCCAGTGACCATATGGGATTTTTCCTCTTTCTAATGTGGTAGCTTTATGATGATGAAAACTATTTAAGATATAATTCCATAAAAATTTGGTCTTGCTATGCAATATAATAACTTTTGGTCTTGCTATACAATGTAATGACTTTATAAAAAAATGTAGTACAAACTAAAAGACCATACATATCTAACAACCGGATTTAATATAGAGGAATTTTTCAGTTTACTTAGTATTATTATTGCTCATTTGTGAACACCAAATATTATTTTCTTGTTTTTGAACAAGACAAAACCAAGCAATGATGATCAGTCTCATTCTTTGTTGTAAAACTATATATTTCCTAACTGTATATTTTTATAAATATTTCTTATAGTGAAGTTTACCTGTACAAGACCCGAGAGTCACTCCAAGTAGAGAGTTACAGTAGTTTATGCGGATAGGAGGGGAACATAACGGTTAACCCTAGAATTGAACAGGTTAAGATTGTAGTGATCAGGAGTCAGTTCCACAGGGCAGGGATTCTTGGGAAGAAGCTGTTCCACTGAAACTTACTTCTTGCCGATAGAATACGGAGGGAATGTGGGTTGTTTGCTACAAGGTGAGTGGTATGGCGGATAGTGGCAGTGAAAATTAGAAATGGTGGAACCAAGGAATGCAGTTCAACTGAATTGGAATAGAATTAGCGATAGAGTGGTGAAAATCTTCCTACATTCCACCTGTCAGAGACAGGTTGGTGAGTGTAAAATAATTTGTGGCCCTCGAAGATATGGAGGCGCTTTTAGACTGTATCGAGACAGAAAACTGAGGAGTGTTTAGCTCCCGTCCAGATATGACAGCAGTACTTCATTTTAGGCCTGATCTGTCTCTTGTAAAGATAAAGGTTAGCACGGGGTGTTAAGTGGTTACTGGAGCGGTACACTTTAGTAGTGGCTCGTATGTATGAGTGCCACTTGAGGTTAGGTTTGAGTTTAAGTCCCAGTCATCTGATAGGGAATAGAGCTTCCCTGAGGTTGGGGGTAGGTGACATTCATTCATAGTTCGGGGTCTGATCGGCGGTGATGGAATGTAACAATTTTGGTTTTAGGTACTGAAATACATATACATGGGCATGATAAAAAGTTCTCAGCCAGAACTAAAAAGCTGTTCCAAAAAAACATTCTGATATTTTGGTCAACAGATTTTGAGTAGTGGGCCGTGCCATGAGCTGTCCCACATTTCTTTGTAGATGAAAAAGTCAGATATCTACATAAGGGCTGAAAAAGTAAGTATTATAGTTAAGTATTATAACAATGGTTCTAGAATGCATTTAATACCAGACTTAATTTAATTCATTAAAATCATTTTTAATATCTATATTTTCATAGTTTTTATATTTATTACAATTCTTTAATTTTTAAGAAATAATAATAATGATAATAATAATAATAATAATAATAATGATAATAATAATAACGATGATAATAATAAATGTTTTGCAGATAAAGAGGATTGTTTGGATGATTGGGGAAAAGAAGTTTGATTATATATATATATATATATATATATATATATATATATATATATATATATATATTATTGATGTTTTTAATTATATGAATATTTTCTAAGCGTAACTTAAATGTGGCACCCAATGGAGATCGAACTTGTTAAGCAGTTGTCAATAGATCGAACATGACAATCTTGCTAATAATTACGACACCTCAAAGTGCGTAAATGCTATTATTCACAATAATTATTAATCAATACAATACATTTTGTGCACGAGTTTCTGTTTTTCATTACTGCATTCCAACTTTTGCACCTCCTTTACATATCATAAACGAGCACTTGATATGGTGTAATGGTTTGCAAGGTGGTCTCTCTAAATCAATTATGACTGAATAGTGAGTTCGATTCTCACTTGGTGCCCCATACTTTCCGGCTTGTGCCACGTCTAAGCTACGCTTGGAAAACGACAATGACAAGGAAAACCCTCTCTGTCTTGGCGCAGAGTAAGACTCAGTTTACGGACAGAGACGGCTGAGAAAAAAAATAATGTAAAGTGACTTATCCAGCAGTTGCGAGGGGTGCAAAAATTTTGACCCGTGGCTCGAGTGTTCGTGTTACCCGGTATTGTGTTATATCCCGTCTCAGTACGGGAACTTTGGGTAAATATCCAGAGTTCTGATAGAGTTCTGATAGAGTTCTGATAAAGTGTTCTTTAGAGTATTATTGCAGTTAGACGAGACATAATATTATAACCTTTGGTAGCAAGTTATAACAAGAAACTTAGACAGATACAACATAGACGAGTTTCTTAGTAACATATGGTAGATAATAGCTCATCAACGTTGTCATGGAAGGAGTTGAAATTTAAGTTATGTAAAATGACAAGTATTATTATTTCTTTTTTAGAATATTACTAGAATCTGTTTGTATCAGTTAGTCAGTAAGTGATACTCGGGATACTCGCTTGGACGATCATGTCTCTTTCGAATTATAACTGAAGATTTTTCCTCAGTAGTTTGCTATTTCTTTCTGTGGTGGGCCAATTGCCAACCAAATCTATAAGGCACAGTCTGTCCTGCTATTCAACCATTCAGCTGGGTGGACGAGGGAACAGATTGATTCATAAGTTTCCCAAGGACATTTGCGCATAAGTAAATGTGACGAACCAGACTGGAATTCGAACTCAGCTCTCCTATTCCTCCTTCCCTAGGCCTACTAAAACAATTGTCAGTCAACCACGTAAGGGCACTTCGACGTGCTTTAACGGTTGGCGAGATATTACACTTGAGTAGAGAGTTCGGTCCTCCCTGGGAACCTCATATTTTTGGTCTTGTGACACATCTAAGCGGCGATAAGGAAATCAACTTTCTTACTTTGGGCCATATGTCACAATTAATGTGTTTTACATTAAGAGATAATTTGTCTCGCTAACACAATTACGATTGAGTAGTGAGTTTGATCCTCATGGGTTGCCCTATACTTTAGGCCTTGTGCCAAATCTAAGCTACGTTTAGAAAAATCAACACTTAAGATCTATGCATGGATGGGCGATAATGTCTCTTTTGATACATGACTGACTCGGCAGAAGATTTTCTCGCTGTTGCGATAGAATATTTGCCAACCAAGGCTACATGACCCAGTCTGTTCTGCTGTTCAGGCTATAAATGGAGAGAGTAGAGATTGATTTATACCTTTTGCAAGGGTATTTGTGCGGCTAAGTGGTGGTAATGAACCCGACTGGAATTCGAATTCCGAGCCGTCATTCATTATACCACATCATACTGTTTGATTACTCTCTGCTTATTTTAACAAATCACCGAATAAATCCAGAGTCTAACTAATAAAAGCAACTTTAACGCAAAATTCGGCTTTATTCATCAACATAGTCTTCTTCTAGGGTGATACACTAATTACAACAATTCGATACCTTTTTTGTTGAACGATTTGTCTTTGGCCTCAAAATATACCTTAGTTTCTGATATCACTTTTTCATTAGAGTCAAATCTCTTTCTCTGGAGCATTCTTTTGAGGTCTGCAAACAGCCACGAGTCGCTGGGGGTCAGATCTGTTGAATAGGTTTGATGCAGAAGCAATTCGAAGTGCAATTCATGTAGTTTTGCCATTGTTGCGAGCGACTTGTGACACGGCGCATTGTCTTGGTGAAAGATCACTTCTTCTTCGTTTATGTCTGATTTTTGGCGATTTTTTCCTTCAAACGCACCGATAATGCTATATAATATTTGCTATTGATGGTTCTTCTTTTCTCGAGGTAATCGATGTACAAAATATCTTGAGCATCGCAAAATAAGGACGCCAATTGCGTCACTGGTCGCTTTGAACGACTTTCACCTGCTGCTCTGCACTCAACTGACTGCCTATTTGACTCCGGAGTGAAATGGTGAATCTGTGTTTTATCCATTGTCACATATCTACACAAAAAATTCCTTCATGTTGCTTTGAAACAGTTGCAAACAGCGCTCTGAAATATCGACGCGTTGTTGTTGTCTTTGATCGACTGTGAGCAAACGCAGCACCCACTTTGAACACAGCTTTCTCATTGACAAATGTTCAAGCTAAATGCTGAATATACTGCCTTCTGATATGTTTAACTACTCTGCAATCTCAAGCAACTTAAATTTATGATCGGCCAAAATAAGTTTGTGGAGCCTTTTGGTGTTTTTCGAGACAACTGCCGATTTTTGACGACTGCATTTAAAGTCGGCATATTACCTCTTAACCGTCGTTTTCGACGAAGCAGAGTTCGAATAACACTTATCAAGTCATTGCTTCGCTTGAACAGTATTTTTCCCATTAGAAAGAAATGCTTTATCAACACACGAAATTCAGATTTTTCCTTTGCTTTTAAAATTTTCAACAGTGGATTCACTTAAATAACTGTAATTTGTAAACTAATCATCCGACTGGGCCCATATTTTGTTACGTATTATTTGGAGATTAGTACTTCATAAAAAAATATATGGATTTTTGTTAGTGGCGCCATCTATATGTCAGGCCCAGGACTTATTGAGTGATGTATTAGCAATACTTTAAGATTCATTCATATCAGACACGCTATTTTTTAATCAAAGTTTCACTAATGTTGAGCTTACACACACCACTAAAACTATTATCAGCGTCATCATCTTTATCTTCAGCTAACGTTCATATGTTAATTATGAACACATAAGAACTCTATTCTTTAAGAAGCGTAATGAATTTCAATTGAATTTAATGACCCCAGAGTCTGAGAATTTGTTTTTCTCCTAACATCGGAGTCAAGAAAGAGTACTTCGCCTCCAGCCGATAGACTTTCAGAGAATTCAGAATTATAAAGCATAAATATGAACATTATTAGCATAATAGATATTCTACATGAAAAGAGGAAATAAAAGGGGGAAAAAAAGAAGAGGAAAAGTGACACATCTTCAATCAGAATCAATAACAAATCATTACTTTTTTAATCTAATTTGTGAAAAGAATATTTGAAATGATTTCCTAATATTTCATAAATGCGTCAGAATGTCCTCAACATTATATGCTGTCCGTTCTATGTACTTACATTAATCTTTAAATCTCATTTACATGCACATTCATATATATGTTTATATATATATATATATATATACTTATTTATAAAGGGAACTTTGTCTGTGTGTGTGTGTCCGTTACCTATAGACCCCGAAACGGCTTAACCGGTTTTACTGAAAGTTTACACACAGTTGTACTATGAGCGTCTGCGAATTTTCTTAGCTAGGTTTTGTGTCAAGATACCCCCGATAAATATCGAAAATCGCTAATCGAAAAAATCGGCTTATAGAAGGAGTGGTCTGGTTTTAATCAAATTTGATACACTCATAGACAAAGACATAAGAAAGGATATTCAGAAGTTTCATGGTTGCAGTTCTTACAATAGTGCAGAAAATCGATAATATAAAAGGCAAGAAGTTTGTGTGTGTCTATTTATCTGTCTGTATGCCCTTTATACAACCCACAATTTTTATCCGATTCTCACCAAACTTCACACAAATATTCTTTAAGCTGAGTCTGAGCTCCAGGACCATGGATTAGTTTTAAAGCTTTCATTACACCCGAGCAACGCTGGGCTATACTGCTAGTATATATATATTGTCATCCGCAGACAGATCTGTTTCGCCGTATCACAGCTCATCAGTACGGTTAGACTCCGATTGCTTTTTTACCCAGGATTGAAACCCAACCGAAATGGCGTCAGTCGGCGACTCTACCCCTGGGCTATGGGCGTTCGGTGGAAGTAGGCAGACTTTTTAGCGCATATCATTATACGCGCCTAATAGCTAGAGCGCTCTAATTCATTTCGCCAGAGTAGCTACTGTTTATCAAAGTCTACTATTTTTCCAAAGTGCTCAATATAACATAAACTGAGCTCCGTTGATAGAAAGCTCAATTCGATATCATTTAAACACGCACGATGACCAACCAAACTCTATTCGAAACATAGTTGTTGGCATCACAAATATCATAGCATAGACTAAATATAATGGAGGTCTTATTAATAAAAACGAAAAACCCAACACTTAATAAAATCAGCTATAAACACGCTACCAATGTGCTTACCGTGTTAGGTACATAATACATACCACTACTCCCCATTATACACCACTTACATTCTGCTACACGTAAAATAAGATTCATCCTCGGAACTGATTAGAAGTATAGTCGAAAGCGCTCTGATAAATAAAACATTTGAACAATTTTTTATATAATTTATGTCATCAAAATAAAGAATTTATAAGATCACATGAAAAATTTCATATAAAACTTAAACATCACACCTTGTCGGTCATTTTTGACGAAACCTGTATAAAAGAGAAATTGCTGCCCAAATAAACACTACATATATATATATATATATCTATAGATAGATAGATAGATAGATAGATAGATAGATATGAGATAACTATATATATTTTTGATATATCATGAACAATATTGGGGAAAACATTCTTTTTTTTTATTACTTCTGTTCTTAGTGATATCCTAAAAGGACGAAACGCGTTACACGAAAACGTTTCCATTTTGTCATATATATATATATATATATATATATAGTCATCCGCAGACAGATCTGTTTCGCTATATTTCAGCTCATTAGTATGGTTAGACTCCGATTGCTTTTTAACCCAGGATTGAAACCCGACTGAATTGGCGTCAGTCGGCGATTCTACCTCTGAGCTATGGGCGTTCGGTAGAAAGAAGCAGACTTTTTAGCGTGTATATTATCATTATACGCGCCCAATAGCCAGAGTGCTCTAATTCATTTACTGAATGAGCGATGCGTATACTAACGGCGATAATTATTAGGCTATTCCAGTTTTTAAAAGAAATTATGTATTTCATACTGTTTTAGTATTTATTGCCAAGTGGATAATTCTAAATGAAAATAGAATGGTTCTTTTGCTATTACTATTGCAAAATTTTACAAGGTAAGGAAGCAAATATCACCCGAATCACCCTAAATTTTCTTCATCCTTTCATTGATGAAACTGCAATAAAACAATTATTAATTATTTATAAATTCATTTGATGCACATATTATTGTGTAATATTAACAAAAGGAACTTTCTATTTTCATTTACAATTTTTCACGAGGCAAGGAATACTAAAAACTAGTATAAAATGCATCATTTTTTAAACACTGGGGTGGCCTAATAGTTATGGCCGGTAGTATATATATATATACGGGTCAAATAATATATTTTCGCTGTTTATTTGCATTCATAATTGTTTTACGAAGATATTGTGAGTTTTAGACTATGCTTTTCTTTCAATATATGATTCTAAATCCATGTTTTACTGTCCAAATACTTGTTTCACCTCAATGTATAAAAAAATAAAATAAAATAAAAAATAAATTGTTTAAACATTATTTTTGATCGATACTCGTATTTAAGTAGATATTCTGTTCATAATCAAACAGTATATATATTTATTTCTACGGCCTGATTATTTACGATAAATATTTGTTACGAAAATGTTTACCATTCGGCAGGATTAAAATCTGCAACTCCTCTCCACATAAGGGAAGCCACCTAAAGATTTGGCGCGTTTTAAACCTCTTGACCACGAACGACGATCAGTCTAAGCAAAGTCAAATTGAGCCTATAACACAATAAGGTGTGGCATATCCCTTGGTCAGTATCGATCAAAAAACATGTTCAAACAAATCACACATTTCTTAGGAAAACACTTGTCGAGAATATGTATATACTTAGACAAGAAAATAATAAACGAAAACTTAAAATTCTAGAAGCTATCTACATCAAACACTTTAAACCTAGCCTAAATAAAATAAATTTTGCCACCTTCACTAACATACTTCAATGCCTATAATCGACGGGAGAGGTCATAGTTATTATACTTAACCCCTACACCCATAGTAGTAGCAGTTCCCAGACCAATCCCCTCATGCCACTATACTATCATTTGACCAAAAACCCACTACCACCATTCCTTCTCGGCCTGCAGCCACGCGCGACGCAAAAAAATGGACCTGTTTAATTTTCTCAGTATAACTCCACTCTGTTAATAATTTAAATGTTCTATGTTCACTGTATATTAAATGTTCATAATGGCTTATGTGTTTTAACAAAGAATGAAAAATGTGGCACTGAAATCGGAAGGCGCATTGGAAGCTAGTAAAGTATTAAGAAACACGAACAATTCGTTAGAAAGAAAGAAATGAGTGGTTGACTGTTATGTAATATCAAGCTCCTATATGGCAGTAGATATTGGGGTGGCCTCATAGTTATGGCCGGTAGTATATATATATATATATATAATATATATATATATATATATATATATATACGTGTTAAATAATTTATTTTCGCTGTTTATTTGCATTTATAATTGTTTTACGAAGATATTGTGAGTTTTGGACTATGCTTTGCTTTCAATATATGATTCTAAATCCATGTTTTACTGTCTAAATACTTGTTTCACCTCAATGTTAGTGGACGTCATCGACTCTTTTAATAGCTGATACAGCGATCCACGGCTGTATCAGCTATTAAAAGAAGTCGATGACGTCCACTAACAGCACTAGGGTCTGAGTACAGCAATGCTTGATCGTGTAGTATGGGGTGAGATTGTCGATGGATTTCCGTCTAATCATTGATTGATCACATGATGATGATGTTTATTGTTCTTTATTGCTCAGACGTGATAAAAAAATCAACAATTATTGCGATTTCTTGTCGTCTTTTCATGACAATACTATGATTCTAATCAGATCATACGAAAGGATCTTACACAAAATAAATAGACAGAACCTGCCTATATTATTGAATGAAACCTGTATTAATGAAAAAATGCTGCCAAAATACACAATATATATATATATATATATATATATATATATACAAGAAGCGTGCTCCCACAAAGGTAAACAAAGTAGCCAAAGGCGATTATATTGTTAAATTCTAAAATGCTTTGTATTACTAAGTGCAATACATTGATATTTTGCATAAATATTCATCTATAAAACTTCCACGTGTTTTTTCATTATAAGCACAAATCTAAAAGCGTTTTATTGGAGTTTTGTGCAATAGACCAACCCATGGTCATTCAGACAGAACGTGGAAAATTATATGGTTTTCAAAAATATTTACTAATAAAAATCTAAAATGTGTTATTTATATTCATATTTATTCGGCCCTTTCATTTACTATGAAAGCGTTAAGTAAAATCCAGTGTAACCAATTACCTTCGAAAACCATCTGTCTCTTGTTGGTTCCGAGTACTAAGGGTCTAGGTTAAATCTTACCATAGTCGAATTCTCAGCAGGATAATTTCTTGATGTGATCGGTCTGGAGGAGGCTATCCTAGCGTGCGGCAACTTTGGAAAGTGCCTGAAAACCATACCGATTGGATGGATGGGACCCTTTGGGAGTCGTCAGTAGCTTGGAAAAAAGCCTTGTGCCTTGGTTGGCAATCTTCTTTGAGATAGTGTCTCGTATCTAAAAATACGCGGATGTAGGGCCGGCGATCCACGGCTGTATCAGCTATTAAAAGAAGTCGATGACGTCCACTAACAGCACTAGGGTCTGAGTACAGCAATGCTTGATCGTGTAGTATGGGGTGAGATTGTCGATGGATTTCCGTCTAATCATTGATTGATCACATGATGATGTTTATTGTTCTTTTTATTTCTCTTTTCCTTAACATATCTTTTTGCTTACGTTTTTCGTCTATGATTGCCCGTGAGTAAATTGTCCAACATTTACTGCCATATAGGAGCTTGATATTACATAACAGTTAACCACTCTTTTCTTTCTTTCTAACGAATTGTTCGTGTTTCTTAATACTTTACCTAGCTTCCAATGCGCCTTCCGATTTCAGTGTCACATTTTTCATTCTTTGTTAAAACACTTTCCAGTATAGAAATATAAGAATGCTGAGAAGAATGCTGATATATACATTTGAAGGGTACAACGAAGCCATAGGCATGAATACCTAAAAATAATAAGCAGAATACACCTAATGTTGTGGGATTTTTGTATATGATAATGGACTCGACTGAGTGTACATATAATCCTGTCATAAAGAGAACAGAAAATCTCAGTTGTAGTTGCAGTTCATAGTGGAGAGTAATCGTAGAGATCCGTTACAGTTATCGAAGAGTTCCGACAAATACCGAAGTTACCCAGAGACCAGACTAGCTCTGAGCTCCACTCATCTAGAATAAGTTACCCAGACATACTATTTCCAACGATTTCACTTTAAAACGTGTATATATTTTTTCTACTAATACGAGAGTCATTTAATAAATAAGGTAAATTTTTCGTTATAAGGACTTCTAATACAAATAGAAGCTTACTTTTTTTCAATGTAGTCTCCCAGCAGTGTCACACACTTTTTCCACCTGTGCACAAGCTTCTGTATTCCCTCAGTGTAAAAATCTTTGGACTGATGTCTCAGCCAATCGCTCACAGCACTTTTGACTTCATCGTCACTTTCAAACTTCGTGCCTCTCGTGAGCACTTTCAAGGGACCAAACAGCCGAAATTCTGAAGGGGCAAGGTCTGGGCTGTAAGGGGAATGAGGGAGCAGTTCCCAGCCTAGCTCGTTGATGGTCTGCATCTTTGGCACCCACCGGCAGCTGACCTACGAGTAGGCAAGGTCATCATGGACAATTTTGTGTGCTGTCCCAACAGACAGGCTCAAAGTCCTTACAATATCATCCACTGTCACCCTTAAGTCAGACTGAGGTCATTGACTGATTCGATCACCTCAGAAGACCTCACTTCTGTAGGCCACCCAAGCCTGTTTTCATCCTCAACACTGCTCCGTCCTTCTTTAAACAAGTTAACCCACTTGTAGACATTTTTGGCTGAAACATGTGGCACCATATACAGTTGACTTTCGCCTATGAATTTCAATTGGTTTGCACCCTTCAGCAACCAAAGACTTGATAACTGACCTCTGTTCAATCCTTGAGCATGCTTCTTGGTCGGCCATCTTTGTTAATCTCCAAAACTCTCAAAGTTTTGTTTTTCAATCTGCAAAAGAAAATTAAATCCCTTTGAAAAAGAAGTGAAGGAAAAAATTTAAAAAATTAAGCTTCTATCTGTATTAGAAGTCCTTATACCGAAGAAATTACCTTATTTATTGAATAACCCACGTTTCATTTTGTATTTTACGTTCAATGTAACCTACTTTTCTATCTTCATATCTGTTTTTGTTGTTTATTATTTTGTGCGGTTCCTCATCCGGAATTCACAACACCTAAAGACAGATATGTTGAAAACTCTGTAGAACCGCTCATTCATATTAGCATTATTTACTGTGCATTGCTAGAAATGTAGAAACGATGAAATATCAAAGTGACTACTCATAATCATTGGCGACATCAGTCCATACAGAAAATTCAAGAAAATAGACAATACTGCAAAGAAAACTATAAAAGTTTCTGAGAGTATTTTTAAATGTTTTAGAAATGTCAGTGATCTTCACAAATCTGTCAGTTAACACTTGTGTAAATGTGGATGAATAATAATAATAATAATAATAATAATAATAATAATAATAATAATAATAATAATAATAATAAAATACCTAGGTGTAAATGAGAGCGAAAACATTCACCATAAAAAAATGAAAGAAATAGTGCGTAAAGAGTACTATAGAAGGCTACGAATGATATTAAAAACTGAATTAAATTCACAGAATAGAGTTATGGTCATTAATAGCCTTGCAATCCCAGTTGTCCAATATAGCTTCAACATCTTAAACTGGACTCTAAACGACATCAGGCGAATGGATGCTAAAACAAGAAAGCTTCTTTCTAAGCATAAGATGCATCATCCAAAGGCTGATGTAGACCGTCTATACATACCCCGTAAAGAAGGTGGAAGGGGTCTTATTCAGCTGGAATTGTCATACAAGACAACAACTATTGGCTTACTAACATACATAGAAACAACAAAGGATTGGATGATACAATTAGTAAGGCAACATGAAGAAAGAAAGAAAAAATATTCAATAATAAAAGAAGGCAGTAAATACAAACAAGAATTACAGTTAGTAGATTCTGTAGAAAAGCAAAACAGTAGCCAAGAACCAACTATTGCGGCAAAAAATATGAAAATGAAAGCCAAAGATAAAGCTCTTGAAAAGATGAAACAGCGCTGGCAAGACAAACCTCTGCATGGCCAATATCCAGTACGTGACAATAAATCCAATGTTGACAAAGTTAATACTCATCGATGGTTACGTGCATCTGGATTAAAGTCTGAAACTGAAGGATTTATACTTGCAGCACAAGACCAAAGTCTTTTCACGAGAAACTTTCAGGCAAATATTATGCATAATAATATGGATCCAAAATGCAGGTTTTGTGATAAACACCAAGAAACAATAGACCACCTAATCTCAGGCTGTTCTGTGCTTGCCCCAAACGAATATAAAAATCGCCACGGTAGAGTTGGGCAATATTTACATTGGGCAATGTGCAAACATTATGGAAAAGCTGTAAACAAACACTGGTATGAACATCATCCAGCACCGGTTACAGAAATAGAAGATGTAACCATTCTATGGGATTACACCATCTACACAGACAGAAAAATTGAAGCAAACAGGCCAGACATTATTGTTAAAAACCAGAAGGAGAAAACTTTTCTATTAATTGATATGGCTTGTCCAGCGGATTGTAACATAGCAACCAAGGAATTTGAAAAACTGTCAAAATATAAAGACCTGGAAATTGAAATAGAAAAAATGTGGAAATTGAAAACAAGAGTTGTGCCAGTGATAGTAGGTGCACTTGGAATGATAAAAAATGGAACAAAACAACACATTGAAAGAATCCCTGGAAACCCCAGCTTAAGAGATATACAAAAAATTGTCTTATTAAGTACAGCCCACACACTAAGGAAAACGTTATCTATGTAATGCTGGGGATGATAGGGAAGATAGAAAAACATGAAATGGAGGCATAACAACACGCCACTACCTGCCTTAGGTCTCCCCGCAGACTTGGTTGGTAGTGAGACCAATGCAGAAATCGAAATATGATGAAAAATGACATAATAATAATAATAATAATAATAATAATAATAATAATAATAATAATAAAGCAAAACAGTAGCCAAGAACCAACTATTGCGGCAAAGAATATGAAAAAGAAAGCCAAGGATAAAGCTCTTGAACAGATGAAACAACGCTGGCAAGACAAACCTCTTCATGGCCAATATCCAGTACGTGCCAATAAATCCAATGTTGATAAAGTTAATACTCATCGATGGTTACGTGCATTTGGAATAAAGTCTGGGACTGAAGGCTTTATTCTTGCAGCGCAAGACCAAAGTCTTTTCACTAAGAACTTTCAGGCGAATATTATACATAATAATGTGGATCCAAAATGCAGGTTTTGTGATAAACACCAAGAAACCATCTAATCTCAGGATGTTCTTTACTTGCCCCAAATGAATATAAAAATCGTCACGATAGAGTGGAGCAATATTTACATTAGAGAATGTGCAAACACTATGGAAAATATGTAAACAAACACTGGTATGAACATCAGCCAGCACCGGTTACAGAAATAAAAGATGTCACCATTCTATGGGATTACACCATCTACACTGACAGACAAAATTGAAGCAAATAGGCCAGATATTATTGTTAAAACCAGAAAGAAAAAACTTGCCTATGGCTTGTCCAGCAGATTGAAACATAGCAACCAAGAAATTCGAAAAACTGTCAAAATATAAAGACCTGGAAATTGAAATAGAAAAAATGTGGAAATTGAAAACAAGAATTGTGCCAGTGATAGTAGGTGCACTTGGAATGATAAAAAATGAAACAAAACAGCACATTGAAAGAATCCCTGGAAATCCAAGCCTAAGAGAGAGAAATTGTCTTGTTAAGTACAGCCTACACACTAAGGAGAACTTTGTCTATAAAACGCGAGGAATGTTAGGAGAGATAGAAAAAAAAACATGAAATGGCGCCATAACAACACACCACGACCTGCCTTAGATCTTCCCGCAGACTTGGCAGGTACTGCGACCATAGAAGAAATCAAAATATGATGAAAAATGACAAAAAATAATAAGAATAATAGAATGATAAAAAATGGAACAAAACAACACATTGAAAGAATCCCTGGAAACCCCAGCTGAAAAGATATACAAAAATTGTCTTAAGTACAGGCCACACACTAAAGAGAACTTTGTCTATGTAACGCTAGAGATGTTAGGGGAGATAGAAAAACATGAAATGGAGCCATAACAACACACCACAACCTGCCTTATGTCTTCCTGCAGACTTGGTAGGTAGTGAAACCATAGCACTATATTGTCAAAAACCGAAAAGAAAAATAAATCTTTCTAACTTGATATGATATTGATATGACTTGTCCAACGGATTGTAACATAGCAACTAAGGAATTTGAAAAACTATTATAGTATAAAAACCTGAAAATTAAAATAGAAAAATTGTGGAATTTAAAAACAAGAATAGTATCAATGCGCTTGGTACGGTAAAAAAGGAACAAAACACATTTAAAGAATACTTGAAAATTCCAGCTAAAGAGATATATAAAACATTGTCGTGATGAGTACTGCCCACACACTAAGAAGAACATTGTCCATGTAACGTCAGTGATGTCATGGCAGTTAGAAAAACAAATCATGAAATGTAGCCATAACAACACACCACTACCTTAGGTCTTTCCACAGACTTGTTAGCAAAAATATGATGAAAATGACATAATAATAATAAAATCAATATTGATGATTTAAATTCAGTGTGACAACGTTGTATTAACAACGACATCAAATCGAAGCTTATAAAGCTTTGTTAGACTACTGAAAAAGTTACAATCATTGTAATGGGTTGCCACAAGATAATATTAGCTTACCCTATTACCTTAACCCTCTAGGGCCATTCGTATCATATTAGTGGGGGATCTGTTTATTACTTCATAACAATATAGAACTGATCCCCCACTTTATGACAAGTAGAAGCCTTAACCCTCTAGGGCCATTCGTATCATATTAGTGGGGGATCTGTTTATTACTTCATAACAATATAGAACTGATCCCCCACTTTATGACAAGTAGAAGCCTTAACCCTCTAGGGCCATTCGTATCATATTAGTGGGGGATCTGTTTATTACTTCATAACAATATAGAACTGATCCCCCACTTTATGACAAGTAGAAGCCGTAACCCTCTAGGGCCATTCGTATCATATTTGATACAGTATGAAAACAAGCCTTGAAAGAAATATTTTCCTGAAAAATTTTTTAAGAGAAATATTTTATAAATTTCAAATGAAAGCAGTACTGACTGCTCAGTCAATGAATACCAAATGTTTCCTTATAGGGAAATACCAAATGTTTCCTTATAGGGAAATACTGTATCACATATGATACGAATGGCCCTAGAGGGTTAAGTAGTAATTAGTGGGGGGTCTGTTTATTACTTCATAACAATATAGAACTGATCCCCCCCTTATGACAAGTAGAAGCCTTAACCCTCTAGGGCCATTCGTATCATATTTGATACAGTATGAAAACAAGCCTTGAAATAAATATTTTCCTGCAAAAATTTTAAGAGAAATATTTTATAAATTTCAAATGAAAGCAGTACTGACTACTCAGTCAATGAATACCAAATGTTTCCTTATAGGGAAATACCAAATATTTCCTTATAGGGAAATACTGTATCAAATATGATACGAATGGCCCTAGAGGGTTAAACATATTTATCAAACTTTCCAATCAACCCAGTTATCTAAAAATATCAGAGTTGTTCAAACTAAAATCCTTGCATTTTAAAATAAATCCCAGTAGTTCAGAATATCTTATTTTGAGCTGAGGTTTAATTTCCTTCCTGCCCCCTGAGATGACCACTAACGATGATGCTGATGATATTAATTATACTATTACTGCAGCTGAAAATTTTGATAATAATTTTATTGATTTTAAACCAAATATTTAATTAGTAACGGCTGATGTTTCGTTACTTTTGCTTCTATTTCAAGAAGTTCGAACAAGCGATAACTCGAAAATATCTGAAGTTCGTTTTGGGGGTTAAACTAGTAGCCCATGTGGTAAAGAAATAAAAAAGTTGTTTTCACAAGAACTGCTTACACCTTATGCAGGGTTTTGTCAATGTAAAATGTGTATTAGATTAAATAAAAATCTTAAATGAAAATGTTATGATGTCATTTCTGACCTGGTCGGGACCCAGAAAAAAATGAGCAGAAATCAGTGGAAATGATATTATTTTTATTATTATTATTATTATTATTATTATTATTATTATTATTATTAAAACCATTACATTTAAAGAGTACACTTGCTTCACTAGACAACCCAATGCTGGTGTAATGAAATTAACATCCACTGGCTTAGAGATTGTAAGACGAGGTAGTATTTACAGTACTTGCATTATTCAGACTATTGTCCTCATCTTTGTTGCCATAGATAACTTATGACTTCCAGAAGAGGTACTAGGCAAGGAATAAAGTTCATATACCCCAGTAATTGTAATAAAGAGTTCGGTTTGAAATTCCTAGCACCTGAAGAAGGCCGGAGCGTACAACGGCCGAAACATCGTACGAATGACAATAGAGATGAGGTCAATAGTCCAAATAATGCTAAAAACTGCAGATTATAAGACTAATTGAAGAAATGTACACATTTTCTGTAGTAAGACTTACGATCTCTAGAGCGTAAATGCTAATTACTTTGTTTACTTAGACACATGTACCCGATAAATGTAACTTTTATAGCAATACGGTATATCTTCATATTAAGAAATTCTTAAATTGCTTTCAAAACATTACTTTGTACACGTTTCAGATACGAAAAGAAAATTACACACACACACACACACACACACACACACACACACACGACAGCGCACCTGTAAAAGATAGTAATTTGACATAACCTAGTTGATTTATAAATTTGGTGACAGAACGAATGTGAGTCCTAATCTCTGAATAGGGCCGTGTGTACTTGTAACCTGTTTAAACGGGTGAGCAATGACTAAACAATACTAAATTACATAAGAATTAGACAATATCTCTAGAAATGATCAGGGATTGTGGTGCAGTTGATATGATGTGCGTTGTGGTGCAGTGAAACGAGAAATCTGGGAGCCGAGTTCGAATTCCAGTTGAATTCCTTGCATTCACTTAAGCGCAAATACTCTTGGAAAAGTTATTAATCCGTCTCTCCTCTTCAGTTAAGGCTTAAATAACTGGACAGATTGGTTTTTATAGCCTTGGCTGGCAAGCAGTCTACCGCAAAAAGTAATGGCAACATACTGCAGGATAATCTTCTGCCCAGTCAGTTAAGTGCCATACGAGATACACGCTTGGGCGATCATATCTCTTTCGAGACATGATCACCCAAGCGTGTATCCCGTATGGCACTTAACTGATTGATGATCAGGAAAACGAAAACACTCTACCTCTGCAGAATAAATGGTTCACTTAGGAATTCTCTATAGATTACTTAGATTGATATACACCTGATGAAGACGGGAAGACAACGTCGGAAACGTTAATAAAAACAACAAAAATGAGGATAATTGTTCGAATATAAATAATGTAAATAATAATTTAATAAGTTTCAGTTTTCTAATTATCATATCTGGTGCATAGTGGTGGTGCATAAGTTATAGCGTTTTCAGCAAATAACCCAAAGTTCGATACTCCAATAATTTCGTTCTTTCAAGTGTTTTGACTTTCAAACAATGATTCAAAGAGTTTCTCTCATGTTTTCCTTTCAGGACTAAATTTTTTTAAAGTCTTGGTATTTCCGTAGCTATATTTTTAACCAAGTATAAATCTTTGAGCTTACAGACAAAAAAAAATTCTTTAAACAAAGTAAAATGAATGAAAGATGATACAGGAAATGTTTGTCTGTATTGGTTCTTGGTATAAAATAGAACACGTACACAAAGGGACGGTGTTTGCTAACGAACAGCTAAAGAGATGCGAAAACTTTCAGTCAACAATGGGTTACGTTTGTTGAAATGCTTGGTCAAATATG